>CM067898.1:0-600000 GCA_034621355.1 Mycalesis mineus | reverse complement strand
CCCGACCGATTTTCTGCTGCTGTAAATATTCATCTGAACTTAGGTGCGTCTACGCTTAGGAAACGTGCACGCGTCGAGCAAACGCTTGTGACCGACTGCTCCGCCTGTTGAGAACAACGACGAACAAACTCTCCTGCTCGGGTTCTAATCAAAGATGCGCCTTTAAATATTTGCCGCAGCGAACGTTTAGTAGTTTAATAAGAATGATATATTAGATGTGTGCTTAAAATATGTATATTGCAGAGAAACTAAACAGGATAGACCTCAAAAGCTAATATTAGAGTTGATGGGTTGATTAAAATACAAAAAGTTCTATGTTAAATATTTCATTCATTCATGTTGTCAAAAATATATATTTCATTTGTGTATTTTATACTTACCTGTGATGAAATTAATACGAAAAATATATTTCCATATCTAGTTAATAAAAAGTACTTACAAAGATATGGATTTTTAAAGGTCTATTCAGACAGAACCGTGAAACATGTTTACTCTTTTAAAATTAAGTTAAGGTTGCTTACCCAAAGACATGGCTGTGATAAATTAAGTTGAAATTGTGTTATGAAATATTTTCAGAAATAAATATTTGAAAAATATTTTCGTTTTTTTTTCACCTTCAAAATTAGTCTATCTTAAAGAGAGAGAGAGAGATTGAACCCACTTGGTGTTATAATGAAGGTTGGGCAGCTTGAACTGATAATAATGTTTGACCTTATAACGATCTCTATCGCATTTTAAATTGTAATGACTAAGACCCTATATTTTTTCTTCAAGGCACGGGGAGAAGAATGAAATAGTTCTTGAATAGAAAGTTTTTTTATCAAAAAAGATAACCACTAAGTGCATTAAGAAAAAATACTTTAAAAATAATGATTGATTTACGATATAAAACGAAATTAAAAAAAACAACCTGAGAAAATCCATAAATTATTTTATTAATACTATTTTGACAATATTTTTAACAAGTTACAATATGTACAAAACTTTATTTCATTTCTAATTCACCTTGAATTCTTTTTTATTTTGATAACGGATTGAATAAAACATGCAGATGACGAAAAAATTCTTTTAAACTTACTTCATTCTTCTTAAAAACCTATTCATTTTTGGGATTTTTGCATAAATAATAATATGTTAAATTCAATCCGCGTGTAACTTAAACTAAGTAGGTACTTAAAGTGCTTGATTTTATCATAAATTTAGAACGGGTAAGCAAAGTTTTTTTTGATTATTATTCGGGTAAAAAATGCGAAACAATTAGTGGTCTTCAATTAAAACATCAACAAATTCTTATAATTACTTATATTTTAAATCTTTTTTTTCGTATTTACATTAGTCAAATGTATCTAATAATATTAAAAATGTTAAGTCTCACAATGTTAAATGTTCAAAATTAAGTTTTAAAATCAAAAGTTAGTAAAAAAATAATATTTCACTATTTCTCCATCAGAAATCATAAGAAATAATATTGTTTTCAAAGTAATTATTAAAGTACAATGCTGCATGCTTATTTTTTCATTTCAGATATAAATAAAATGCTACCACAGATGTTTGATTGCCGCTAAATTATATTTTTATATCTATTTGTTTAAAATTTTTATTTTAAATATTGTTTATTAATAAAAAAGTTTAAATTTCTGATGGAGAAATAACATTTGAACAATGATAGACTAAAACTAAAAATACTGTAAAAGTATTAAAGATAAAAAGCTTTGAATAAAAAATAAAATAATAAAGAGAAATCACATCAAAACCATTGCAGAAAATATAAAAAAATAAATGCTGATTACACTACGGGCCAAATTAATTATCTGTGTTTAAACGATTATGTAAGCTGGTCAACAATTTAATCGAATTTTGTTGTGTTAGTTTAAATAGTAAAATAAACAACAAATTAAACCGTTGACCAGAGCCTAGAGTATAAGTTAAAAATAACTCGTTGACGTTAACAGGCGTTTCATTTAATTTTTGTATGAAAATTACAACAAATTTTGTATGAAAATTGAATTAGTTACAACAACAAAAACCTACGACTAGGACCTGCTTTATTAAAACCAGTGTAAAATATTTTAATGTTTTTAGATAATGAGAAAAATTTCTTTTGAAGTCAATTTCTTAGATTCAGAAGTTTTAAAAGTTGCATTTTTAATTTCGAACTTTGTTTAGTATTGAATGAGTCATTGAATAAAATATATATTTTGACAAATATCTTGTAATGTTAATTTCTCAAAAAAAAAATTAACGTTTTTATTTATTAGTGTTTAACGCTAACTAAAGTGAGCGAGTTTAAGTTTTCTTAAGTCATACTCGAGGCTTGTTCTTACATAAAATAGTTTTTAAAGTTATAACAGTTTGTGAACACATCTACGAAGTTGCGCGACTATCACACCACTTGTTGGCTACAGAAATCCATTCGATAGTTGACTATAGTACATTATACATTTACACTAAATTTCTTTACAGATATTGGGTTTAGCTAAACTCAACTAGGTTTCTTAGTTTCCCCGTTTGGACGGACGGACATAAAACTAGCGGTGTTAAATCTACACGAAGCTTTGCTTTTAACATATTATCAATTTCTTTTGAAGTCAATTTTATAGGTTCGGAATATTCAGAAATTTAATTTCACATTTTTGTAAAATCAATACTTAAATTTTTATATTTAACAGAATACATATTTTAACAATTATCACTTGCATTAAACAGTTGTATATTGTAGGTAACTATTTTAGATTAATAAATAAATTAATGTTAAAAATGGCTTAATGTATAAAATAAAAATTAACAAAGGTTTCATTGAGTTTAAAAGAAATTGATGAAATAATTTGAGAGAATGAAAATAATCAAAACCTTCTTTGATCGATAATAGTACAAATTGATTCGAGTTTTTATAAATTGGGATAATGATTAATATTTTCTTTAAATAATTCGATTACTTACAATCCAATTAAAAAATTGATAAGCGAAGATGCAAGTAGTCCTTCATCTCATCAATGTTAATTTCAATCAAAATAATACGATCATTGTGTATTACAACTACTAGATTCAGATCAGATTTATCTAACAAGTCTGCTGACTCTTACTCGTTACGCAAAATATAATGTCATACTTAAATATTTATCTCTACCCCAATTTATTTTCACTTACCTGTCCATAAGAAAACTACATTTTATTTACAATACTACTTTAACTGTACAAAGTGATTGTTTTTGGGGTCACAAGTTTCTTTACTATTTTGAATTTTTTCGTTTTTGAACAGTCTTCTTCAAATATGCAATACTGAACAGATTCCGGTAAACAATAAAGCTGGATCTCCATCTACAAAAATGTTTGACAATGTCGAACATCATTCTTTTGTGAATTTTATTTATTTACCTACCTAGTACTTTTTCGGCAGTTAAAATATTTTTGTTTGATAAAAAAATCTAAAACTGTTTACCGGCACCTATTCTACATTTATGACAGCTGTGATCTTATTGAAATTGGTTAATATTACAAAAAAAAAGAAAATGCAATAAAATTTAAAAACATTTTTTACATTGATGCAGAAAAATTCATTCATTATGCTCCTTACCGTATTTCTTAAAAGATGTAAAAAAATATATAGGTTATGAATGAAATAAGAACTAATAACAAAATAACCTAAATAATAAAAAATGGCAAGATTATAAAAATCACAGCATGTCATCTTCAGGGTGTTCTTTCTCGTATATTTCCTGGAGTTTTTGTTGGTTTTTTACTTTCTTCATCTTGGCATATATGGAGGCTGCCTTGTAGTTGATTGGCCCGTAATCCTTGAGGTCAGCATCGGCGTAAATGAACTGGTCTTCAGGTCTAAAAGCCTAGGGAGAAATAAAATCATAACGTTTTTATAAGTTTTTTTATTTAACATTTTAATTTCAATTATCTTTCATTAAAATTATAAAAATATGTATTTTTGTAAATGTAACATAAAAATAAACTAAAACTATATTTTAATAGGTGGTCTTTAACGTTATAACTATTAAAGTATATAGTTTAACATAATGTTTACCGGCTTATATGATATTTTATTTATTTTCCTTTTCTCTTATTCACTACAGTGTTAGATATATAGGTATTTAGGATATAGAAGTTGAAAAAAAAACAATAATTGTTACAATTATGAACCCGTAGCAATGTACATATTAAAAATATACTAAGTATATATAATATACTAGAAAATGATAAAGCTAAAATGGAGACACATTGTTTAATGTTAAATGAAAAGTATAAACTACGAATTATAATATTTATTAACTTTTAAGCATTATTAATTATTGTTATTAGTTTCAATAATATAAATATTAAATTTATTAATAAAACAAAATCAAAACATTATTGCAAAGCGTTATGGTGCTTTTTAGAAGAATTTTAAAAATTACCTTTTTTAAAATATGTACGTGTCACTCTTGACAAAGCGGGCCTATGAACAAAAAGACAAACGTCACGACACTTCATTGATCATGCTTCTCAAAGCAATCATTAAAGTTGAGCTAATTAGGAACAAAGCGCCGAATTAAAGTTCGACTGATATTAAACTGTGTAACAGTTTATAATAATTTGAATAAAAACATATTATTTTTTATTGGAAAATATGATTTTTTTTTATTTTAATAATTTATTCAAAGATGGAACATATGATATAACTAATATTCAAATTATTCGTAGTTATTGTCAATCATCTTTGCCAATGGAATCATCAGATTTCAATGTAAAATTACTTTGAAGAGAGTACACATTTTCAGTTTAATTTAGACAATTAGTATTTAGCTGAAGTTGCTTTGTCCCTGATCTTCTCAAAAAGTTATCTTTTGCTAAAAATAAATTTATTTTATTGTAAAATAAGTATTTAACAAAAGCTGTTCATGCCGGCTAAATCAAAATCATTTTATTTATAGCTAGGTACTTAACTGTCAAAAATTTATTTTAATTAATACAAAAATGAGCCACCTAATTTCTTTTAGACAGTCAAATTAGTTGTATCAAAAAGTAATATTGCTCAGCTGTAGAATAAAAGAAAAGGAAAAGTATACCGTAACTGCCACACATACTGCGTTCGAACAACAGTTCTAGAAACCGTAACCTACCGCATAGTTCCTTGTTAGTAAACAAAAGTGACCTCGAATCATTTTCATTACCACAACCTATACCAACTCAAACTGGATACACTCAGCATCTGCCTAAGACAATGCCAATTTCTAATATAACAACAGGAAGTCATCCATTCTGCGTGCTGCATGCCGTTTGTATGGACGCATCAACAGTTTCAGGTTAGCACCGGTTAATACAAAATGAACATAAAAAGGTTCATGTACAAAGTTAGTATAAAAATCGAAATCGCAGCCATTTTAGAAAGCTTTTGCAGACTACACAAATATAACAGAGGTAATTGTTAAAAATGGTTTTTGTAGTAAAGACCAATCATTAGATAGTGATAGATCATTTCGGAACTATGCCAAGAATTGAATATTTATTAAAAGTTAAATGTAACGTTACAACATATATAAGTGCCCATCTTTGGCACTTATATATAATTGGTGCCTACCCTATTAAATAAAACTTTATTTAATCCAGTCTTCTTAATATAATATCAAAAATATGTGATACATATGTGACTGCGTGTGTTCGGGTTTTATACCAACGTTAAGGGAAAGTTTATTCACTCACCTCTAAACATCTATTTCATTGAACTTGAGAGTCGCGTACTCGCTTCTCTGTTGACTACTTTTTCTTTGGCTACTCGATACATTATTTTTATAACTAGAATTACTTTCTTTAGTACTATCACTTCCTATAGTATACGTGTCGTATAAATGTCTATTGGAATTGACTGTGTTCTTAAATTTTAAATTATGATTACCTAACGCTAAATCTGCGTACACTAACTTTTTATGTTTAGGCCGTTCATCTTTCGCGCCCATTGTATTAAAATTTGTGTTATAATTATGCTCTGGGCCTAAATTTCTTGTTGAGTTTGATATGTAGTTCCCTTTTAGTAGTTGCAAGTAGGATTTTCTTTCTGATTCGTTGTATTCTGGTTCTGGGTAGTTTGGTTTCTCGTAATTCTCGTATACGCCTACGCAAGATAGCTTTTCTCTTAAGCTCTCTGATTTTTTCAGTCGATTCAACTTTTGACTGTTCTTATCCCTCGTTCTATTTAAAGTTTTCGTATAGTATTGTGTTTCTGGCGGTTGGTATATCATTGGGCCTATCGTGTTGTTGTAGGACCTCTCCTGGTCTACTGGAATTCTTTTGTCTACTCGTATTGGTTGGAAATAGCAGAAACTGTGATGCTTTTGCAGTGGTATTTGAAAGTTTTTCTTATTTTTCCCTTTTGAACTTATATTAGTAAAGTTATTTCTTTTTTGAAGATATTGCTGCTGTAGTATATTAGTATTCTGAAAAATGAGAAGTTAGTTTTGTTAGTAATGTTAAAGAAACACCAAAATGATAAATGAATAGAAAAATGGATAAAGGAAAACATACAAAGCGCTTATACCTGAGTAGTTTCACTATCATTAGGTAAACTTATTTGTACCGAATTACTACGTTGTATAACAGTTTTTTTTGGAACAGGTTTTTCTGTTAATTTTGGTATTTGTAATGGTTTTGGTACTATTACTTGTTTTTTTGGTAAGTTCGCACGATTTTTTCCTTGATCATTTAGTTGGTTAACCACTGATTTAACTAATGAAGTCGATGGTAAAGTAATAGGTGTTGTTCTTTTAGGCGTAGCACCGATTATATTTGGTTTGGTAATCTCTCTTTCTTCATTTGTGTTGTTTTCATTTTCACTGTCAGATCTGTCATTACTAATATTCTTAAGACTTGTTGTTCTCTTTGGTACTGTTAAAACATTCTTATTTTCAGTTCTTTGGACACTCTTAGAAACATTTTCTTCAGACTTTGATGGTCTCACTGGTGCATCTACCGTATCAAATGCTTTGAGATAGCCAGTGTTTATTAGGGGCATAGATAAGTTTACGTAAACATGATCAGTTTTGTACGGTGAAGTCATTGGAGATAACTTAGTTCTCGGAGCTGGAACTGGTCTATTCAGTGATGTAGTCGAAGCGTTGATCTGATCATTACTCTCCTCGCACACTTGAATAGAGTCAGTTAAGTTAACAAATTCTTCAACGCCACTAATGTTTGATTTAAAATTAAGCAGCGAAGGATAGTTCTCATAAATGTTATCCTCTGGTTCAATTTTATCATTATCGGAATCGGAAGTATTCTTGTTATTATTTATTTCAGTAAAATTCTCACCGTATTCTGTGTTAGGATAAAATCTTTCAATATTTCTTTTCCTAACTATTCTCATAGATTGAAACTTTGGAGGTTTCGCTTTGGCGTTTCTAGTATTCAATGAGCTAAATTTTCTTGAATCTGGTTCAACTGTTTCTTCATCGATAGTTGGAAATTGTTTAAGGAATGACGCCTGCATTGGCGGTAAGTAAGGATTGAGAAGTACTGTTTGATGCAACGGGTACATTTGCTGTATTGGTGATAATACTGATATCCCGTAAGTCGGGTACTGTGAATTTGAAGAATGCATTGGATAGCTTATAGCATTTTGTACAAATGGCGGGCAAACAATCCTTGGTGTGAACGATGGATTTGTCGTCAATTGTTTTTGTAATACATCAATGCCTTTAGATCCTTTTGGGTTAGTCTCTACGATCCTAGGTTGTATCGCTTGCACGGGCTGTTATGGCATGCCAAAAAACATGAAAATAAAATAAAAATTATTAAAAGAAGCAAAACAATAAAACACAAAAAAATAAAAGCTATTAAAATAATGTAATGCGTAACTTGTTTAGTATGTAATTAAAATCAATTAGGTTCAGAGAATGAATATTTTAAATACATCATTGCATCACAAATTTTAGTGACACATAAGCAAATAATAAATCATAGTTATTACTTTTATCATATAAATTGATTTAAAAAGTAAATATTTAGGTAATTTATGAACAAAAAAATTTACTCATGTTCGTTCTACAAATATCATTGTTGCCATTTTTACTTTAACATTTCAAACGTTACATCTGCTGTTAGTTTTTAAGTGTAATGTTAACTTTATTTTCATTTACAAGTTATTTTTGGTCTGTAGTCAATATTCATTGTCTGATTGTTTTTTTTTAGAGAAAGCCACAGTAGGTCTTGAAAATCAGTTAACGTTTACCTTATTAGGGGGTTGTTGTAAACCGTGGAACGGAAGGTTCTCGTAGAGACCGGGGTTGTCCGCTCCAAGGTTGCCGTTCGCCGCATTATCTACGCCATTCGTAGGTGGGCCTGCGAATATAAGTACCACCATTAATATAAGTTGATTATATTTAATTTAATTTATTTTACTCTCATATAAATATTACCGTTATTAACTTATTATAATGAACAGTTTTCTAGTTTTGACTGAAATCAATCAATATAAATATTTAAAAGTAACATTATTTATTACTATAATATTAAAACTATTTTTTCAAAAGACAAAACTAATCAGTGTATTAAAAATAAATAAACAAATTTTAAATTTGATTGGCAGAAAGAATCGTTTTATGGTGTTAAAGTTAATCACATGCAATAAAGTATCCATCCATAATAGTTAATGAAATAGTGTTATATATATTATACTTAATTAACTCTAAGTTTTGAAAACGTTTGAAAGAAAAATCCATCATGCTTAACTCACTGTCACCTGGTTTCTTTCTCTTCCTAGTATTTCTCGAGGGGTCCTTACTCGATCCAACGTGAACATTTCCTGCGTTTATTCTATCAGGCCTTTTAAACGACACAACTAAAAACATGCCAACAATCAAATAAAAAGGCAAAAAAAGACGTGCAAACTAAATTTAAATTAGAGAAGCAGGAAAGAATTGGAAAATTAAAAAGTTATCAATTAGCTTTCAAATTCAAAAACATCAGTTTGGATGCAATGATGAAATTGGCATGACCGAAAACCGTGATGGAAACAAATGACTGATTAAACTTAGCCAACCATACTTGGGCATAATATCAATATTTTTAATTTTAAGTTACACTAGATACGCTCGTAAGTATGACTGGCATGTTAAAATAATAACAAAAAGGTGACTGTCGTGCAAAATAGTTTCAAAATATGTTTTGAAGAGTGATGTGTAAGGTAACTATGTATGAGATGATATTTGTATGACAGAAAAAATTATAAAAGTAATAGTTTTAAAAACTATAATAAAAAAATAAATAAAATATAGAAATGTAATAATGTGAATAAAATAAAAAAAAACCGATGATCCCACATTAAATTGTTTTGAAAATATAATCTCACACTTTGTACAACAGTACAGTTTCTTGAAAAATTGTGCTTTTAATTAAAAATAACTACCTCCTTCAGTGACAATAACGTTTGGAGCTTCACTTTGAAAAAATGACCTTAGTCTTTTCCTCGGTCCATAGCTTTTGCTTAACGTCACTAGTGACACAGCTCTCTCATTAGATTTATTAATCTTCTTATATTTACCACTACTATCATCTGATGAGTCACTTTTGCGTCTCAAATTTTTCAAAATACCTGAAACGCTTTTCTGATGTTTCCTAGGTTTTCCGGTTTTTTTAGAATACTCAATTTTAGGTGTTTCTTTGGGTTCTTCAATGTTTCTATTTCTTTCGAGCAATCCTAGATTGCTTTCTTCTTCTTTATCATTTTGTGGTCTATTTTGTAATTTCGCTTGATTTTTTGGACTAAGTGTATGATTAGAATTAATGTGCACTAACACACCTGGCTTTAGAGGCCATTTGCTCGGTGTCACTACAGTCTGTACATTGTTACAATCACTTTTTGGTTTAGCCTTTGGTGTCTGTGCAATATTTTCATTTTGAGTACTTCGATTACCATTAATAGTACTTTCTAATTGTGTTAAGCTCACTTGTAAATTAGTTGCAGAGTTTTCTTTCATTGTCATTTCTAAACTGTGTGGGTAGCTTTGTGAATCGACGAGTCTAGTTCTATCCGAGGATTTTGGGCTGAATGATAAGTTAATGCGAGGCGATAAAGCAGGTAAAGCTTGCGATATTATAGATTGAGCTATAGACACTTCATTTAGACAGCTACCATCCGGACTGTTTAAAGAAACATGAAAAACTGTCGTTAAGAATTGTAAATGATTTTCTTAATTATGATGATACGTCAAACGATTATGAAAACAAACAAATATAATCTAATTCTGATTTGAAATCCCAACCCATATGTTATTATATCTTTAACAGTATAAAAATAATGAAAGCTGGACAGTTGCTTGGATTATTAATTGCTAAGTTAAAAATCAAATTACTGATATAACAAATCAGAACTAAGACAAAATTAAAATAATTTTAATAATATACTTAAGTATATAGCAAATATAGGATAAATAACAATAATAGACATACAATAACAAATTACATACCATACATAATATAAAATAACATTTCAAAAATATAATAAACAGTAAAATAAAAAATACTTCTAGAAGAATGCTTTCCAAAATGTCCATGCAGTGAGTATAAAACACTCAACTTCAAAACCACTACTCAATTTGTAACATCTACTTAAAGTTCACACAAAAATTCCTTTTCAAACCTTACTCGCTAAAGATTCAAAGATAGCAATAAAACATAAGAAAGCATTCCCCATTCTATGAACAAAAACAAGAATGTTAATTATTTTGTTAGTAATGTATACCTGAAGTGTTTATAGATGTCAGTCGCAAGACATCTGGTGTTAGAGCGGTTAGGAACCTACGCAGGAATAGACAATTAAAATAATAAAGGGTCTTATATTCATTTAGAACAATATGCAGAAACTTTGATGAAAAGAACAATTGAAAGACGATCTTACAAAATGAATTGGAAAACATTTTTTTTTACTTCGCTCTTCGAGAATTTCCTAAATGCTTTTGAAAGAAATTATATAAATATATTATTTTCACGGAATGGTTAATTATTTAATATGTAAAAAACAATTTCGATTCACGTTGTTCTTGAACATAAAAGTTTTCAGCACTGTTCTGAATAAATTGAATACCCCAAATAACATAAATAACATTAGTGTGTTATATTGTAAAGAGTTTGAAACAAATGGCATGCTTTTAAATAAATTAATGATGAAATAGGGAGGTTAATAAGCCCTATTCATTTCTATGGCTAAAAGCCGTTGGTCCAAGCAAGTAGCGAAATTACAGCCGAAAACTCAAACGAACTTCACACAATTCAATATTTGGCCAATTTATTAAATCTTTATGCACATAGTGATAAAGTGTACATTAATTAAATACATATAAATATAATTAAAGTGTTTAATTTACTAATACCATGACTTGAAAAATGTACTTCCTTTAAGTTATAGGTAGTTCTAAAAACTCCCTTTTCCAACATAGCTAGCTTTTAATATTACTATCATCCAATCATTGAAAATCACAAAATTTTAACAAGTATAAGATAAACTTTATCAATACTAAGAGTGAATGGATTACATATAACATAATGATACAAGGGATAAGAGTGTAAATTTGTAAATTGGTCAAATAATAAATTATTTGGATAGCCAAAAAATGTATTGGCGACTTTGGACCTTGAATTGACTGCTGACCACGCTTACGACCTCATGGGTACAATAAGCGGTGACCTGGTTGGTGGCATAGATAACGTGTGCCAAGAATCTGCTCGGACCAAGGGCGTGGCTGAAAATATTGATAAGAAAAAGAAAAAGGTACAATGACTACTGTCTATTCTATATAATATTATCAAAATAATAAATACTGAAATAAATAATAATGATAAACGAAATATAAATGAATGAAACAAAGGATTACAAATATAAATAAAAAAGGTAAATAATAACAAAATAAATGCTTATATAATGCAATAACTGATAGACTATACGATTCAAATAAAGAATAAAAATATAGGTTTTAAAATAATTAATTCCACACGCAACTGTACTGTGTGTATTAATATTATTTTTTTAAATAAATACATATTAACAATTAACTAATTTCAGTTAATAAATTGTTATTTATCAGTTGCATGTACAACCACATTTAAATATCAAAGAAATGAGAGGATTATTAAATTATTCTGAATTAAAATAAAAAAAACTAAAATTACTTACTTTTCTCGCTCCTCCAATTCAACTGGATTATTGTCTATATTTTTATTATGTTAGTCCATTTTAGTCCATATTTAGTGGCAATCACGGAAACAAAACAAAACGAAAACAATTAGTAATATTCAAGTAAAATATATCATGGTTTAGGATACACTATGAGTTGTTTGAGTGTAGGATGAAGTAGTTTACACTTAATACTGTGATTGAAACAAAACTAAGCAGTGCATTTACGCAAATATAGGGTTGCCATCTCTAAAATGTGGAAGCCAGGACCAGACGCGAGTAATCCCCGAATTTTAGAGTCCAGAGCCCGAACTAGTCAACAGGTTTTTTAAACATAGTCAGTGAAAATAATCAGTTGAAAATGTCATAAATCAACTTTATATTTATTTTAAAACCTTCAAATTAAACTAAGTCATTTTTTCCATCATTTTAAATGTGCATAACAAAACAGAATCTTATTAGTTTGTTACAATTATTTTAATAATCAGTTAAAATAAAACACAAATCGTCGGTTGATCGTGGTTTTCGCACACACAGAGCGTGTGAGGTAGCCCAAAACCTAACCCGGTAACGGACGGATGGCAACCCTACGCAAATTTGTGCAGCCCAGTTGTACGCATTAGTACAATGTAGAAAACTGGATTATTCATAATTCGCCAGCTTTTGTTTTGTGCAATGAGATAATTTAGATACGGTCATAAGCACAACAGCACTTACATTTAGACTTGGCCCGCATGCGCCGGCAGATGCAGATGATGATGATGCAGAGGATCACCGTCACCAGCAGCACTGCCAGCGCGATGCCGCCGATCAGCAGGAGCTTCTGGCGGTCACGCCACCATACTTTATTACCTAAGAAATAAATATCCGTTCGAGATGTGAGCCTTCATTGATGGCACCACTGTCAATAACAAGTTAAATGCCAAAAACAGTCTTACTAAATTTTGAATAAGGACTAATGAAACAATGAACTAATTTAAAGGGTTCGAAATTATAGGAATCAGGAAATTGATTGTGCGATAAAAGATTTTAGTTGTGGACTACTACACTTACTATAACTTTCCAGGTTTGCTACGAACGAAAACAAATACAATTATTACAGTTTATATTACTTAAGTTTTTTAGTTTATTAATCATGAAAGTCGTATACGATGTCCTACAGAAACCGAAAGGGGTAATGTAGTAACTATACCTATGACATCGCGCTCGCACTCGCGCGACTTGCCGACGGTGTTGTTGGCGTAGCACAGGTAGGTGCGGTACACGTCCACGCTGGAGCTGAGCCGCAGGTAGCTCTGCGCGCCGTCCTGCCAGATCTCCTCCGTCGTCAGGCTGTCGTTGTCGTTCTTCAGCTTCCACGTGAACGACACCTGGAAGCGACAGAACCACTGTCAAACGTAGGACTATCTCCTCTCCTATAAGGAGGGAGGCCTGCCCCTAATGGGCCGTGAATAGGCTGATAATGACGATGGACGGACGATCGGGTAAAAATGTAAATCAAATAACATCAGTATCATGGTTGCAATTCGGTGGCCTGTGTGGGGAACAGATTATGAAAAAAAAAATTAAACCGACTTCAAAACGCACTGAAAAGTAAAAAATAAATGCGTCATTTAGTTACTTTAATTTACTTGCTGTGACCTTTCATATGATACCTATATGGTTGTACTTGTGTGAAAATATATAATCCGGCATTTTGTAGCGGCAGCCATCTTGGAATTAAAATTTAACATACTTTATAATAACCACAAGACCTTTAATTTGATTGAAGGACTTAACATATAATCCGTTCTAATCAATAGAAATTAATACTTTTAAACTTAAACATAATCTTTAGGTTTAGTTTGAGATCTGAAACATGATAGAAATCGTGTTTATAATTTATTTAGTAGGTACATTAAGTTTCGAGAGGGACTATGAACCAGTTACAGACTTCATGTTGAACTTCACAAACCCGCGATAGTTACGGGAATACAATCTTTTTTGTTGCACTCAACATGTCATGGAGGTTTGGAAGAAAGCACTTACCTCTGAAGGGTTGGCGGTGGCCGTGCACAACAGATGCGGCTGTCCATCCAGCTCTACTTGCTTTATGCCACATTCGGGTACGACTGAAACAATAGTTGAAGTATTCAATTTCTTTTGCTCGTAGTTTTTGTGAAAATGTCTCTTATTTAAATGAATTTATAATTGTATAAAACTTATTTTGAATGATAGTAATTAGTGGTATAACTATTTCCAAGATTCCGGGCTGCTACAGTGAATATTTTGGAAGGAAGAAAAGCTGAGCACAGCATAGCATGTCCTGACCCAGAACACAAAGAGAGACCGCACACAATCATCAATACCAAGATTAAACCACTCCAAAGCAGTAGTTAAGTCCTTTCCATGCATAAATAAAAAATAATTAATAAGTAGTACGGATAGACAACACCGATGACTTACACATGACATCTAGGAACACAGCAGTGTTGATGGAGCCGTGCCGGTTGTACGCCTCGCACACGTAGTTGCCGCCGTCCCTGCGCGCCACGGGCCCCAGCAGCAGCGTGTTGGAGGACGACAGCACGAGCGAGCTGTTGCTGTGCTCCCTCGCGCCGCTCTTCGATGCGTTCTCTCGCTTCCACGAGTAGCTTGGTTTTGGGAATCCTCTAAAAAACACGAGGTAATTTAATAAATTATTTTAAAACACAGAAGCGCAACGCGTCACTTCCGTAACTGAGACAATGACGCCGGAATACCAAAAGCGCTTTTTATTTTGTGGTGCCAAATAATGAAACATTTATATAAAGCGCTTTTTATTTTTCAGTCAAGGTCTGCGTGGATGATATATGGTATAAACAGTGTATACTTACTCTGCGTGACAAACGACTTTAGCCGGTATTTCATTCTGTATGACGGACACCACTTTCGGTGACACTGTTATGTTTTCCGGTTCATCTGGAAAACATAAACAATTGTTTTAATATTTCGATAGATAGTAAAGTAAAAAATGTAATTACTAACCTAAGAAACATATAAATATCATTTGCCAATGTTATTAAGTGTGTTTTAAGGATGAAAGTTTTCATTTCAAAATAATGTAACTATTACAGATCATCATAGTAAGCGGTATTTTTCTTTATCGACTACAAGTTGGCCCTTGGTGATGATTTTATAGCGCTGTATTAATTATTTATTTAAATCCAATCAAAACAATGATAATCAAAAACTTAATGTGTTACCCGAATAAAATAATAAATAATACTAACACTCGACAGCGAAAGTGGTGGTGCTGTTGACGGCGGGCCCGGCCGCGTTGATGGACGAGCGACACGTGTAGCGGACAGAGTCGCCGCGCGATAGCACGCCGCCTGGCCATGCCGACATGTTCCAGTGCTGACAACATAACAAGTATTGTAGGCACCAAAGCTATCAAGTAGACATGTTCCAGGCCTGCCAATATAACGTACATTGCCACGTTCAATGGCAATGCTGATCCTCTGACCTTAAAAGAGGCCAGCTCTCTGGTCACGGGAGGTTTTGATTAAACGCCTTGCAATTTCTCTATAAAACCCTTCTATATTTGGGTTCTTTTACCAACGTGGACTCTGTGGCCTCGAAGTCGTTCCTGTTGACCTGCGGCTCGATCTTGCGCTTCATCACGAAGCACTTGTCCGTCTTGTGGGGGTCGATGACCTAAGTGATTCCCGTTAAAGGCGATTTCAGATATATATCCCAGTCCATGCTGCACAGCGGCGCGCACTCCACCGTGCACGAGAGAGCGATGGTCCCTTACCAACGTAGATTCTGTGGCCTCGAAGTCGTTCCTGTTGACCTGCGGCTCGATCTTGCGCTCCATCACGTAGTACTTGTCCGTCTTGTCGGGGTCGATGACTTACCCGTCCTTCAGCCAGTCCACGCTACACAGCGGCGCGCACTCCACCGTGCACGAGAGAGAGATGTTCTCTTACCAACGTGGACTCTGTGGCCTCGAAGTCGTTCCTGTTGACCTGCGGCTCGATCTTGCGCTCCACCACGTAGTACTTGTCCGTCTTGTCGGGGTCGATGACCTGCCCGTCCTTCAGCCAGTCCACGCTGCACAGCGGCGCGCACTCCACCGTGCACGAGAGGGAGATATTCTGGAATATTCCATTTATCTCTTATAATGAGTTATATTTATCGTCCCCCACGTGGCTACTTCAAAAACCAGCCAGGCTGTCCCCAAAATACCTGCGATCGAATTTTAGTTCCGGACACGGTAATGAAAGAGATATATATAGATACGCATCAGCTCCTTGAGCAGGCTGAGCATAGGGTTGACTTAAAGGAGCTGGATATTGTGACGGATGTGAAAATTCACTCTGCCGCTACAGGCGCGATGCTCCTGGAGCTACCTTGTGAGCAGACCTAGGAGTAGGTGGAGATCTTGGTTGGCCAATTACCGGCAACACTAGATGGATTGGCCGGAGTAACTCCTCCGTAACGGCTGAAAAAGAAACTGCAGCGGTAGCCCGATTCAGGGATTGCCCAGCCACTGCAGCAAAAGTGTCACAATATCCTAGGTCGATAAAATAATAATTAGTAACTTATTAAATATTTATATCAATTTTATAATATTTACCTGGGATTTATATAGAGCCCCGCTGTAGTGATTCATGGCGTATTTGAAACTTGGTGGGGCTAAAAAAAAAAAATTTTTTTTAGTAAATAATAATAATACTTGATCCTAAATGGACGAAAATATTAGTAGAGATACATTAAAAACATAGAATTTTTGTTTTGGAAGTAACGCTCTTCAAAATAAAATAGATAGAAGAAGCAGGGGACTTCGATACTTGGTCCAGTTCTGCAACACGATCTCCGTTAATTTACAAACAGGGGATTTACCAAAAACGTCGGTATTGACAAAGGCCGCCTCCCCCTCCCCGCCGGTGTTGATGCCACAGCACTAGAAGTTGGTGCGGTGTTCCAGCGTCAGCGGGTCGATGGTCCAGTTCTGCGACACGATCTCCGTTAACTTACAAACAGGGGATTTACCTAAAACGTCGATATTGACAAAGGCCGCCTCCCCCTCCCCGCCGGTGTTGATGCCGCGGCACGAGAAGTTGGTGCGGTGGTCCAGCGTCACCGGGTCGATGGTCCAGTTTTGAGACACGATTTCCGTGATCACGCGGTTGCTGCGGTACCAGCGGAACCTGCCAACATTGTTATTAAAACGGGGGTACTAAAACGTCGATATTGACAAAGGCCGCTCCCCGCCGGTGTTGATGCCGCGCCAAATTTCATGAAAATCGTTGGAGATTCATAGTGGTTTGATACACAGGAATTGCAACATTGTTCTTTTATAGGAAACCCCTTCACACCAAATTTCATGAAAATCGTTGGAGATTCAGTGGTTAGATAGATTCGCCTTTACTTTAACTATAAAAAACTGTGACCTAACATTTATATGTGATCTATCATATTTTGCGACATAAATATGTGTCTTTGAAAGTGCCCCTGCTATCCTCTGCAGATATTCCACTTTCTAAATGGCCTCCATAGTCTGTAGGTATGTCTGCGTAGGCAAGAGGCTGGAGCGAATAAAACCATCATTTTAAACTTTTGCTGGCAGTATTAACTACATGCTCCAGCTTATTATCCAGGGCAAGATAAATGGTAAACGAACGGTTTAACATGAGCTCCAGATCACTGTCCTACATCTTACCAGCTTATTTGTTTGCATCTTACGTCACAGAAACAGTTTCATCGTCATCATAAATAGATAGGTACTTGGTTTTGTTTTACCCATCAACATATTTTTTCTAATAAGCCAGCAAGACATCGGTGGTACCTTTAATGTTGCAGAACGACATCATTTAACTAAACGTTAGCCGATTGGTTATTTGTCCTTTTAATATAAAACGAATGTACCTATGTGCTTCTGGTCTGCCTCTCTCTTGAATGCTGCAACTGAGCACGAGGGACTTCCCCTTGATGACGCGCCATGGCGAGTATGTCAGTTTGGCCGGACCAGGGGGATCTGTGAAGAAAGATAAAGAAAAATATTTATTTTTTTAGAAAAATTACACTAAGGTATGCTTAGACTATTCAAGGTCTAGTCCTTTAAAAGATAAAGCCACAAAGTCTGTATTGTTAACTTAACGAGTTAACGTGGTGTGGTAATTTCATTTAAATCAGTCCAGTTTAGGCTTGATTGAGTAACAAACAGACAGTTACTTCGTTTTTTATAGTATAGAAGTATACATATTAGAACTTACAGTTGACAACCAGTTCAGTCTTGTCGCTCTCGTTGCCCCAGCCGGCGTAGTTCTTGCCCTTGCACGAGTAGTTGCCGTGGAAGCTCTTCGTGGTGTCCTGCAGCAGCAGCATCGACGGGTCCACCTCGTTGCACAGGTTGTCTGCAACGTTACAGTAGACTAGTGAGATCTATGTGACAGCTCATCGAAGACAGTACAGTAATCATGCTCGTGCCGGTAAACTGACAGGCACATGAAGGTTAATATAATCATGTGCCCCATCCGGCCATTGTATGATAATTCGTAATCGCAATTCAAGTTAAAAAAGCACTCAGTCAATAGATCCTATAGAAATCAGGATTCAAGCAGTCAACCAGGAATTAATAAAAGGTTTGGTTCCTCGCTCCTGCGAAATTATGGAATGCCCTTACAGCTTTCGTTTTCCCTACCACTAACAATGTGGAATGTGTGTCTTCAAGTAAATTGTGAATAGGCACCTTTAGGCAAGCGGTCTACCAAAGGCTGCAACTTCGTTTACTATCGGGCGTGATTTTAGCCAAGCGCTAGCCTATACATATAGAAAAGGTTGCTGGAGTATTTATATCAAACTGATTTTTAGTTACCATCAGTCCCATTACATTCAGGTAGATGCTTCAATATCTCGCCGTCTAGGTACCAAATCACTTCGTCTAATATAGAAGGGTTGCCGGTGACCACTTCACACGTGAGGGTCACGTTCTTGTGATCGTTCTCCAACACGGGGCTCGGCGAACTCATCGTTAGACGGACTTGCGGTTTGACTGAAAGGAAATATTACAATTAAATATCGGAAATATAAAAATGATTATCTGTTGCTTTCTTCTATGAGATAGATTTGATGGCAGACTCTGTTTCAAATGGATGGTAACAAACTCAAGAGTTTATTGTAGGTTTACAATAATGAAACGTTGATTGTTTCGAAACTATGGAAGTTTTCAGTTTCAGATAAAGTTGACTTTGGAATGCTGGCTGTTACTCAGAATAATTCAAAAGCTCGATCTAGGACCTGGACTAGAGCCCTGATAAGCTTAGATGCTAACCACTTTACTAACTACTAATAAAGACAAGCGTAGGGAGCTTGTATACATATCTACGTGTTTCCATTAATTTGCTTGTTCCGAAAACTTTAATATTATGTTATGTTATGTACTCACATAGAACGTTCACACTGATGGTGTCATTGGTGGTTCCGTTGCCCTCAGTGTTGGCCATCACCACGGTGTAGTTGCCCATGTCCTCGCCCGTTGCTGACACGATGATGAGCGAGTGCTGATCAGGAGTGCCGCCCTGGTAGTTGCTGCTGTTGACGTTCACACGCTTGCCGTCCCGGTACCTAGACAAATTGTGGTGTACATGACAATAAAGTGTTGCTTTGGTCAGAAGAAGCGGCGCCACTGCGCAATGGGCAGCAAAGTGACAGTGAGTCATGTGTTGTACCAAAGGCACTTCTGTACCCTACATGTATGTTCTTTTCAAAGAAATTAATGTTTGTTTGTTATAATTTAACGTAATACCTATACCTCAGAGGATCCAGTCATGTTAAATACAGACACTGAAGTCTAAGTTATTGGCCTGTTTGTCGGTCGTTTTGTTGATTGCGAAATCAACAAAACGACCTTTCTATGTAACGTTAAGACGTCCGCTCGCACTAAGGACAAATAAATATTTTAACAAGCGTTTGTTTTGCGCGCAGCTTATACCGCATTATGGGTAGACTTCACTTACAAGTAGGATCTGTTATATTTAACCTATTTAAACTTGAAGTATCGTGTTTTACTCTTCCGGTCCTCTCGATCCTCTTTGACTGACATGTAGTCAAAGTACTGCCTGGGGCTTTTCTAATCTGAAAGATATGGTTAAAGCAGGCACATGTTCAGGGCATTTCAAGCAATAGTTTTCTGATTATCTGGTGGTATCCACACTTACCATGTTCCTAACCCTCTCTCTATTTCAATGTATTTATAATATCAACTTTCATCAAAACTTATGCAGTCAATGTTTGGGCTACACACACATGTGCCAAACTTTGTAATAATGAAACGTGTGTCTTAATCCGCGGATGAGGCGAGACACTAGCCGAGTATAGCTGAGATACAGCTTTATGTGCTTCGTATGAAACTCGCATTATCTCACAACTTGAGTAATACGTCGGAGGCTTCGTGAGACGCTTATAACGATGGGTAAGCGTGAACTTTCTTGTGCGGTTCGGTATATTTTAATATGATTAAAATATTTTTTTAACTCCACTATAATCAATTTTTAACTTAAACGTGACAAATTTTTTGTCAGTAATTCCTTTAATAATAAAGGAAAATAATAGACTTAGAAGTTTTTCGATGCTTAAAAATAAATTTAGAACACAAAAATCCGCTTTCTAATAAAAAATTCTTATAAACAAATCGCCATATATTGAATTCAACATAAATACTAAAACAGCGTGGCTGATTTAAGCTTCAAATACCTTCTCTCATTAGGAAAGAGGCCTGTCCCGTAGTCATTCATTCAAGTAATCATATAATGTTTTCAGTACCTAACCAATTAAAAATAAAATAGGATGCATGGAAAAAGCACGACAAATACGAGTAAGTACACAAACAATGATGTCTGCCACGCTTAGATGAACGGCATGCGGTACGAATATAACGCCATGAATAACTTATTAATCGTTTTGAAGTCGTCCCCGTTTAACTCCAAAACATAATAACTTTACGTATTACATTTCAACCGAGCGCGAAATAGGATTCTTTATTCCCATACACATTTAAGCAGATTACTCTCGGAATATATCTGCAACCACTGAGCTTAAGAGGTATATTAATTTCGTACCACGTGGAATTACATTTAAATGTCTTTATAACCTTTTGGTAATACTTTGAGCTCGTGAATGAAACATTTATTCGATTTACTCGTGAAACATATCATATTACGAGTAAGTAATTTTTTATTCAATAAACGGGTTAAATTTAAATTATAAAGCTACACTGTTTAATATTTATCCAGTGATAATGACTGTTTATTAAAGAGAACCTACCTCTCTCTTCCCGAAAACATAATAAAGTTTAAAAAGCTTTAACTCAAATACATAAATAATAGTCTAAAAAAGACGAAGCGAGATAATAATTCAGACAGAAATTCAAAATGCATATAAGTGCAAAAATGGTCAAGATAAATCCGCACCTCCGAATAGCACCCACTGTATACCTACCATGTTGGTTTCATGGAGGTATTCCTGGTACCCAGAGTACCTACATAAACATACTAGCTATGCAGCTAGTCGTGGGTGTTCTTCTGTTAAATATACTGTTTTTTTTTCTTAAATTTTAAGCCCGAAGTTGAGAAGTTGGTAGTGTTACACTCTCGTGCTTAGGTGAGCATGTCAAGCTGTCGGTCTCGGTCGCTATTATCAACGTTTCATAGTGATGGTCAAAGAATTCGCTTGGCCCTGTCGTGGGCCGTTAATAAGTGAAATAAGAAGACACAAACTTACCAAGTGACCTCGGTCAAGGCGGAGGGGTTGCTCTCGTATTCGCTTTTGAGCAGAATCTTTGAGCCTTCGATCACGGTGATGTTCGGCGGACTCACGTGCACGATGGGGGGATCTGGAAGTAGGGAGGACGTAATAAACATCACTTTTATATTATCCTTGTTAGGTTCTTAAATGGTAATGGTTTTGTAAAAATGAAGACATAATACAGAGAAAACATAATACACAAAATTTAATTTTTGTCACTCAGATAATGAGTTTATTAAGGTCCTTGTTCACTCAAGGATCAGATGTGACTAAAACGAACGTAAAAGGCATCCAGCTGCCACTGTGCTACTTGACGAGTTAAGGTACAAGTTCGTAGCTCACTGCAGACGAGAACTGCAGACGTAGCGACAGTACTAGCTTGCATGTAAGTAATTCTATTAAATAACACTCGTGACGGATGACACGTCGTTTCCACATAAATACACAGATAAGTAAATATAATTAAATATTATAGGACAATACACACGTCGCTACATAGCCTCAAAGTAAGCGTAGGTAGCTTGTGTTATGGGTACTGTACTATGATAACTGATGAATATTTTTATCTATAAATGCTGTTGTTGTCTGCAGTACAAACTCAGTCTCTTGAGCTCTTTGGATCATTTCATTATAGTTTTGGCTTCCGAACGTACAATTTAGAACGAATATAGAATTTTTGCGCCTACGTTTGACCTATTATGTAATTCCTAATTGTGTTCATTCGTCAAAAGTGCCCTAAAACGGACAAAGGAAGTATGTCACGAGTATAGCAAGTGGATTGAGTTAGCTTTACCTATCCGTGGGAACGAGGCGTGACGTCATATATATGTATGTAATGAGAAATATAACATGTTTTATAATGTCAGTGTGTACTTACACCAAACTTCAAGTTCCCTGGTGGCGTGTATGGGGTGGTCGTTGGTCTGCTGCATCACCTTGTTGATGGCCTTGCAGATGAACTTGCGCCCGTTCTCGAAGCGCGTCGCCTCAATCGTGAGGTTGGACACTGTCTCGAATGTAGTGTCGCTCTGAAACACAACATTACAATGCAGGTAAAGAAAAAAAATCATCAAAATCGGTCCAGTTTTTTATTATAAGCCATCGCTTACAAAGATAACACTTTGCAAGTTATACAAGTAACACGTGTTGCCTTACGTCAACAACCTGAAGCGTAGGTGCCTATAATTATTCTAGCAATAATAATTTTTCATAGGAGTGGGACACAGAAATGCTATGTAGCGACAGAAATATACGTAGCGGTAATCATTCTCTGAACAAATTCTGTTGCTAGAAGCTATACTGCTACTTCGTTCCGTAACACCTTGATTATAAGGTTTATATCAGCTTGTGATCAAGGTGTTAAGCATTCATAATAAAGTGACTCAAGCTAGAAATCGAATCCAAGTCCACCTAAAGTATAACTTATAGGCATCTGAGTCGTTAAGGTTATTTTAACAAAACGACCCTTTAATAAACATCTCCAACCGAAATGACACAAACACTGGCAACGCATAAAACAGTTTAAAAGTTAGGGATTTAGACAGTTCTGCGGCGAGTTGTAGCTTTTGGAAATTTTAATTACACGCCCTCTCGAGCCTACTACAATCTCGGGGTGTCAGGAGTTACCAAGTTTTGTGCCTGACATACACTTGCTGGAAGTGACATCAAAGTTATTTTGATCTATTATAATGTTGGTTTTTGTAGCTTATTTTGGCAGTTAACTAACTACATACTCGTATTATATAGCCTACCCTTCCTCCTTCTAATAGAGGCGAGATGAAATAAGGCTACATTGCTTCAACCCAAGATGTCCTGTATTGGAATCATGGCTTGAGCTATGAATTACTGAGCTTTCTTTTCTTCCAAGAAATTTTCGATAAAAATTTTCAGCTTAGGGTTGAGAGTCTCAGAGCACTATAACGGTCACTCCTGGCACTTTCAATCATAAACAGTCAAACATTATTATCCTAAGCCCAACAACCCGCATTTGAGCAGTGTAGTGAGTCTAAATTCCACATCCCCTACAAGAAGGCAGGTCTGACTAAATTACAATTAACAGCTAAAATAAGTTAATATTATGATGAATCCGTTAAACAGATAGATTTAGGACAAACTCTTAGGTTTTTGTACTAAACTTCTTTCCAGCAACATTGTAAATACAGGCAACCTCTTTGCTACTTCCAGCTACGTTTTATATCTGCAATTTTAACCGTTTCCAAGTATTTGCATTGTGTTCAGCTTATAATGAACTGCGCACACACGGGGCGGGGCTCTAATGGCCTGTATGTCTGTGTTACACCAATTCATTACACTTTTAGCTGAGTTTTAATTGTTTTTGGAGGATATAAGTGACTAACCCTCTGATTTAAAAATACGTTTATTAGCTGTGTTTATTGGGGGTTAACCTGGCTGAGTTTGTTGTGGGCTCTATTGGAACCCTCGTAGCTTTAATTTTAAGTTTATTAACACCACAACTTACTCATAGTCTAATAAAAAATTTTTAACAAAAAATAAAACCTACTCAAAACGCACTAAAAAGTAAAAAATAACTGTGTCATTTAGTTGCTTTAATTTACTTAAGCATATCTATGAAGTCGGTGCCAGCAAGTTAAAGGAATATTTATTTAACTTAGTAAAGCAGTTTGTGGGTTCTAGGTAATGTTCTTAAAGTAGAAACCTTGCTGGCACCGACTCCTAGATATGCTTAAGTAAATTAAAGCAACTAAATGACACAGTTATTTTTTACTTTTTAGTGATTCATCGCTACGCAATATACTGGTACTATACTGTAATAGTATATAATACGGTACTAGTAGCCAAAAAGCTACTGATACCGAGACAAAAACCGAAATCGCTGTAAGCGTGCCTCCAAAATTTGAAGAGTTCCTTCAATTTCCCCAGGATATCATCATCAGATACTAACATGATGACAATGGGACCTAGGAAGTATGCCCTTTATAATAAAAAAAGAATTATCATAATCAGACAACTCTGTAAAAAGTTATGCGTGGTCATATATAAAAAAAAACAAATATACGTGTCGAATTGAGAACCTCCTCCGTTTTTTTTCGTCGGTTTAAAATGACATATTGACGATTTAAAATAATCATAAACATTTCATTGTATAAATATTATTTGACTTTGAATTTATCTCCGATGTTTATAAATAAATGCGATTAATATAGGAAACGGCTATTTTGTATAATAGAGCGTTCCCGATTACTCTGCGTCACGCTTTAGCTTTGGATCAGCTTAACTTATTTTATTCGTCTTTTTATTATTTTTTCTAACATTTTGCACGGTAATATCGAAATATATAGAAAATTTTCCAAGGATAATTTTGTTCAAACAGATTAAAGTTTAATATAGAATGCAATCAAAGCAAGTAGAACTGCGGGGTCCAAGATCTGATCAATAAACACATGTAACTCAGGAATTACTATTACAAATGTTTCAATTTACAGTAAATTATACTTATTGATAAAAATAAATAAATAATAAACCATAATATTTAGGCTAAATATTGAAAGTAGTAAACTAAGTAACTTACCTCTTCCGTCTCTCTTTGCTGCTCAGACAGACATGAAACAAAAAAAAATGTTTATGTTAAAATTAATGTAAAAAGGTACACAAATAAAAAAGTTGAGAGGTGTCAAGGGACACCCGGATGGAACGAAGTTCCTTTCGATTAATTAGTGAAGGAATTGTAATAAAATTTTATTTTTTTTAAAGTAATAATAATAATTTATTTATTATTAACAAATATAATGTTATATAAACTTAATCAGTAGGCTCAATTTTTCGATTAATTAGTGAAGGAATTGTAATAAAATTTTATTTTTTTTAAGTAATAATAATATTTTTTTATTATTAACAAATATAACAGACACAGACGCGTACCACACACGCGTTTGTTGTTGTACACCGAAACACCAGAGGGCGCCACGAGAGCGCGAGACAGCATACAGCGCGGGCGCCCCTCACGCGCACACACATCAAAAAGATCTTTGATCAAAAAGTGTCGTGACAAGTTTTCGTACGAATAATAAATCTACTATCGATAGCCCACTATACTCCATTGGAGCAGCGTAGTGGGTCTCAGCTCTATATATCTTAGCTATAAAGAGAGATGTCTTTCCTTATAAAATAAAATAAGGTCGTCTAGTAGGGCTGATAATGACATAATTTATACCTGAAACCTGATCAAAACGTCACGATATTTAGCCGTAGAAGCTAAACAATGGTTTAACAAGCAATTGTAGTTAATACGTGCTAGCTACAGGAAGATGGGTAGTAGTTAATCCTCAGTTAAGATAACTATAAACTAAAAATCCTACGCGCCCAGCTTTAATAAGAAAGCTGTTTATTTCGTTGTCACCATACTTAATATGAATTTCTTTCGCGAGGTAATTCTAAATTAACTTTCGCAACGTGTTATGAGTTGCTCCCAACTCGTGCCGGAGCTGGGAAGGTGCTAAATTAAGTCGCGACTTCAAACGGACGGAATTGAGTTCAGTTTACTAGTAGTCTCTCACATCTCATTTATATTCACTTTTGTGGATGTACTTAAACCTCCTGTTTACTGGATAGAAGGAGCGTGAAGAGATATTCAAAATTAAGAAAAGTCCGTGTAAGAAAATGTCTACACACTGAATAGACATTTCTCTATACATTTTATTATTTAGCAGACAGACAAAGAGCAATGATTTCTTTTTCTTCCGAGTTTCATTTTCCGGAACTGCGTAACTTCCGGAACATGAAAAATGATGTATTGCAACCTTCCAAGATCATCAGAAACAATTGTACATGATGTTTTAAAGATTAAGTGGGTATAACCAACCTTAAAAGACAGGGGTAAATACCAAGTGGATGTTTTTGTTTTGCTTATAAAGAGGAACAAACCTTCTATTCATAGTTTTGTTATATCTTAAAGACATTAGATGGGTTTTCCATAAAAACACGTTTACATACACAAACACGGTTCAATATTAGTAACAATTATCGGCGTAGTTGGGCTAATTTATACAAACAATAATTTGTAAAGGTTTTGTGTAATTTTGTACTAAAAACCTCCTCGAAAATATTGCGGTAAAAACCGCATGAAAATTCGTTCAATAGCCATTGAATTTATCGTGAAGAGATACACAGAATGACTTTATTTTATAATATATAGTGATTTACTGACGCTATACCAAACATTAAAGTTAAATTAATATTTAAACGTGTAAATAACTGAAGCTGTATAGAGCTCGTCTTCGAAAAATCAATGTAACTAATACCTAAATGTAATAAGTACCTAAAATAATTAATACTGTTCAAGTTTTCAAAGTTCTTTGTAACTTAAAAAGTTACTGCGCAGGCAGTTGTCATCGACAATACGTATAAAAGTTTAAAAGAAAAGAAACGAAAGAATTACTTCAGTCGGCCAGTTTTTCATCGGAAAATTTTTCAACGTTTTGGGGAATTAATTGGGCAGAATTTCACTTCGTCCAAGTTTTTGTAACTTTTTCTCGTTGTCTATTAAAGGGTTGGGCAAGTTTCGATAGTTTTTGATTCGATATTTTTTAATTAAAGGCCAAATATTCCAGAACTGTCAGACTTTTGAAGTAGTATGCTGTGCTTACTTAGGTACATTATATGTGTGGATAAAACGATGGCACCAAAAGCATTTTAATGTAAAGCAATACAGAGTAGTCAGATATGGATATTAAAGGTTATCAAATGTACAAGCTTTTATCTCACACGATTTGACTCCATCACAGCGTGTCTTCTACATGAATTCTCTAGATAAATAATCTAATAATCTTAGGTTCTTTAGGGCTTATTAGGAAGCTAAACTTAACCTTAACTAACTTTTTTTTTAACGTGGGGAAATCCTTATGTCGGGCTCTTACCGACTAAAACCCCACGGCCTTTCACCTCTACGCCTGAGAAATGGGCCACGGGACAGCGACATCTGAGATACTAAGCCTCCACTCAGGAAAAATTTAATCCCTATACATTCTTTATGACGCTCCGGATCACACGGCATGTCTTCCATCTTGAGGACAGCTCTCTGTGGGGCAATAGAATCTCCGTGTCTATCACCCGGAGCTCCTTATTAGGGAGACAGGCGTCGGTCGTAGGTAAGCCGCCTGCGCCCTGTTCTTCTGTGACGAATCAATTGAGCCTCTGGGTCATCTTCTCTTACCCGTTCCGCTTCTTCCTTCTGTGACATAACGTGCTTACAGAATTTAACCATCGCTTCCCAGGACCTTTCGCTGTGAGCCATAGCATTGACAACGGCATGCAGAGAGAGGTCCTGGCCTAATACAGTAGATAAAGATCACTTGAAATGGTGCGATACCCCCTGATCGCTCTTATTGCCATGATCATGCAAATAGGAGCCCCATAGCCAACCTTAATTAACCTAACCTAAACTTTAAATATCAAACTGTATTAGAATGCAGATATATTTTTGTGATCTTACTTACGATCAATACGCAAATTAGTAATTTAAGTAATAGGTAAACGAACTAACTAATATCTGTGTATTTAAGAACTCTACATCACTTTTACAGAAGCTTAAAATATTTTTTGTTAATGTTAACATTTGTTGTTAGTAGTGTCCATCGACATCGACAAAAATTTAGTGTTCAACATCACTATAATCCGATTACTGTAGTAGGCTGCATTTCAAGGTATTTTCAAGTCGCAAATGTTTTCCCTGTTCATATTGTGTTACTTTTGCAGCGTATTTTCTTTTGAAAATTTTCATTCCTGTTACAATAGTAGTTGGAGAGCCAGCAGCATTCATTAATAAAAAATAGGTTTTAATTACTTTTTTAGATTATTAATTCAAAAAACATTTTGCCAACGTTTTCTACGACAGACAGACAGAAAACAAAATATAATTTATAATTATTTGTACTCGTGAATAAATAAAAAGTATTATTCTCTACTAACTGTGATTTCAGTCAATAGTTTCGTTATCTCTACTAATGCTCGTGTTCAACAGTCACTCGGCGTATCAGCTATATTTTAAATGAACTGGCATGCGATGTTAACTATGTTTTAGGTAGACTTTCTACAAAATGATGAGGCTTCACTTAACTAATAAGAATGTACATAATAAACAGCTTTTTATAATAATAGCTGACAATGGTACAAACAAAAACATACACACAAATACAATAAATAACATTTTGAAGTCAGAAATCAGAATCAGAAATCGTTTATTTTCACCAAACATTTACAATATATAGGTCTTTTTGTGTTAATAAGTTATAATGTCTCACCGTGAATAGGCATGCAAATATTATAACTAATTTTAAAATATTACAAAATAAAAACTACTGAAATTTCAACGAAAAATGAATGAAATAATAAAAGTCAAAGATAAAACAATAATGGACATAGATAAAATATAAAATTCGTAAAAGGTAGTAGATATTTTAATTTAATAAATAAAATTTAGCTCGTCAGTCTCACAGGCCATCAATAACCAGTCCGATAGCACTCAAAACTCTTCGAGTTTGTTAACATTTTTGTTTTATTTATATTACTTATTTAAATGAAATACGTTAATTTTAAGCTTCCGCCATGTCATTAATAAAAAAAATCGAAGTCATTTATTTTAAGTAGGCTGTTTTACAAGCACACGTCAAGTTTGTTAGTACTTAGTGACTCTAATAAACGCAGGCTCTTACACTATAAGGTTTTCACAGTCATTAGCGTTCATTCGTTCAGTTTTTTTCCTCTCACAAGTGAACCGTTTACCTTTCACGGTATTGTGTTTTCAGTTCAATGCGAAATCAATTTGTTAGAGCTCTTTGTATCAGGTTAAATTTGCGAAGATCAGACAAGATGGCCGCCTTTTGTTAATCCATTTTATGACTAGATTTGATTACATACTTGTTAAGAAATGCTTCTTTAATATTATTGTTGTTTTATTAAAGATAGGTCCTACGTTGATGCTGTGGTTTGAATATTTAGTCATTAGAGTGACTAGGTATGTCTGAATAAGAGGATTTCTTGAAAGAAAGGAAATCTCAATTATTAATAACGCAGCAGTACTCGACCCTGTTATTCAAATTCAAATTGGTTAACCAGAATAAACAGACAAAAATAAAAAATAAGATATTGTGATTTAATTACCCTATCTGTATACTTTCAAATACATTTAGTATAAATATGTCAATTTAAAATTACAAACAGACAGTCAATTCAATTTGATTTATTTCTATAGTAGATGAACCCACCTCGATCGATTGAAGCGAGCACTCGGGCACACAAAAACGCACACAGCAACGTATGAGGGTATTAAAGCATTTACCACTCAGAAAAAAGGCTAAAAAACCCGTAGAGACTTCAATAGGGCTCTTTAAATTTGCACCGCGCAATTACAGCGCAGTAACTTTTATATCTTTCGTTTATACGTGGGGTGATGGAGTTGATACGGGGTTTTATTTTAGTTTATCTCTTTAATTAATGCTGTCACTCTTAATTGGGGTTTACCTGATGTATTGACGTTGGATTTGAGTTGTTGCTTTTTGGTTTTATTTTTAAACAGTTTTCGTTATTCATTGAGTTTACGTTTGGTTCTTTCTGCATTCAATCCAATTAGAATCCTAGACCATTCAGATGTCCGACTTTACTACTGCGCAGTACTCGAAGATAAATTTAATGTGCTCGAATAGTAAGTACTACGTAGGTATGATACTAGGTATATACTGACACCCGAATATTCAAACGCTAATTAAATTTAAGTACGTCTCGAGTCACCTTATTTTGTTAGATTTCTATTGCAAACTGTCACGGTAACACGACTTGAGACGTACTTAAATTTGATTTGCGTTTAAGTATTGGGACGTAAGTAATATTTGGTTTGCGTAAGTAATATTTGGTTATAGTTAAATTTACAAATCACTTTTAACACTATGCTAAAAGAATTTAGGTACTAACGCTAGTACCTAACAAATTTTAACAAACCTTTTAAGCGGTGCACAATTCTACTTATTCATACATTTGGCTAGTAGCTACATTAATAGTTGTACCCTCGTGGAAGTAAGTTAATAATTTTATCGATGAATTTTCGCTTCATTATCCTATCGATAGCTGTACCTCACTAGCTGTGGGTTTACAACCCGCGCCGTTTTATGTCATCTTTTTTATCTTCGCCGCGAAAACTGATATTTCTTCGTAGAAAAACTCTCCGACGGAGAAATTTGTAACAGTAACAAGACTGTATATCGAGTTAGCTTTTATATTAGCAAGGCATACCCTCCACGTACAAAGAGATGATATTATATCAGTATAGCTTGTAAACCTAAGGTTACGAGTTTATTATCTACAATATCACAATGTACTGCCTCGTTGGGCTAAAATATATAAGTTCCATATCCCCTCTCCATATCCGATACAATTATATTCACTCCACCGAGGTCCATAATCCGTGCATAAAATTTTATTAAAACTTATTTATTTCAATTACAGCTGAAAATTGGAAAAAAAAATTATATGAAAGTATCTATTGATTTACTTCTCATTGAAGAAATTTTAAATTATTTCTTGTTGTTTCTTCTATTTTGACTTTTACTTAATGTTTTGGCGGTTGCATACTGCGTTAGGACTTCCATGTCAAATGTCACAAATTCGTTTTCATTACTTTCCTCCTCTAGTATATTCATTTTAATTTAATTTCGCTTATTCATAATCGCAGTTAACCATTATATACCTAAAAGGTACCACAAAATTCTAAAGTATATGATATTATAATATAACACCAATTCTCTCTGCTACCGCTAATGGGGGGAGGATGGGGTGAATTGGGTCGCTGCAATTTTTCATTCTGTCACCGACCAGCTTCTTTGCGATGAACTGATCGATGTGTGCTAATTTACCTCCTCCTACCCCCACACGTCTTTCCCAATTCATCGCCACTCTAGGAAACCTAGCTCATTAATCACTTTATAAAAAATTAATATTCCTCTATGGAAAACGGGACGATATTGAAATAATATATTGATCTTGGATGAGGGCAATTGGAAGATAAGTTCGCTGTACATTATCCTTCACAGAATTTTGTAATTTTGTATTGCTATTACCACAAATACATTTAATATGTACTTTGCACATTTACTCCTATGTTTATTTTTGATGATGAACGATTGGCTTAAATTTCAGGAAGAGCAACTGATATACTTGTATTACTTTATAGTATATTCCACGAAATAACTTTTATCTATATTATAGTTTGGAAATTTCGGAAAACATACTGGTAGAAACTCAAAATAGTTTTTTTAAAGTCCTGCCACTCTTTTCTTAATACCGATAATAATTTGTGGTAATTTAATTCTGTTTATTTTGCATCAATAATAGGTAATATTAAAAATATAAGGTAAATCTTTTTACAATAATCCTGAAGTGTTGATAAAACTTATATTTATTCTTGTTCAAAACACGACAATGTTAGAGGGTGACCATGGGTATAAAAGCAGTAAATTAAGACACAATGATCAGCCAGTCACGGGGAAGACGTCTGCTTTGAGAATGAAAAATTGCACCGACCCACTTCCACTCTCGTCGCGGAGCTACGGAATATTGATGTGATACGGCCGTATACAAAGAAAAGATCAAGTTTATTAAGTGTACTTACAAACAATATTTTTATAAATAATCTTTTATCTGAATCCTCTATAACGATCTAAATTAAAAGTTAGTATTTACAGTTTCATGGGTTGGTATTCCAATGTATTAAGTAAACTCTGTAAAGAAGACTGTCTTCCCTGCTGCATTTTATTCTTAAGTATTATTATTATTTTAATGCCACTAGAACTGAACAACCACACAAATTTTCAAAATTTTTAGTTTAATCGAGGCGAGTTTCAGCTTCTAAGATTTGATCCACATATACCTATATACAGCGTAACTGACGGGGCAAGTAAAATATTTAACCTTGTAACATAGAATAGACGTAATAGTCATAATAGTAGAAACCATACAGAAGAAACTTGAAAAGAAAAGACATACAGACAGAATACATTTTTCAACTCCTCATATTACATGAATAAGAACTATAACGCACGGTTATTGAACCTAAAATCTTGCAGACGTTAGTTTAGATCTGAAATACCTACCCAACTGTCGGCCATACAAAGCACTCTAAAGGTAACCGCATCAGGCGTGCCACCTAAATAATCATGCCAATAAATAATTAACGATACGAAGGTATTAACCTACATAATCATGACATTTCCAGAGAGCATATGCGCGGGGGAAATTCAATTTCCTACCCCCGTTCCCTCCGGCCCCCTCCTCCCCCCTCTCGCGTGTTTAATTAAAGACACCGCGATGCGACGCGTCAGATTAATGCCGCCATATTGAAAAGAAACTATTCAGAGTATTTGGATTCGCGCGCATTTTTGTTTCTGGTACTAATCTCAAATTAATTACTGTAGGTAACTGAAACACCATTGAAGAACAATGAAAACAAATAAAAAGCCTTAAATGGTTGCAGTATTAGCCGCCACGCAATACAAAGTAGGCATTTTTTTATTTTCAAGCTTTTCATTATATATTTTTTTCTGAATTGTTATCCAAATATGCGAGTGCTTTTAAGGACTGAAAACTTATCCTGACTGGTTTTTATTGTAGTAAATTGGTTTATAGCAAGACGGTAGTTCTTTTTCGATAAGATCAGAGTCTTGGCTATAACCATTGGTCAACAGGGATAGTTGCCTTCGAGTATATGCTCAATAGTTGCTTACAAATTTATAAAACCTAGAAGATCTGGCCATGACATAAGCTTTTGCTTCATTTGCTTTTAGAGGAACAATAGGGGGCTGGAAAGGGAACATGAAGGAGTTAAAAAGGAATTTAAAGAGATGGGACCAAATAACTCATGGAGAGATAGATCGATGACTCACAGCTCAATGTCTGTTAAGAGGTGACGGAGTGTTTAATGTTTGTATCTGTTCACAATCCGGAAAGCATCTACCGGTAATTGCTACTTCTGTGGAGAAATGGACACTCCGCGATACGCTGACTTCGAAAGCCCTGCTTGCAACGACCTGCTCTACTATAATGCCTAGAGGGATGCATAGGCAAATGCTCAGAAAAATTATGATCAGAAGAGAAGAAAGAGAAAAAGAAGAGCAAATGAAAAGAGAATAGGTATAGCTAAAGATAGCACGATGACATGAACGATGAGGTGCCGTGCTGACTCAGAAGTCAAAAGAGGAGGGTTTAGTACCCCCTTGGAAAAAAGAACAAAAAGCTATAAATTACTTAATTATTTGATATTTATTGTTAATTTCTTTCACCGCAGTTTGGCCAAAGACGCAACCAATACCGGGTGAACACATAAAACAGAGTGCCCGTTTCATCTGATGATTCAAATCAAGCGGTAATTTTTGAGAGCCTGTAATAAAGTGCCGGGATAACGGCGGGAACAACAAAAACCGGGAGCGAGCAATTTACTCCAATCTCTTGCAAAAAACGCGTTTTTTATGTGGCCCAAAGTAAAAGACCAAGCGTTTTTTCATGTTGACAAAGAGAAGATAAATAAACTGGCCGCGGATCTTCACTAACCGCCGCGTTGTATACGGATCTATTGGAGAGCCTCTTGTAGTTTATTAATTAATTTAACCTGATTATTATTCAAGTGATATTTCGTCGATTCGCTGATTCCATAATAATTAGTTATCCTCGCTCAAATACGTATAATTATAGTTCGTAATTAATATCAGCCAATGATGATATTAATTACTCTCTCTCTCTCTGTCTATTGCTGATTTAAATAAAATAATAAGCTTACCTTTATATATTTACAAAATATCTTAATAAGTAAAAATTAAATTAAATGATAAAATCCTTAAAAAAGAAATTCAAACGACTAATTATGTACTTATTAACAATGGGTTTTGTTAAATATAACGCATGATGCCTATTTCCTTACTGCCTGATACACTAGTATCAGAAAAACTACTGTACTGCTTTTGATGAAATATGTGCTATTGCCTAATTTACCTATACCTATTTTAATTAAAAACTTGTGAAATCCGACTCATAGTCTTTGAGATATGCGTAGACAAATATACATATAAAGAAACGTTTATGAAATTAGTTATTTTACAGATATAATATTTATTCAATGAATTTAAGTTTTGTCATGAAAAATTAAACAAAAATTTGAATCGAAATCCGCTGCACCTCATAACTTGAGATAGAACATTAAGTTCGCAGCTTGAAGTAAATGAAAGAATGAAAAACGGCCCACACTTCCCGTGATGTCCTCTATTAAAATAATTGCACGAAACTTTAGCGGATATAGCCGCTCTATTCCTCCCGTGTTCCTGATGGCTAGTCGTCGAATAAATGTAAGTATAAACTTTCAACGGTTAAATGAAATCCAACCTGTATAGTGAGAGACCACGTAAACAAGCATGCGATGGAGTAGATATTTTTGTAAGTTTTGTATAATTTATTTTACTTATTAGTGAATGTTTGAATGTCTTTAATACATTGGTATCTAAGTTTTCACCATGAACGCTCGCTCTCTTGCAAATTACCATAAGTTTTTTTAGGTCTGCTTGACCCGTCAATTATAACTATAATTATGAAAAAGATCTCGGTTCGATTCCCATCCATGGAACGCGTTTTTGATAAGAAATAGAAATATTGCTATCTGGAGGACGCCCACGGTTTCACCCACTTAGTCTTCGTTTGGGTGGGAATTTGGGGACAAAATGTGGCCTATTCTCATATGTAAGCTATACATCATTGTATAACTTTCGCCTTTATAATATTAGTAAGGAGATTTTACAAGAAAAACGTGGCTAATAGATATAATGAAAAGGACTTATATTTTAATGTATACCAGAAAGTAATAATAAAAAAGATAACTTAATACAAGTTTGATAAAATACTATAACCGGAAGGCGGACAATTATAAAAGGTCTGCTCGCAAAAAAAATGTAATTCCAAAAAGATCTATTACAAATACAAATTTGATTTACCTGAAGTTTTTGTTACGAGAAATCTCTCTTCCCCGGAATGGTAATAAAAAGAAGTCAACTTAAATTTTTCTGTTTTTATGTAAAATGAAGTTGACAGTGAGAGATGGATGCTACCCTCCATTTTAAGGGATGATTTTAATTAAATTGTCGGAATTTTTCTTGTTTCGCCCCGTCGAGGATATTTCACGGCTCTTGTTCTTTTTTTATCGACGACAGGCTCGCGATAATCTCGTTTGATGGTAAGCGATGGTTCGGACTAGTTTAACTACCGGATTTGTAAGCAAGTTAAATTTGTGAAATTTAAAAACCACTCGATCGTAGATGACAAGAATTTAAGTAAAATAACGTCTCAGAGTTCTGATTCGAAAATAAAGTATTCCAAAATAAAAAAATATTCCGACATAGCTCAGCGAGCTGCAGAACTGAAGCGGCAATGGACATGGCTAAAATGACGTCCCCGCACCAGAAAGCACTGTGGTGCGCGTGGTGTGGTGGTGTGGTGGCGCTGGTCAACCCCCACACTAGGTGGACTAAGGACATTAACCGTGTCGCAGGAGATAGCTGGGCACTGGCGTCCCAGGATCGTTGTGTTTGGAAGTTCCTAAAAAAGCTAATGTCCAGCAGTCGACGTCTATCGGCAGGTAATGATAATGATGATGATGATGATGATGAATCTTTTATGTTAGAAATACTTTTCATTGTCTTCGGATTGGCCTTTAACCAAAGAACTTTAAAGTCTAACAAGGTAGCACCGCAGCAACAAATGGCACCGACTTTATGGATATGGTTAAGTTAAATTTAAACAGAAATAAGCATAGGTAGTTGTACTTAGTAGTAGTATATCCCCGAGTACTCCCATAAAGTGCTCTACTACTTAAAGTAAGTAAGTGGTAAAGTTAAAAGGGTTATTGTTGCCAGAACACAGACGGTGGACTTAGGAACGGTAAAAGCAGCTTCAATACGAACAACAAAGATGGCATGGAGCTGTCCGTTTCTTAAGTATTGATAAATTGCCAGAATACACTTACTCAAGAAATTATTTTTAAATATAGTCCCTCCGTGAGTGGTTTTCGTATGAAGGTCTTAGCTACCTCCATTTGAAATCGCCGCATTCATTATGTTACGCCATTAGCTCGTAATGTTGCGTCATTCTCTATTTTGAGAGCATCGTATACCAAGGAATCTTCCTTCCACTTTGCCAGTGACTACTAGTTTCTCTGGATTATCTCCGTCTTTCCTAGCCATTTGTCCGAAGTACTCTAGTATACGCTTGAGGCAAATGGTAGTAAGTCTTGGTATTTTTTAAGTTTCATTTGTGATATCATTTTAGGTTTTATATATTATAGTTGTGAATTTGGAAATAAAGTTTCTATTAACAGACCGGAATAAACTCTACTATTTCATATTATACAACGTGTTTATATATATTGTTTGAGTTCATTATCTTATAACAATACATTGAACTTTACTACAAATAATTAAACTTCTTGTGTGAAGAGAGTAAAGGTGAAAATTAATTCTCATCAAGAAATTTATCAATGGCGTAGTAAGCTCGACTGAAACGTATTAACCAAATATTTTTGTCGAGTGCCTATATCTGGTTATAAAATAATTTCCTATTATAAGATCAAATTTTAAGCCATTTTGTGCTATCATTTATTTTAATAAACTCAGTTATTGGTGGTGGATGCTTAATATAAAATGCTAATAACAAGTCGTCTCCACGGCAGCCGCTGTGCGCCGGCCGCGTCGTCCGCCTCAATAAGTCAAATTCAATAATGTTCACAAATGAAACGTCACACTTCGCTCCTTGGCGGAGGAAATTTTATATTTTCCACTTTTCCGCTGAAAACTCTCACTTTATTGTCTGGATTTCCTTTTTGCTTGATTCCCTGGTTTTCTACGGTTCGATTGTTAAAGTTTATTTTTCAATATTTCGCTCCCTACCCACTCTCATTGGTATTGTAATGTTATAATGTTGGCTCTTATTTATTTGCTTTGCGGAATATTGGATGAATGGAGACATTACTTTTCTTTTTTTATTTTTCACTAAAATATTGTGCTTTGACAGACAATAATACTCTTCTTAAAAATAATGTAAAATTGAAATAAATTTGGCTTTGTACTGTTTTAAAGGCTAAAATCTGTTTATCTATTACTTACTAGTATAATTCTGTTACCTTCAAAGAGATACTGTTATATTAGTGCCAGAGAAATTAATAATAGAAAAAGAAGGGAAAGAGGAAATAAATGTAACAAACTTTTCCTAATTACAAAAAGGAAAAGTGTCAGTTTGCTTTTAATTAATTAATCGATCCAAATTAAATTTCACGGTTCCGTAGCTCTCAGGAATATTCAACAAAAGGGGCCGACGGGACCCTAAATTAATTATTTCAAATGCGTTTGTCTCATTCCTGTGAAAGTTTCACCATTTAAAGTAATAGGTCAAGAGCTGGTGCACTATTTTCTTCGAGCGATTTTAATACGGTACTTGATAGAATGGTCCTAAGGGGATTAAAGTTTAATCAAAGTTAGTATGGTTTTTAAGCTTCGATAGCTCAACCGTAAAGTTCAGGAAATAACCAGGTTTATTTAGCGCCAATTCTCAAGCTGATGTTTTTGTATTTGAGTTTTAATTTACTTAGGTTTAGTATTATAGTAATAAAGATTAGCCTGTAGTTAGTTTTCATCTTGCTTGAAAATTTAGAAAGCTAAATATTAAGTAATATAAATAGTTTACAAAAGGAATTATCAATGGAATTATTGATATTAATTCGAAATTTTCGCTCAAGAGTCTGTCTATACACAGACATGGGTATAAAGCATTGCAGGCTTCGGTAATAAATAAACTAACTTTTAATTAAATAAATATGAACAAAATTCTTCTCTTTTGGAAATATAATTATTAGAATATCAGTTACGGTTGGCTGTCTCTTATACTACAACCTGTGCCGTAATGGCTGATTTGTACTAAGTTTCTGTATTAATTAGGAAGTTAAACTTTCGAAATTATTTTAATTTGAATGTTTTAGTGGAGGGTACATATTCGCGTTGTTGGGGGGAGTTTGGCGACATCTCTGTGGGCGAACATGACGTCACGGTGAAGTTCTACAGTAAAGGGACTGAGATCAAATCCGAGAGGTCTGGGATTCGATGCCCGTTCGTTGGAACATTGTAACATATACTTTTAGTAAGTTTTGTGCTTCATTAGAGGGGATAAGTGAAAAAATCACGTTTTAAAAATATGTAAACATTCTTCGCATTAAAAATTACCAGCGGAGTGCTAAGCGGCGGTGATACGATACAAAATATCTATTTTAAAATTTATTAATATTCTGGCTCGCTCTTAGTTTCCGTTTCTAACCATATTGTTTTGATATTTTTGCACGTAGGTACCTATTGGCGGATTTACTGCAATGTTTGGTTAAAGGACGGACGTCGGTGGTACGTACATAGTAAATCTACAATTGCTGCAATATTACTATTATGTATTCTGTTCTATTACTAAAAATAAAGCGTGTTAAATGTCAAATTTTATCAAATTCAAACTCATCTATTTCAAGTAGACTTTTAAACAAGCATTTGAAACGTCACGCGTCTCAGTAAGTAGTGACTTTGCCACTAGTTGGGACATTGATGTTGTTTTGTTATGTTGCTGTTATTTTCTTGTGGCCACTGAGGTAGCGAGTACAGCTAATGTATCTTTTTGCCACATCAAATATTACTATTAAACAAATATAACTATATACAAATAGGCCATCGAGCCTTACAAAGCGCCTTAGTAACAAGTAGAGGGACACAGCGAGATATGTTCGCGATCCTCTATATATATTAATGAGTGATACAGACAGTAATTTTTGGTTACCGCCGACCATGAATATTATATAAGGACCAATATCCCGGGACTAGTTATATTACGAATAGTAGTTTGGCAACCCGTGGTCTGGGCGCACTGGGGTATTCCATCTTGGAGATAAATTGATGGATGTTTTACACGTACTTTTGAGACTTTTGCCTCTAAATCGAGCCAAAAGTCTTCCGTAGGAAATCATAAGCTTAAGGCAACGAAGCATGGTTAAGGCTATCTTCGGAAAATTATAACTGGGAATTATGAAAGTTTGTATGTATTGATAGACGGATGTTTTACTCTTTTGCGCAAAAACTGCGGAATGGATTTTGATGGATCTTTACATTAATATAGTTTACATATCAAAATAACATATAGACTACTTCATCATTATATAAATAAATGTGATTTCGGAAAAGAACCCTGATTGTATTGTTTTAAAAAGTTCTCCCTAAGGGAAAAAAGTAGAATTTTTCGCAAAACAGAGTCGCGTGGGATTATTAAATACTTGAGTATACTAAAATATAATAAGTGCGCGTTGTTTAATTGAAAAAATAGTCAAGTATTTCAGCATTTTTTTTCAAATGAGAGTTTTTTTTGTTTAAGTTAAAAGTCTAATGTCTTAGTAGTCGGTATTTTTGTTTTTACTTACTTATTGTACTAGGTGTATATGTCTCGAATAAATAATAAGTTGTTCGGCAGATATTAAATTTTGTGTAATCGGTACAGTTTGTAGAGAGAGACATGTAGTGAATGGAAAGTGTTGAGGAAAAATTAAAAATATAAACCCCACAGTGCGCGCAGAGGGCAATCTTCACCGGGTACAGTCGTCTCGTAATTTGCGGCGATGAAGACTACGTGAGTTAGTTAGGGGTCGGTAATATTTAACGAGCCCGACTGTACCCAATTGGTTACGTCGGTGTATAAGTTGATAAGGGCTATATATTTGCTTTGATAACAACGAAGGCGATTTAACGTTATTGGATTTTATCTAAGCTTCATTTGACTACCGATGATTTCCATAGCGCAGTGTAGGTGTATGAACGGGTGCTTATAGGTTAAGATAGAATTTTTTTTAATTCAAATTATCTAGTAGACGGAGTATAAAAAGCGTCCTTACATTTCGTCTATGTGTATATTTTAACTGTCTCATTGGTCTCGTGGTTAACCTGTGCGGCTTCAAATCAAGCGGTTCTAAGGCTACTGACTGCAGTCAAACGCTAGTGTGTATAAGTTGACGGCTCTCGATAGCTCTTGACGTGTTTCTGAGCACTGCACATTCCTCACTTAATCTAATTTATAACGCATGCAAGGTATAAGTCCTACAAAGTGCCGCCTTTTGTTGGTCAGTTCTTCGTAGCCGTGCCTTTAAACATTGGTAAAGCTCTTTATACTGAAACACAGCGATGCTGCATGCCAATAAAAATAATCATGGCGGTAAGATTCTCCGGACGAGCTCCTTTACAAAACTTTACAAAGAAAACTACTCCCATACTTCCCTGGTCAGCACGGTACTGCCTGGCATTACATCGTGCTGACCTTCCTGAATGTATTGCTCCCGCGCTTTCTTTTATTCCCTTTCCTTTCCCTGTCCGAATCATCAATTCGGAGCATGTGAGCATATCTGTGCCACTTGCCTTCGCTTTTTAATATGCGCTCTTCCCCTCCTCGCTCCCTGGACCAATAGTTAAAACAAAACTCTACAAAGCTCTACTAATAAAAATACCATAGTACTACTTACATGTATGTTCTGGTCGGCGGCGGTGAGCTTCCTCGTGCCGTTGTACCACTCGATGGTGGCTGGCGGCCGTGCTCCGGACACCGTGCACATCAGAGTTAGCAGCGTGCTCTGCGTCGCGTGCTCGCCCATGCCCTGGATGGAGATCTTGTTCGGCGGCACTGGCAATGGGAAAAGTTAACGTTTAATATTAATGGTTCATACTTGAATAATACTTTGTACTTACTCGACTAATTGACTTTGTAACTACCTCGTTGGTTAAGTGGTTAGATCACGTGGCTTTATGTCATGAGGTTCTGATGGTATTCATTCAATCCAACTAACCCGGTTGCTATCAATGATATCTTACATTGATCGTTACAGAATGAAATATTATCATTATAAGCCTGCCAACCTATATTGAACAAGCATACTGGGTGTAATGTCCATATCTCATGACCTGTAAGGCAGAAGACCTGGTTTTTAATGGGTCGTAAAAATTACCCGATAATGAAGATAGTAAAAATGGTTAAAAATTCTTATTTCACTAACAGAGTGCTGCACGGGGTCTTTATGACTCCGTATTTTATCAATAGAATCTAGAATAACTAAACCGTCAACGTATGTATTCTCAAATCAGTTAATTTGGTATTTACAATGCTCAAAAACGAAATCATTTAATTAAGTTACGAGACCTATACATTTAATCCAAAAAAGGACATGGCCGGAATTAGTATGGAGCTGTGCCCCGAAAAAAAAATTCGTTTGCAGTGACATATAGTACCTTATTTTAAAGCTTACGAGTATTAGAATAACTATTTAAGTTTTGGGGTCAAAGAACTTTCTCAATCTCTTGTTACAAAAATCAATTCTTCAATAACATGTTACAAAAAGGCGCCTAATTATTTTAAATAGCAATGATTTTATTGTCGTTTACCAAAGTGTTATATAGTTAGTAACAAATAATACCTCACTGGTCCAACAGTTAGACTATATGGGTTAAGATCATTGGCATATAAAGAGATTGAGTTGATACTAAACATTTATTTTAGTTTATCAAAGCGAATTAATTCATCCCGGTCATTATTATTACATAACATATGACTGTTCCACATAAAAAAAAAACATTTCAAATCTGTCAAAATACGATCGGATACTTGTACACTCTTTTGCATGTCGCGTGGTTGTGCGCAGCCGCATCAACAATCGTAACATATTTATACAATAAAAAAAGTGTAAATCTTTATTTTATTATTATATGTTTATAATATTTACTTTAGTTTACTGTGTTTTGTTAGTCGTATTTTTTATATTTAATTACAAACTGAAGTCCTAAATACAGATAGAATATGTACTATATGTGTATCCAAACTCATAAGCTAATGCGAGTAAAGGAAATATCCTAAATAAACAAAAAAATACGCGTTTCTCGAATGTTATAGAGAAATATAATTTTTGCCCCAAATATTGCTTTATTTTTTTATTTTTTTTTTAACATATTAATAAATATTGCAAATTATATTCAATTTGGGGGCAGAATCCGGCCATGTCCTTTGATTCTTAAAAGATTCGGGGTCTTTTAGACCGCGGTCCACATACGAATACGAACGAAAAGTAGAGATAAATCTGTGCTGAGGTGAACGTTTCGACGACCTCAGTGGTATGCGCGGTGGATTTATAAGACGGAGGTCCTGGGTTCGATTCCCGGCGGGGCAGATTCAGATTTTTCTTAATTTGTCTAGGTCTGGCTAGTGGGAGGTTTTCGCCGTGACTAGTTACCACCCTACCGACAAAGACGTACCGCCAAGCGATTTAGAGTTACGGTACGATATGGAGAAGAAACCGACAGGGGTGTGGATTTCATCCTACTCCTAACAAGTTAGCCCGCTTCCATCTTAGATTGCATCATCACTTAACATCAGGTGTGGTAGCAGTCAAGGGTCAACTAGTAGTCGATAAAAAAAATTAAAAAAAAAAACGTTTTAAAGCCATACTATTTCCCTCGTAACGTTGTCCATAAGCAAGTCTAGTCAAGTTACAGAATGTCGACACAAACGTCCGATTTGTTCACCGTAACCTCATTATTCGACCATCAGCGTCCGTATAACAAGAACACAATAAATACGAAAACAATGAAATGATATCGACATCAGGGCGCACTCAGTTAATAAGCAATCGTCCGGGGCTTTATTGGACTTTATGAGACAAATATTGCGAACAAACCGGCCAAATTAGGATTTTTATCGCCAATATGCCTTCTCGATAACACTTGCTGTATTGGCGTTTCTAATATTTGTAGGGATGCGTCGATTTATTGAGTCATGTTTTTGTTGGGACCTGTGTTAAACAGTGTCACGGAATTCGTGTGATATAACTAATCCATTATTATCTGTTTAGGATATCGTAGCTTTCAAATAGATCTACATCTATTAATTTTGGAGAGTGGTTTAGGAATTGTTTGTTGGTTGCAGCAGGATTTTAAAATAATATTCTGATGTCTTCAAAATAGTTTTATTCTTTCATAATCTTTTATCTACCGCCGCATCGGAAAAGCAGTCCGTGACGAGAAAAGACGCGGCTAGAAAAACTCGACACATGCTCTTTTTACATGAATCACGACTCGCGAGTTGCGAGTCGTGCAACCGGATTTTCAAAACTAAGTTTGGATTCGCCAGTCACATCCGGGCACACTCCAGACATTAGAGCCAAAGAGTCGCCGTTGGCGGATACGTCAAGGAGGACATCATTTCATCATCATCATCACATGAATTACAAAATCACTCAATTACAATAATTAATATTACACTAAAAATATGCATACTTTGTAACAACCAAAAGAACAGTATTCTAACATGTTCTCAATCAATACACTATTCGACTATTCTAACATGTCAATTCTTATCTTTTATTTTAAGGCGTGGAATCAAGTCATTTCGAATCATTTGTCAGTCGACAGAAGATTACCTTATGTTACCATAGACGATATCGTATAGTATTATCTATGGTAACATATTCCAATATTTTAAAATGCTAACAGGTTTGATCTCATTTCTCCTTCACTATTCTAACAGTTGCAGTTAATATCTTTGCGATGCTAATGTGTCCTAACATTGGTGTCGCAAAGATATGAACCGCTACGTAGTTGATAATATACTTGTTATCACTTGGATGGGTACTGTTGGTAGTTTCGCTAACTATTCCTTCTTTTCTGTGTACTAAAAAAATAGAATGTGATTGCGATATCCTTACTAATACCATGTAGGCAAAAGTTTGTATGTATGATGTTTGTTGCTCTATCACGCAAAAACTATTGAACGGATTTTGATGAAACTTCACAATAATATAGCTTACATATCAGAATAGGCCCAAACCGCGAGCGTCTTCTAGTTCCAAATACTGTAATATGGGTAACTTCAAGTCACTAACAAAAGACATCTTCTTGACAAGCTCTCATCATTGTTGATCATCCGGCATGATTGGTGTTCGCTTATAATAACTTTAGAGAAAATATATGAATTTCTATTGGTCAAAGTAAATTATTGTTCTTTCTTACGATAAGGATTGTTCCGTTTCATTTTCTAATGGAAGCAATATGTTTTGGTGATCTAGATCTACATTGAATAAATAAAAAATAAATACCTAGTTTATAGTTTATAAATAATAGTTTTTGCGAAAATGAAGAAAATAAATACATTTTAACTTGTTTAAATTGACTAATAAGCAATTATTGGTCTACACACCTTTAAAAAGCAATTTTTAAATCACAATATAAATTCATCAAAGTAATATAAATGTCACGAAATTTGCAACTAAAGGGTGTGAACGCTATGTAGTACATGATTGAGCGTGTGCGGTTCGTACGGGTGAGGGTAGTTCATACGCAAAGTTCGCAACACGCAGAATCAAAGCCAATCAGCCAGCAACAGACACGCCTGGACTATTATTTACGTTACGTTATACTTGGTACGCCGTAGGGGCTAATATGGAGTAAGGGATGGTACAAGTTATAAGTTTCCTATATTTTCGAGAAGATTTGGAAACTTGGACCTAATTTTTTAGTACAATATTTTACTATTATTCCCTCGGGCAGAAAGCATGGGTGAAATGTACCTGAAAACCTAAACTCTATTTTGTTTAACAGCATTTTTGTATATTAAATAAGATATTTACTTGTACTTATATTATAGTATATTTATCTCTTAAAAAGAAAAACGAATCTTGTTTTCTTTTAATTTAGTAAAATGGCAATATCAACAGGTGGGATATGTCTAATCCTTTTTGAAATCTGAAATTATCCCTCAAGTCTAAACATGTAAAATTGTTAAGACTTTTAGAATGCAAGTCTAATTTAGAGACACGCTTGTAAAATAATTGTAAACTTTAAATTGCGATATTTTAAATAAAACATAGAGGAAGTTTATATCTTGTCCCATACACAAATCCATTGAATGTGATGATTGGCCTATTACTTACCCGGCAAGGGGTTCTGACCTTCCCATATATCTTGTAGCAGGGACGAACGATGACAATTAGAACTTAACAAACTTTGATTATCCTATCACACATTGGTAGGCTGCTTTCATTTTAATAGCGCAATATTATATACGACAAGTTAGTGGTCACACCTGACGTTGAATGGTCAATGTCAGATGGAGGTAGGAAATTCGATTAACTGGTAATAGGTTATTTCAGCGATAATATCCCTTCCATATTTATTTATATAAACACAGTCTTAAGATAGCGACTCTACCGTTACAAAATATCATTAATTAATTTTTAAAAATCAAACGTGTCGCAGGGAGCCGCTGGCAACAGGCGGCTCGGGATCGTTGTGTTTGGAAGTCCCTAAAAAAGGCATATGTCCAACAGTGGACGTCTACAGGCTGGTAATGATGATGATGATGAAACGCCCGCAGCTTCATCCGCGAGCAAAATACTGTACATATTGTAAACATTCAAGAACACCAAAAAAACAAAAATAAACTGAAGTGCCCCTATTTTTAGAAAATAATGAGTATAGCAAGCTGTACTTAAAAAAATATTTTATGTCGTCGCGGACTTTTTAGTACTAATAAAAAATCCTTACATACATATTTTTGCTATATCACAAACAGATTATACAGCGTTTTCAATTATGATTTGCAGGCGGTGCGACTCTTCCAACAATTCTCGTCATATTTGCGCCTGTTTAAACAAAACCTTAACAAATTATATATTAACTTTTTCTTCAGGAATTATTCTATCTATTGGTTATTGCAAGAAAATTCGTTAAGTAATCTTTGAATTTACTGCGGATGGAAAGCAAACGCAGCGGGGGACATTGTTTTATAAGATATAGTGAGAGTGTTACACACTTTGAGCAAAGCCTCTCGTCTTATACAAGGGGATTTGTAGCTCAGATCCATCACACATTCCCCAGTGTGCTTTGGTAAGTTATTTTACCTCGCCAACTCACTAAACTAACAGATGCTAATGGCGTTATAGTTACTCTTATTAAATTACTTGAGGACGCCCGCGTCTTCACCCGCCTTATTTTCGTTTCCGTGAAAACTTTTGGAACAAAATGTGATCTATGTGTTATTCTGATATGTAAGTTATATTATTCTGAACTTTCATCAAAATCCAGTCAGTAGATTTTGCTTGAAAGACTAACAAACATCCATCCATATATATATATATACAAACTCTTGCCTTTATAATATTAGATTTGAAACTATTATCATGATAGTACTGTCAAATAATTTAAATAATAATATTAATTCCCAAAGCTCAAGTCCATCCCTGTCGTGACAAATAGTTGGGTCAGCTTATAAATCGGCGATGCGATATATCGATGTTTGTGTTACGAATCGGTTCCACCGAGTAATCGATTACCGACTTGTGTGTTTAGATGTGTTTACTTGATAATATGTTAAATGTATTTACAGCAGTTGAGCGCTGTGGATATCGTGGCGAATTTACATTGGACTTACCAAGTGTTATGTAATAGTGTAGTCTAAGAGCCGGCGACGAACAAACATTCGTCATTTTATAAAAGCTGAAAGTTAGTGAGCTTATACTCTTATCACAGGTAATAAATAAGCAATGAGCTCGTGCTTTTGTCGAAAGTAAATTGTAGATATTGTTTCTGACAACCATAGGTCTGACATAGACAAGTGCCAACTATGGAGTTTAGATCATGATCCCTAAATGGTATAGTACTAGGTAATAAAGATTCAGAACTATCAGGATGTATTAACGATTTTCATTTCCAAGCTATAGAGTATTTCTTATAAAATATTTTAACAAAAAATAAAACCGACTCAAAACACACGAAAAAGTAAAAAAATAACTGCGTCATTTACTTACTTTAATTTACTTAAGCATATCTATGAAGTCGGTGCCAGCCAAGTTTAAATAATATTTATTTAACGTAGTAAAGCAGTTTGTGGGTTCTAGGTAACGTCCTTAAAGTAGAAACTTTGGTTGGCACCGACTCCTAGATATGCTTAAGTAAATTAAAATTTACGTACGTAAGTAAATTAAAATAAAAATTTTTAGTGTATTTGAGTCGGTTCTATTTTTTGTTAAAAAATTTTATTTCTTGCTTTTTAGTGATTTATCGCCACGTAACCTACTCGTACTATACTCTCATAGTATATTAAACGGAACTTGTAGCCAAAAAGCTACCGATACTTACACCGAAATCGCTGCAAGTATGCCTATACAATTTGAAGAGTTCCTTCAATTTTCCCACGATATTATGATCAGATCGTAATATGATGACTTCTTCACCATCTTGGAAGTGTGCCTTTTCTAATAAAAAAGAATTATCAAAATCGGACAACTCTGTAAAAAGTTATGCGTGATGCGTATGGTCATACATAAAAAAAATATATATATACGTGTCGATTTTTTTTCGTCGGTTAAAAAAGAATACTCAATAACTTTTTGTCCTTAAACTCGAACCAGTTTGACCCACAATATACCAATCTAACCACTGCACCTACGCGGTAGTTCCACATTTTCCACTGTGGGTAGGTGTGCACGAAGGAGTCACTTAACTCTTCGCAGGCGGTAATATTCAGAGCGCACGCGATAAATTGCCTGCCGTATTGCTAATAAGTGGCAGGATAGTGGATAGTGCTGTTCTCATTCTAGAGATAATTATCGATAATACTCACACTATATGCTTTTCAAACCGCTGGAAGAGCCACTCAAAACATTAATACTTGATTTTTAATGACAGGCAGAGAATTTGTAAAAAAAATGTTTTCAAAAATTTATTTTTATTATAGATTTCTTTAAAAGTTTTCCACAAACAACTAACTACAGTCTTTTAAAAAGTGTTTGTTGACTGTTTAAAATAACTTGCTTATAAGCTAAACCAAGAAATAAATGAGTTTTAATTTAAATTTGGTAAAAATTTGAATTTGGTATAGTTGTAGTCTCGTTTAACTTTATGCTTTAGCATGTTATTTTACTTCATGCGGAAGCAATGGTCACTTAAACTTATTTATTATCAGAAACAACTCTACTTAGAGTTGTGATAAGACTAAGTAAAGTTATAAGAGTGAAGGGTGCTAAAAAGATGGTCGTCATTAATTCTATTTGAAATAATCGTTATCGAATAAAATATCTCAGTTTCTGTGTGATTTTAATGTTCAATTATTTTGCCTCAAAGCTTCTTTTCATTAAGATATTCATCCATTGTGTATTAACTGAACTCTACTAAATAAATGTTTTTAATGTATTGTTTAAGCTTATGCATCGGCATCTTCGAAACCTTTTAATGAGTTTCTTAACTTAGAAATATATTAGAACATCGATAGTGAAGGATATGGGCCATCACTAGTTAAACAAGGGTCGGAAATTTTACCACCTTGCAATATCGACAAGGGTCAATTGGCGGCGAAACGCGAGTTCGACACCCTTGCCGGTGTAGAGTGATAAATGAATTGGGAGTTAGAAGGGACTTGTCTATTTTATATGCAATGTATTTACTTTTGGACACTTCTAAGTTTTAACATATGTCGCTTTGAATTAACGGCTACTTGAGTATTAATGGACCTTATCATCCTTGGCAAATGTAGGTAGTACTGTGTTATAATTGACGCATGTTTTATTGCGTAATATAGTTGCGACCCTGTATTATTGTGGGGCGATGATTTTAAGGACAATATTTGCTTTTTTTGTAGTAATGAATACACTACCATGATTTGAAGGATTTTATTTCGTTATTTCGTTATAATCGTTATTCGTTGAGCATGCGAGGAACACTTCATAACATGACAAGTAATAACACTTTTAAAATTATATTCCTTTACTTCGAGGAAGAGAGTTATATAAGCTTGAGTTTTTGCAAAGTTAAAGCTGCCAGTGCGTAGAGACCAGCAAAAGAGCAAGAAATTCAGCATTTGCTCTTCTGAAAATGAAAGTTTCCATTTGTATTTTATAGTTTAACTGTCTTAGTTATCCTATCTTGTGTGCAGAAGTACAACTAGAAGTGCAACTAGGAAAAATCCATCACAATCGTAATAAGTAATTTCAAAAAGGAGCATTAGCTTAAACAGAGTTGGCGAGTTTTTCTTATCTCGTCCTTGGAGGGGGATAATTACCACCATTAATTACCCGGTATCAAGGAATGCTTCTAATGAAAATTTATTCCCCCGCGAAATTAAACTCTAAAAACGTGAAGTGTCACCCGCGCGGACGACGCGACGACTTGAGGAAAAACTTCCGAGCGATCCGAAAATGTCCGCTGATTTTTAGCAACTGCCTCTTTAGGTCCGTGGTTGAGCTGAAACGCACTTAATGTAAGCAGCTTAGGATGAAAGGGTCTGACTTGGAAGTCCGTACAAAAAGCTTAAAAGCTTGTGTCCTACAGTTAACATCTATCGCCTAATGTGATGATGATGTATTGGACTGACCTTTAACATTAAGCTTGTCATACCTCAGTGTTGACGGTATTCAATACAATATCACTGCTTTAGGGGCCGGTAAGAAATCTCGTAGAAACGGCTTGTGTCAGCAGTAAATTTCGATCGACTAGTGAAATGATTATAAATTCAACTGACCTTCAACGTTTAGCTTGACATGCCTCAGTATGGGACGGTCCAGGGCGGCGGAAGACACGTTGCACACCAGCTCCCCGCCCAGCTCCGACCTGGTTATGGTCAGGGGAAGAACGTGCTTCACCTGGCCCTGCTCCGTGATGGTTTGTGCTGCAACAAATATTACATCTTTTATACAAAAGTTACAGTTGGCTCAAGACCTTAGGAAGTCCCATCAAGAGGCCTATAAAAAGGCCTGTACAGCGTCTACATCTTTAATGGCTTAGCTTAACCTTTTTTTTTATATAGTATCGTGTTATATAGAGAAGTCTCTCTATCTAACACGATACTATATAAATTACAATACGAATTTAAAACTCATACTGTCGAATTTTAATAACATTGTTACAAAACAGTGTAAATAATGGGCTGGGCTTAGAATTCAAATAAAACATTTCTTCCTATCAAGTAATTTTCAGTACCTAGCTGAATAGTTCGTGAGGCTACACTCTGGTACCATGGAGAGCACGTTAAACCAAAACGGTTGTTATCATAAAATTCGTAAAGTAATTGTTACAGAGTGAAACATTATCACCCTAATCCTGCTCGTATTAGAGTGGCGTGGTAGCTCAGAACTGCAAACTCTTTCTGCTACAAGGAGGGAGGTTTGTCCCTTTAGGGGTCCGTTAATAGGTTCATAATGATTTTGGAGACGGTTAGACTTTGTGGTAGGCATTTCAAATAGACTAATAAAGAAAAAAAGATAAAGTTAGATACAATAGGCTTAACTTTACTCCTGTCACAGTATAGTTCAGGAATTTGTGCACAAGGAATTAACAGCCATAACAATAAACCTTAACGGCTAATCTATACAGATACGCGTGATACAACTGAAACAATAAGCTCAGCAGTTGAGCAATATCACTAAATCATCGCGCATCTATTTATTAGAGAAGTCGACGCGCCAGATGTCTAACAAGTCGACAACCCTGCTGACGTCACAGCGTACAAATAAAGGGGTTAGCTTAGATAACGATTTGTAAATATAACTTGAGGCTTTTGGCTATCATAGTTGAGAACTTGTAGGGTTGCCACTGATCGATGTAAAATAAATAATTAAACTTTTCTTAAATTCATGAAAATATTTGTAAATTAATGAACACTCATAGCATATTCTCATGAATTTTTCAGCTAACTTCGTTTTCACACATCCGATATTGATGAAACATTGACATGACATGTAGACTTCGCTTCATCTACCTATGAAATCGGTAAGAAATTCCGTCATCTCCTGGATTAAGAAATTTGAAATATTATTTATTCAAACTAGAGATACTCGATGTAATCGACACTTCTCTGTTTACGGGTTCCAAGGTCTTGCGTTTAAGATATGAGTTAGCTTAAGTTAATATTAGGTTATTCATTCCTTCAAAACATTCACAATTCCAAAGTTGAAAAGTTCCAGTGTTAAAAAACTGTGTTAGACGTCTTTTGGCTAAGCACTTTAAGCCTTTATTACTACTAATACTGATCGTTACAGAGTCAAACGTTATCACTCTAAGCCCGCCAACTTACACACTGCATAAGCACAAATCTAAGCACCGTCATAAACGGAGAGAACCTGACTCTTTAGTGAGCATTAAAATTAGGCAGATAAATAAACATTTGCTCGAGTTCGATATCGAACCTAGGAATATAAACAATGATATAATCAACAACAATAAAAAAGCCATTCGCACAGGTTTCAACCCTAGAATCAAAAGAGAAGGATGAGTTGGCTCAAATTCACGCCTACAGTTAGAATGCGAAATCGTTTGTTTAACTTGTTCAGTCGGCTGCTAGTTATAATATTCGCTTTCATAAATGTTCATAAAATTACGCTCGCTTCTGCTGACTGTTTCTCTTTCGTCGATGTGTTAATTAGATGGTGATAGGTAAAGTACCCGGGGTGAGGTTGGCAAAGAATTGTTAGGGCAGGTTTATACTTTATCGTCACAATTTTTGTAATAATTTTTTGTCTCAGACACCTTTATCAGATTTTTTTTTTATTGACTACAAGTTGGCCTTTGACTGCTATCACACCTGATGTTAAGTGATGATGCAGTCTAAGCCTATGGAAGCGGGCTAACTTGTTGGGAGTGGGACGAAAATCCACACCCCTTTCGGTTCTACACGAAATCGTACCGGAACGCTAAATCGCTTGGCGATACGTCTTTGTCGGCAGGGTGGTAACTAGCCACGGCGAAAGCCTCCCACCAGCCAGACCAAGACAAATTAAGAAAAATCTCAATTTGCCCCGCCGGGAATCGAACCCAGGACTTCCGTCTTATAAATCCACCGCGCATACCACTGCGCCACGGAGGTCGTCACATTTACTATATGTTAGCCTTTGGTAGTATGCCTTTGTCGGTAGGGTGGTAAATGGTAGCCGAGGCCAACCACTGCGCCACGGAGGCCATCAATAGTATCCCCATCTCAAACAGAGAAGTGTAACTACGAATGAATAAAAACAAGGCACAATATTTCATAGCAAGACTTAGGTCTCGAACCCGTGACCTGAAATTGTCTATTCACTGGACCAATGAAGCACTGACTTAAATAATAAAGATTTATTTTCAAATTAGGTGGTAATAAATCACATGGAAATATCGAAGTACGTCATATCTACAGGCTGTGTTAATGACAAAACAAACACAATACAGCCTACATCGGCCCTATCAAATAGCATTTTGGGAACATCCTGTAATTATGCGAGAGGGAAATTCTAATTTGTATAATGTTTATTACTTATTAGTTCCAAATAATTTGTATTTAAATAATTATTTTAATTATTGCATAATTGGTTAATAATTTATGTTTAATTAGGTTTTATAATTTAGATAATTATTTATTCATTGAGTCTGTAAATTACTTGGCTTATTGTTGTAGTATAATTAATTAGTAATGGATTTAATTAGGTCTTTAGGATAATAAATAATAATGTGAGAGAATTTACATATTGCAATTTGTAGATCATTTACATGACAAACAACTACAATAACGTAATGGTACAGTTATATAATATTTATCTACAGGTGTTTCATTTCACTGGAACAGAATATAAAGAGATAGACAACTGTGTTCTCACCTGACGGTAAGTGACTCTATTGTAGTCTTAGACTTTAAAACTCTAAAAAGGGATTTTCAACGCCTTACCTTTACCTTTAACGGAACACGAAGAACATGTCTTTTACGAATATAGTCGCTTCGTATCAAAATGCAAGTACAGTGGAAAAAGAATCCAGAACCTAGCTACAAAGCAATGGATGCTTAATAGCGTGAGAGGTAATTGAAAACCTGTAACAGATGAAAAAAAACTTAACAGATGAAAACTCTATTCACACTCAAAAAGATTTAATAAGATTTGAGTGTACAATATTGTAGATTATGTCGTCCTCAAGGTTCCACAACTCCGACCCCTTAAAACTTTCAAAATCAAATCCAAAAACAATTGGTCGCTCCTCGAACAAATTAATTTACAAACTACTTTTGGACCTCATTGTTGTTGTACGAGGAATCCATTACGCTGCGATCGCATAGAAATGACATTTATTTAATAAAATGATAACTGACTAACTGACTGACATGAATAATCCAAACTCGGCTAGAACTACTGACGCTAGCTAGCTGAAATTTCAACAGAATTTTCCTTTTATATCATCAAGAACTACTATGGAAGTTTTATTGAAATTTCAATTTTAAGAATTTTGCATGAAAATCCGTTTGTTTCAGTTTAAATGGTCAGGGATTTTCACGCATATAAATTCGCGGAATGTTGCTGCTTAAGTATGGGGTATAAAGGACATGTTAACAAAATGATAAACCCGTGATTCAGTACAAGTGATTATGATTCTTTCAGCGTTGCAATTTTTCATAGCTTTTTGCACTATTTTGACGATCTTTGCACAATTGCAAATAAATACAACAAAGAACGCTCCTATGCAGTTCATCTCATTACGATTTAAAATTAAAAAGCTACAAATTAGGATTTTTTTATAAAAACTAGCAAGGTAAATTTAATTTCAATAATCAGTATTATTCTAAAATTTTAATCAAGTTAACGAATGCGTACTGTTACATCCCTAAATTCTATATTAATAACGCTGACCTGCAACTATCGACTGATACAGACGTCAGTGGCCAGTCAGCGATATATTTGCTATAAAAACCCTAACTCTGCTTCAAACAGTCAGTCGTTTTGGTAATTAGTCAAATCGCTGTCCAAGACTACGGACCTGGTTTCTGCCCGCCGGTCTGGACTAGTAGTGAGACTAAGATCCTGCCCATCAAGTCGCCGTTAGACCTTTTGAAGGTCCTCGCGAATCGCGAAATAAAGTGATTTGAGTAAATCGTCTAAGTTGTGAGAATTATAGTATAATATAAATAATTAATAAATTAGTTTCTAGCCAGTGTTGTGTTTTTTTTTATAAACACTGAGGGCCCGAGACTAACATTTGGTGTCAGAAGAAAGCGGGATTTATTCCTGTTGGACGCCTACTCCTGACGACGTCCAGATACTATAATTCTCCAAGCCAAGCTGCCTGCTCTGCTGCCGTTCCCGATCTCTCTGACCGAGGGACAGCCAGACTCCCAGCTAACTTCGACAAGCCAACCACATCGTGCCATACCCCATCGTGCCCGAGGGTTCTCTGCCCAGCCGAGAGGTGCTGCCACGCGGTCCAGGCTCCTGCCAGATCACTTTCATCGCGACGAGGCGTGCGGAATTGCACGCGCGACCCAGATCGACTCACCCGGCGTTGCAACTTCTGCGCCGCTGCGCCGTATTAATCGCCGATTCATCAATGACACCGTTACTATTACTGCTGTGAGTGATTTTTTCGAGTCATTGACTTTATAATACTAGTTTATTTTCTGTTATTGCGTATAGGTAAATTGAAATATTATTAATAATCATGGCAAAACGGGAAGACACACCTGCTTCATACCAACTTTTTCCCGCAGATTCCCTTAAAATGAATTTTAGTGATTTAGTCCGGTTTATAAAACCTTTTGACGGTGACCGAAACAGACTAACATCTTTTATACGAAATTGCGAAAATGCCCTTAATTTAGTAAACCCCACACATGTCGACATCCTTTTCCAATACATTCTATCACAATTAGAAGGAAAAGCTGAAATAGCCTGTTCATTAAAGGTATTCGATAACTGGTCCGAACTAAAACAATTTTTAAAATATAATTTTGGTGAAACTAAACACCGAAGCCACATACTTTTAGACCTCCAAAACTGCAAAATGAAATCCAATGAAACTATTTTAGAATATAGTATGCGCCTAGAAACTTTTCTAACAAGATTACAAACCGACATTTCTCATTCTACGAAAGATCCCGGCGAAATAAAAGGTAGACTCGCCGACACAGAAGACCTAGCCTTGCACACCTTTTTATTAGGATTACCAAACCATATTTCCAATATTCTTAGGTGTAGGGATCCTAGTAACCTCGCGGAAGCTATTAACTTAGCAATTCAAGAGGAAAAATTCTACAATCTCGCCCAGTCATCTAAGGGACCTGTAGAACATAGGCCGAAATGTAGATTATGCGGTAAAACGGGGCATACAGACCGATCATGCTATTTAAATCGCTACCAATCTTCTCATAAAACGCCATTTTCACCTACTTCCCATTCCGCTAGTTATAACCAAACCAAATCAGCTCCTTATAAACCTAACTCATACCATACGCAAACTAAACAAATAACTCCTCATTATTCACAAACACCGCCTTCCAAAGAAATTATCTGCAATTATTGTAAGGTTGTTGGCCATGATATAAGCCAATGCCGCAAACGGCAATATAATAATGCCAATCGCCAATTTTCTCAATTTCAAAGTAATAAAGTGCATAATCTTGAGGAAGAATCTTTAAACTAAATCGGATTCCGTGTTTGCGTCGCGCTGAATCCAATACACAAAAAGACGCAATACGATGCTATTTTTATCACTCAGGCGATTCAATTAACTATAATGCACTCACTACACGCGTCAACAAACAGGGTATCCAGCCCCAAATTCATGACCGTGAAAATACTAATTCCACTGTTTTTACTAATTCCACTGTTCTTAACAAACCCACGATTTAATCTACTATGTCCATAGAACCTACTAAATCCTCCAAACTCTTTCATAATAACTCCAAGAAAAATAATATTTCCTCTATTAACAGGGACCACATGGGTAACCAGCCCCAAGCAAGCGCCCTTATCTCTATTAACAGGGACCACACGGGTAACCAGCCCCAAGCAAGCGCCCTTATCTCTATTAACAGGGACCACACGGGTAACCAGCCCCAAGCAAGCGCCCTTACCTCTATTAACAGGGACCACACGGGTAACCAGCCCCAAATAAGCGCCCTTTCCTCTATTAACAGGGACCACACGGGTAACCAGCCCCAAGCAAGCGCCCTTACCTCTATTAACAGGGACCACACGGGTAACCAGCCCCAAGCAAGCGCCCTTATCTCTATTAACAGGGACCACACGGGTAACCAGCCCCAAGCAAGCGCCCTTTCCTCTATTAACAGGGACCACACGGGTAACCAGCCCCAAGCAAGCGCCCTTATCTCTATTAACAGGGACCACACGGGTAACCAGCCCCAAGCAAGCGCCCTTACCTCTATTAACAGGGACCACACGGGTAACCAGCCCCAAGCAAGCGCCCTTATCTCTATTAACAGGGACCACACGGGTAACCAGCCCCAAGCAAGCGCCCTTTCCTTTATCAACAGGGACCACACGGGTAACCAGCCCCAAATAAGCGCCATTTCCTCTATTAACAGGGACCACTCGGGTAACCAGCCCCAAGCAAGCGCCCTTATCTTTATCAACAGGGACCACACGGGTAACCAGCCCCAAATAAGCGCCCAAACATAAAATGAACAAATACTCAACAATAATATAAACAAATTAGACAAAATCCTAGATAGTGTTATGCAGGCTACTAATAAATTAGAAGCCTCATCGCATCTTACAATGACTTTCAGTGCTTTAGAAAGTTCATTAATGACATTAAATTTCAACCTCAAGGATATTGTTCATGCAATACTATTTGGTAAACAAAATATTGTCCATCCTTCTATTCTATCCCCTATGCAACTTCATAATGAATTACACTATAATAAGAATAAAGTCCCACAAAATTTTCCTTTACCTTTGGATTTAGAAAATATGCATATACTTTTAGATATATCTCAAATTTGTAGTTTCATTACAGACACTAAATTAGTATTCGTTGTTAAGATTCCTCTTGTTCTCTTACAGGAATATAATTTGTACCATGTCTATGCTCTTCCTACTGCCCATGATATTACTAATCCACATTCCTTTGCGTTGATTAGCCCTACTGCTAAATTCCTCGCAATAACAGACGATAAATTACTGTATTCAATGACAGACTCGATCAGTGATTGCAAAATTCCAACAAATAACTACCATCTTTGCAGATTAGGCAATGTGCATTCTAGTGTCTCTAACCCTACCTGTGAAGTGCAAATCCTAAGTGCTTACATAAATAAAATACCGGACACATGCGATTATAAAAATATAATTAGCGATATTGACGTTTGGCAAACTATTAGTAATAATAAATGGATTTATGTTCAATCCAATATAGCTAAGCTCTCTGTTAAATGTAATAATACTATTAATGACTATGATATAATTGGAACAGGAATCCTCAAACTTCCGAAAGGATGCATAGCTTTTCATAAACTCTTGCAATTCTCTCCTTCAGTAGAATACGAAACTGAATTGTATATGCCTACTCCTAATTTTAATATTATAAATGATGATTGTTGTTCCAGAAAGAAAATTAATTCTTCGCTTCCATATCTAACACCAATTAAACTATCTCATATAAATTTAGATTCTTTACATTACGTTACTCATAGATTAAATCAAGTTAACGACGAAATAGAGAAAATTGAAAACCAACCCTATCATATTAAATATGGAAGTTATTTTAGTGTTTTTACAACTTTAGTATCTTTAATCGTATTAAGCTATATTTCCTATAAAATATTTAAAATATTGTGTATTCGAAGAAAGCGTAACAATAGTTTAGATTCTAGTTCTGGTTGTTGTATTCAAATTTTTAATAGCTGTTATACTAAACCTAACCATAATATCCGAGCGATTAATACTAGTTCCAATTACGAAACACGTAATAGAGCATTCGAAACCAATGGTAGCTCAGAGAACTCTCCTACATTCCTAAGGAGAAACCTAGATTAATATGATAAATACTATTTCATGTTTCATTTATATTTTATACCATTATCCTAAGTCTATTATATACTAGATGCTATTTCAATACACTGTTTCCTTTGTAATTGTAAGAAAATGTTATTTTGTAGTTTTTCTATTTCTGTATGACTGTAAGTCTTAAATATTTTTACTCACTACTTTACGATACGATAAAATTCATGTTATTCTCAATTTTTATTTCTAGTTCTGTTTTATTCTATATCTTTACCTATTGTAATACTCTAATCACTTTATCCTACTCACATCATATTTTCTATGATGTTTCGTCTTAAAGAGGGGAGGTGTTACATCCCTAAATTCTATATTAATAACGCTGACCTGCAACTATCGACTGATACAGACGTCAGTGGCCAGTCAGCGATATATTTGCTATAAAAACCCTAACTCTGCTTCAAACAGTCAGTCGTTTTGGTAATTAGTCAAATCGCTGTCCAAGACTACGGACCTGGTTTCTGCCCGCCGGTCTGGACTAGTAGTGAGACTAAGATCCTGCCCATCAAGTCGCCGTTAGACCTTTTGAAGGTCCTCGCGAATCGCGAAATAAAGTGATTTGAGTAAATCGTCTAAGTTGTGAGAATTATAGTATAATATAAATAATTAATAAATTAGTTTCTAGCCAGTGTTGTGTTTTTTTTTATAAACACTGAGGGCCCGAGACTAACAGTACGTACTGTTTTTAAATTAAAAAAATCTCTTTCAATGACATTTTTTGAAAAAGGTAAACATTATACAATATGTTTTGTTCTCAGTACTGATGAATAATGCTGGTCCGGTTAAGGTTTTTAAATAAACGCGCATTTTGGCATTTCTATTGAAACAAGACGTACGTCTCGATCAAGTCACTTCATTAACAAGCTGTTACACGCGTCGTTACTCGTTGTTTTCAGTTCAATCGGAGGCTTTTGTGAAGGCCCGTCTAAATCAATTACTGCGGTCCCCCATTCAAACTTATTGAACCAGCTTTCACGACAACTTTATTCCTTTGGTTCCCTTTTGTTTATTTATTGTCTTGCGAGTTGTTGTTTGTTTTAAATTATCTTGTTAACCTTAAACAACTTGGTAATAGATTACTTGCACCAAATATTAAATTTGTCGTATGTTGTTTTTTTATTTAAAATAAAACTAGTGGATTACCGAGACACTGTCCGCGAGAATTCTGTATTCTCTTTTGTTAAATTAAAAAATATATTCTGTCTTGTGCAATGAAATGAAAAGAAGTCATGTTCTTATTCAAAGTCACATCTAACTCTGTACAAAAATTGATCCATAAATATTCAGTGGTTCAGCCGTAAAAAGTTAATTCGATTGTGAGAAATTTATTTTACGGACCATGCAGATATCTTACCCAATGATAAGTAGAGTTGCCTATACGCAGAGCTTATTCAGACCTAAAAAATACCGGTCTATATCCGTCAATCTGAGGCGTAAGTATTTCATCTGCCTCATTTTATTTTGGCAACCACACACTTGAGGCAGGAATAAAACGGCACTGCTTAGTGACAGAAATTAACCTAGTGGTAGTATTTACCTTAACTTTGTAACAAAAAACTCTAGTAATTTTGTACAGTGGTCAACTAGTCATATTTAAAAAAAAATGAGTTAAATTTCTACTACCGAACAAGCACCCCATATGGGTTAGAAATTACATCCTTCGACTACATTGACGTGAGTTTTGGTCGTTTACGTATTAATAATATAAAAAAAAAATATATATATACATGTCGAATTGAGAACCTCCTCCGTTTTTTTTCGTCGGTTAAAAAATATTCGCGACAGCTTAAATTGTAATGACAACTTTTAAGAAAATACAAAATATAATTTTGCTATTTCACTTACGAATCCGTATGGCGATACAATACAAATCCTACAAAATACTATTAAAACACGTCTCACTTTGGCAATTCAAAATTGTCAGGTTATATTAACTGATCTCTCGAAGTCTTTTAAAAAATTCCATCTTTAAATATTATCATTCGTTCCTTCAATATGTTCTTACTACTTAATAGTTTTAGGCGGAATTGTCGTCGGAATAAGCCGGGGAATTCCCTCTGTATTTTTTGAACAAGGCATCAAGTGTTATTGGAGCGAAGACTCGAGGGTTCCGAGTGGCGGGCTTTATGCAAATGTGCTCTATTCCTTGCCTAAATCTATTACAACGGCAAAAAAGAAAATGTACAAATAATATGTAAGCTTTTTGCTATAGAGTTTATTTGGATTTCCTTCTGCTGATTGTACAAATACGACTGCTGAGTTTTGGTTTTAAAGAAATGTGTAATACAAGGCGCAGACTGGCTGACAAATAATAGAATTAAGTATTGACGCACGTCGCACTATTGCAGAATTGTAAAACGCAACTTTGTACTTTAAGATATTATATTATAACGACCTTAGCGAGTCGCTTCGCTTTCAATCAGAGTTGAACCTTATACCAACTTCAAGTTGAAAGGCATATGATTGTAGTGTCTGTGACCTCTTATGAATCATTGTATATTAGGCGGGGGTCTAACAGATCAAGTGGTGCATCCGTCAGGTTTAACAAAAATTTCTAAAAGAAAAAGGTTTGTTAACATTTTGTTTAAATACAAACATGACTAATGTTTCGCTTTCTTTTTTAACCCCCGACGCAAAAATGACGGGGTGTTATAAGTTTGACGTGTCTGTGTATGTGTCTGTCTATGGCATCGTAACTCCCAAACGCATGATCTGATTTTAATGCGGTTTTTTTTGTTTGAAAGGTATATCAGTCGAGAGTGTTCTTAGCTATGTTTGGTGGAAATCGGTTCAGGTCTTCAAGGTCATCATCATCGTTTGTTAGGTGTGATAGAAATGTTACACGCTCAGTTTGCTTGAAAGCATGTGTGATCTGACATTTGAAAGAACTAGTATCTTCTAGAACAACTGAGCTGGTCTGATAATAAAGCTCCAAGGTAGAAGACGTAACCCTGGTCTACCTTTTTAGTAAACCAATCGAGTTTGGGCTCGTTGAATTTGTCTTGACTGGTTCTTTTTATTTTTGTAATTTGGGTCGAGGGTTTTTTAAATTTTTAATTTATAGTTTTGAGTTTAGCAAAAAGTCTACACAAAGAGTAACAGAACTTACCCCTGTTGATTTTAACCATGGATCAAATTAAGGCTATATATAAAGTAACATAAGATTAATGATAGTGATTTTTATTTGCCATAATTTCTACTTAGTCAAAAAAGTTTTCTATTGCCATAATTTCTACTGTTCTGCATAAACTCGTCCGTTTCGAAAAGAAAAGTCGAGGTAACGCAAGTCCTCAACCGAATTCCCGAAGTGGCAAGTTGGTGTGCATTATTGCGAGAAAATCTAAGTTTTCACACTCGAAATAGGTTTAAATTCAATAATTCGGGGACCCATGAAGAGCTCTCAAAGAGTTACAACTTTGTTTTCCGATTTGAAAATTTTGAAGAGAAATTTTCCTTGTAACGATTTTAAAGGACGCCCGACCGAATTTATTGTAGGTTCTTACTAAGGAACCAGTGTATTTTAAATTCCAATGCTTCAGTTATCGAATTATAATCATTGTAACTATTATTAATTTACTTGCGAATGCATTTTCAAGTTTAAGAGTGTTTGAGTAGGACGCATAGTATGGGAGTCTTTAAATTATAAGAGAGTGACATACTTAGGTACGTGGTTTTATTGCATGTAATTTCTATCAATGAAGTCGTGTTTCTGAATTTTTGATTAGTTTTACTCGTCTGTCAAAGTGAGAAAGGGCAAAGCAGGGCCATAAATATTGACTACGGTGTTAAGTTTGGAGAACTTATTTATTTATTTATTTCTACACAAGTTTACAGAAAATATATATATATATTACGTACAGTTATGTGATCGCCACACTAGGATACCCTGTCTCGTGGTGATCACTTCTTACCAAAATACATGCATAGTAAGACAAAACAGAAAGAGTGTATGTAACAAACAAAGTTAAAGTTAAAAACAAAGTTAATATTACTTAAATATATTATAATATCATATTTGATCTAAGATTAAATGATTCAATGTTTGTGTGTGTTGTGTGCGCGTGCGTATGCGTGTGTTGTGTGTGTGTGTGTGTGTGTGTGTGTGTGTGTGTGTGTGTGTGTGTGTGCGTGCGTGTGTGTGGGCGTGTCTGTGTGTGTGGACGTCTGCTTGTGAATTGTTGTATTAATGTATATATAACTAGCAGTCGCCCGCGACTTCGTCCGCGTGAAAACCTCTTAGGTATCCTTCTAATTTTAAAGACAGACTTTCATACAAAATGTGTAAAGGCACATATAGTGTGCTCATTCCCCGCTCCCCCTCTCAATTTAATTTTTTTATAGTTTCCCGTGAAGCAATATTCTCCGTCCCGTCCCGTGTACTAAAGGTCTACATTTTTGTTTAACATTGTATGACATTTCAGTACATTAACATTAAAAATATATATTTATGGCAAGCTGATGGGTATAAATTTATATTAAATAGTATATTTCACTCTTGAGTCTAGCCTTCAGAATAAACAAAAATAATTTTACAATCCGACACGCAGATAGAGATTAGCCCGTTTAAACAAACGAACAAACTCTTCCGTGTAGGTACTAAATAGATATTTGAACAAAGATCGAATTCTTAATTCATCATCGTATATATAACATAGATCTAAACTCCCCTCCCGCACGCGCACCCCCGCCTTGGTGACGCTCACTTCGCAACGCAGAAATAGTAATATTTTAATTTCGCCATAACTTCTAAACCAAACGTCCAATTTTAATCTTTTAAATACTAAATATTATCTACATAAACTGTACTTAGTGATGAAATTATTTATTTTGATAAGGATTAATAGCATGAGTAAAATAAATGCGTTTAAATGTAGTCCAAAAAAAAAATTAAGATTTTTAAATAAAAAAATGGTTGTTGTGCCTCACTCGACATAGATAGATATAGTGTGTCGCGGACTTTTTTGTAGATATTTATAAGATCTCCAATTAATTAGAACATTTTATGGTTCTATCTTTTATAGTTTACGCAGCGTACGCAAAATAAGTAACTTTTCTGGTTGATTTTTTACACCTTGTGTCCGAAAAACCCAAATATTTTACGGAACCCTAATTTTTTCCAAAATAAAATTTAGCCTATGTTACTCGTGGATAATGTAGCTTTCGAATGGTGAAAGAATTTTTAAAAACGGTCCAGTAGTTTTTGAGCCTATTCATTACAACCAAACAAACAAACAAACAAACAAACAAAGTTTTCCTCTTTATAATATTAGTATAGATAATATAATGGTATAGTCAATCATGTATAAATTAACAAATTTAAAAAAAATAAATTTTATTGAAGCATTTTTTCTGTATCTTCATAGCCAGAATGCAGCAGCCAGTTGTTTATAGTTCTCTTTAATTTTTGTCGGGACATTTTTATGATGTTAAGTTCTTTATTCACTTTTGTGTAAAGAAATGGCCCGACAAAAAGGTAACTTCTGCGTCCGAATTGTGTTCTTAAATAGGGACATATCCAACTTTGAAATCGGGATCCCGTTATGACAGTCAGGTGAGCCGATTTGTGGAATCTTAGTATAACCGATTTAATATATAGTTGCCTGACACGTAAGAAGCCACAATCAGAGTAAAGACTGTCAGTAGGATATAGGAAAGGTTTTTTGTAAGCTGTCTTTAGAACCGCCCGCTGGGCGCGTTCAAGCTTTATCAAGAAGGTTTTTCCTGCACCACCCCAAGCAGGTAGACAATAGTTTAATATTGATTGACAGAGAGATGTATAGAGCAGATTTAATATTTCAGTGGTTGCTATATTTCGGATTCTGCGGAAAATAAACATAAATTTCCTTAGCCTACCACTGAGAATTTGTATTTGCTTGTCCCATCGCAGTCCTTCATCCAATATTACCCCTAGATATTTTAAGTGTTTTACCTGCTCAATTACAGGACAGTTGCAGTTTTTACTATAATGATCGCTACATGTGTGAAGTTTAATTTTTGACTTGTCTGTAGGATCAGTTCTGCTTGATATTTTGAAACAAATCGCTTTTGTTTTGCTCGCGTTAATTGTTAACAAGTTATTTCTGAGCCATGAGAAAACCTCTTGTAATCCTTGTTGACAAAATTGCTCTGCTATATCCCAGTTACTTCCATAAAAGACGATTGCGGTGTCATCAGCAAACGCAAATATCTGAGCCTGTCCAAGTGTAAGGGAGCATAGATCATTTATGTAGATCAGAAACAGAGTCGGACCCAGCACGCTACCTTGGGGAACTCCGAATCTGACATCAGCTAGATCACTTGATAAATTATCAATAGTAACCTTTTGTTTACGGTCCGTTAGGTATGATTGAAACCATTGTAGGACAATACCCCGAATCCCCAAAGCTTCTAATTTGTTTATTAGTATTTTCCTCGACAGGGTGTCAAATGCCTTTGCTAAATCAAGAAAAATGCCAATACATCTATTCCCCTGATCTAGTTTCCAAGAAACGAAATCAGTCAGTTCAGTAACTGCGTCTTCTGTGGAGCGATTAGCTCTAAACCCATATTGGTGTTCAGAAAGAAGATTTCTGGACTCTAAGTAGTCCAGCAACCTTTTATTTACAACCTTTTCCAGTAACTTAGATATACATGAAAGCAAAGATATAGGCCTGTAATTTGACACATCTGAAGGATCACCATCTTTCAGAATGGGACACACGTTTGATATTTTAAATTGAGTTGGGAAACTTCCCGAGGACAAACTAAGGTTACATAAAAAAGTAACAGGACTTGCCAAAATTAGTTTACATCTCTTTAAAAGTAGATTTGAAATATTATCTGGACCAGATGCTGATCTTATCTTGAGGTTATCTATTAGTTTGATTATTTCAAATTCATCGGTTGGTGTAAAGAAAAAAGAATGTTGACTATTGTTCTTGGGAGTAAGTGATGATGTACTATGTGATAATTCAATTTCTGTCTTTCCGAGGTCATTTAGAATTGCGTTGGCTAGTTTTTCGCCAATAGTCGAGAAATAGTTATTGGCCTTGTTAAGTACGTTCTTAACATTGCTCTGAGAAGCAATGAGATGGTTAGGCTGTCTGGATCTTTTTTTACTTAAATGGCAGATATCTTTGAGAACATCCCAAGTCTTGTTTAGGTCGTCTTTGCTTTCAAATATTCGGTTTCTATCATGTTCGTTCTTTAAGTTTTGTATTAGATTGTTACATGTATTTCTATATTTTTTGTAATCATTTAAAAGAACTAGGTTGTCAGGATTTTTACGTACAGAAATGTGAAGGCGATCGCGTTTTTCTGTTGATTTAACGAGGCTTTCTGTCATCCACGGTTTAAGTATACATTCGGACCGTTTTTTAATCCGTGACTCAGTATTTTTTGTCACAATCGTGTTTAGTATGTTAGTAAACTCCTCAGTAGCTGTATTTATGTCTGTATGTCCGTAAAATTTTTGCCAGTCTATAAGCTGGAGCTCCTTAGTCACCTTGTCATAATTTATTTTCTTAATGTAAGTTGCTTTAGGGATGATATTTTTCATTGTATCGATCGAGAATAAGACAGAATCATGATCACTGATGTCCGATCTACATACGACTATTGATATTGTTGTTCTTGATCTTACTAAAACATGGTCTAAGCAACTGGAGCCTCGTGTCGGAAGAATATGACCAGGTATAAAGCCGTAATGAGCAGTAAGATTTAAGTACTCGTCAGATTTCAGGTCAATGGTATCGTTTTTTATGTCTATATTGATATCACCCACAATGAAACAACTTTCATTTTGGCAGCTTTGTAATACGTTTTCCAGAGAATTGAGAAAATTTTCCGTGTTTTTAAAAGAACTGAAAGCAAAGATTGTCGTAGAACACTATTTCCGTATGATAGAGTTAAGAGTCTGAACTAAGGCCGCGTAGAGTGACTACATGAGATCGGTTAACTTTTTACAGTGTAAAATGCATACGTTTTACATTTCTGGTACATGAAAATATTTTTGATTGGATACTATTATAGTTGGGTGATGATTGATATCAAAATGCTGCTGTTACAACTGATTTTTGAATGTAGATTTAATAACAAATAAAATTATAAAGAAGTAATTAAATTGATCTAATGATTGATTGATGAAGTTCCAAGACTTTATTTATGTATAGTTGTAAGACATAGAAACGGCCTTTCAATGGCATGACGTCACACTAAAGTAACGTCATAACAACTCAGTACTAATTTTCATTTTGCGAGAAAGGAAAAGAAGACCCCTACTACAAAATTGAAGTAACTTTGTATATTTTTACCCGACTGCGTCAGAAGGAGGGTTATATTTTTCGATCGTATGCATGTATGTATGTATGTATGTATGTATATCCATTTCTTCGGCACGCGCTACAGCCTATTTACAATTTTATACAGATATAGTGATCCTTGTATTTCTCTTTTCAGTTCACAACTTCTAAGCAGTCGGGTTTTTTGTTTTTATAATAATAATTTTACTGTAGAATTTTCCTTTTATTTTCACCCTTCGTCATTATTTAAATTCTAGTTTATAAAGAAGTAATAAATTAGACAACTGGACTTTAGTTTTGGAGTATATGGAGGAGACGATTTCGCCCAAGGTCTTTGCGGTTGTTTGCAGGAAATACCTTAATAAATCAATCATTAATTAGTATTTTCTTCTTTGACTGTTACCCGCGTCTTTGTCTATGTTATTTCATTAGTGCGCAGCGTCGCTCGCGCTCACTGGGAGCTGAGGCGCAGTAATAATAACCGTGAGTTGCTAACACAACTTCTGGCCAAGTTTCAGTCAACACGTCTGAAATCTACTGAACTTGCAGCTCGCGCGTGGTACAAGTCATGAGAGGCTCTCTTTCAAATAATTTATTAATTTGTTTATTACATGTTCGCCCTTCACTGCAATCACGGCTGATGGTAAATGATGTAAACTAAGATGGAAGCAGGCTAACTTGTTAGGAGTAGGATGAAAATCACCCCCCACGGTTTCTGCTCGACATCGTAACGATTGGCAGTACATCTTTATTGGTAGGGTGATATGATAGGTGATATAAATTAACATCAGGTGTGATTAATAGTCAAGGGGTTAGCCCTAATAAATAAAAACAATAATTTCTGTTACAAAAGACCGCAGTATTGACAGCCGAAAGGACAATGATGTATTATATCTCATGCATTTCTTAGAATACCAAAGCGATTGAGTCGGAAACACCGATCTTCAAAGCTACTTTGAACGCAATCAGTTATTCTGATGAACTGCACTTGTAACGTACAACGCTATCGCTTATGACACAGACCCGGCCCGATCCCCAACTATCCGTTACCTATTACAAGTTGGGTCGTCTGAACTCAGTCGGAGTCTCAATCTTCTATTAGAGCGGAATCCGAGCACAAAGCTCGCGGTCCACAACTCAATTACACACTCGCTGACTTGCATGTTTGTTATTGCATGTGGATGTTACCGGGTAGTGTAAATAACATCCTGTATGCTTTTTATGCAGTTAGTATAATGTTCTACTCTTGAACTATTGAATAGTATTAAGCTTTATTTGCGTAAGTTCATTGACTGACTTTGCTATTGAATATTGTCGTGTTATTCTACACGTTTCCATCCTATTTGGAATATTTTGCCATAGTAGCAAAACGTGAGACTATTTTGTCTTAGTGTTAAAATATCTGGTGATAGTTGACGGTGGATTTTAAATGGTAAGCCATCGAATTTTATGATAATACTTTATGGAACAAAATTTTGAATATTTAATAGCCCGCCCAGGCCTTGAGCTCAAAACCTTACGATCCAAAGCGGCATAAACTTCCAATGGAGCATAAAAGCTGTCAGTTTATTTAAATATTCAATTTACACTTGTATATTATGTCCGTTATGCACATTCCAACTTGTGTCTCTTCCTTGGTCCGTTGCGCGTCCGAGCGTCACTGGACATCCAATAACTGCAGCGCATAACTAAACTAAATCTAAGTTGGCGACGAGGGAAATCAGTGTCCACGTTTAATTTGAATTAATTAAACTCTTTAATTGAACCGCTGCGCTACTTTTGTCAGTTGCATTTGTTGCAATGTTACTGATATTGTAAGAGCTGGTGGTATTTTTATGCAACTAATTTAACTAGTTTCAAAAATACAATGACAATTGATTTTTTTTTTAATTATGTGAAACATCTATTGGCGCCCGTCGGCAATAAAATCAAGAGCAAAAGGCTTATTTTGTTGTAATCGACGCATTTTAAACTGAGTTGTCAGAGATATGGAGGCAGTCCTATCACTTCGTAACCCATGTAATAATAAATAAATAAATATTATAGGACAATCATACACATCGCTATATAGCCCCAAAGTAAACGTAGGTAGCTCGTGTTATCGGTGCTATGATAACTGATATCATATGCTAGCTGATGAATCGACTCCGTGTGCTTCAGTGATAGACGACTCAGTTTAAAATGCATCGATTATAGGCATTTCGTGAACCAAATTGCAGTTGTCACTTATGTAGATATTCTAACTCTAAATTCTAGCTTTATTGCAACTTCAAATAATTGTTTTTAATTATTAATTCTAATCGTGACATAGATTTTTCACATATGTTTCGTGATGTCTACTTGTTTCTAGCAATGGACTAAGTAAATGCTGCTACCAACGATTAGTTTTATTTTTAATATCATCTTCTTTAAAATATAATAGCAAATTACGTTAGAATACATTACACATAATCCTAAATTGTATCTTCTATACCTTTCTATCAAGGCCTAACGATCTATACGTAACTATCGAAATCACCAGCGAAAACTAAAGTTCAGAAGACAAACGGAACGTGATAATGAGCCGTGTGTTTCCGTGTGTTCAGCCAATGTTCACCGATTTATAAGATGTTACATTATTAAAAAAATATAAATTAAATTGTCTAAACGGTTTGATCAAATCGTCCCCGGGCTCTCGGTGCAAGCGGCGTGTAACAGACTGGAGCGCAACTATCTCCAATGCAACAATTGCATCTGAATATTTAATAGGTCGCAAAATGAGACAGTTTTGTGTGTCGAGGCTTTGCGGTTTTTTGTTTAAATTGAAATACACTGGAGTGCGCTTTAGACGGGGATATTTGCATTTAATATTTACAAATACAATACTAAACCAAGTGTATGTACTTGGATATAATTACCAAAGAAGTAAGTTATATAAGCATTTCATAAACGATAAAAAGACCGAGTTAATTGCTGTAAGGAACTGGGTGCTTAGGTCTATATTTTTAAATAATAATGTTAGATGGTAATAATAAAAATATCTGGGTAATGTTAGATGGTAATAATAATAAAAATTTTGCGTTTTGCGTTTTGAGTTGGTTCTATTTTTATTTAAAAATTTTTATTTCTTACTTTTTAGTGATTTATCGCCACGTAACGTACTCGTACTATACTGTCATAGTATATTATTCGACACTAGTAGCCAAAAAGCTACCGATATCGAGATAAAAACCGAAATCGCAGTAAGCGTGCCTCCAAAATTTGAAGAGTTCAATCAATTTTCCCAGGATATCATCACATGATGACAATGGGACCACCTTGGAAGTATGCCCTTTTTAATAAAAAAAGAATTATCAAAATCGGATTTTTTTTCGTCGGTTAAAAATAAGTAGAAAAAGCTACCGATAGAGATAGATATCATCACATGATGACAATGGGCTGGAAGTATGCTACAAAAAAAGAATTATCAAAATCGGACAACTCTGTAAAAAGTTATGCGTGGTCATACATAAAAAAATATACGTGTCGAATTGAGAACCTCCTCCGTTTTTTTTTCGTCGGTTAAAAATAATAAAACTACCATGAGCTGTTCGAAGTACGAGTCGTAGACCTGAAGTGGCAATGGGATGTGTCCCATCTAAGGTATACGAGTCGTTGCTATGTCGACGTACGAGCTATGTCAGGAACTTTGGTTTTTTTGCGAGTTCTTCTCTCCATCTTCATTTCTGATCACGCACAGAGAGAGAGATCATTTAAGTCGTCATGATAACTATCGTCATGCCTGTAATTTAGATAACGTAGGATATACGCAAGATTTTTAATTTTTTAGCGTATTAAAATATTTAGGACAAGAATGGACTTTATCCACGTCATTGGCGACCCCTAGGGGTTCAATATAACACTTAGGTAGGTCACACTGGAGCTTCGAGTTCATTATACATTTATAGTATGTACGTACGTCGTATACAATATGCATATTCAGCAGTGGAGAGGAGAGCCACTTGAGACGTTTTAATTAAAATTGTAAATTAAATCGCCGAAGCCGTCCCCGGAGTCGACGCCTTTACGATTTTAACGAAGACATTAATATAATGGGTTCATAACTTTTACGTGACTATCGCTAATTGTGTGCTCGCTTTTTATAACCTATTTGCCGCAAAACAGTTAAATAAATCGGATTGGAATTTGTATGACAATTCGGTAACGGAAACTCTACAGTGCGAGTTTCGACTTAATTCTCTCTCTGTTGATAGTATCATGTAAGACAATGACAGATAGTGGCGACGTCAGACTCGTTTGTTGTTTCGTCGATTGCTTTTTAAGTTATTTTCTCTTTGTAAATTTTTTATTTTATTCTGTATTGTACAATATTTCTTTAAATACCAACAAAAAGGTAACCCATACATACAATCACACACTAGTTAATTTTTATCAATTTATTTCACAAAACCTCTGAAACAACAGCATTTACTTTCTATTTCAGTAACCGATTCGAATCGCCATGTCAACATGAATATCAACATGCTATGAAATATTCAATCGCAGTACAGCAATGATATAGGCTGCGATATTCAGACATGTGCCGACATGTGCCGAATTTGAATTTAAATCGCGACAAGTTTAACATGTCCGAATGGATTTTTTAATCGCTTAAAAAGCGAGCGGGTTGCTTTGTGTTAAGTGTTTAGTAACTGGCTCGTTGGTCTTGTGGTTAGCCTACGTGACCACGATCACGAGGTCCTGGGAACGAATCCTGGGGCGGGTCAAGGAATGATTCTGACTTTTTCATTCACCTATGAAATTTTCAGTTCATTCCAAGGCCGGAAACAGGAAGTTGGTGGTGTTAGACCCTCATGCCTAAAAACATAAAACAGTCTGTCCCGGTCACTACAATCAACATTTAATAGTGATCGTTAATAAATAAAACATTATCACCCTAAGCCCGCCAACCCGCATTAGAGCAGCGTGTTGGGTCTACACTCCATATCCTCTCTCCTATAAGCTTGGCTTGGCCTCTTAGTGGGCCATTAATAGGTTGATAATAATGAATGATGAATTGTTTTGAACAATAATTTCAAAGTAAAATTTACGTATGTCTATAATTGTGTCAAAATCAAAGCTAAAACAACGTAAAAATATTGTCAATTTTATTTTATTGATAAGATAAAATAACTGACTCGTTAGTCCAGTGGTTAGATCTCGAGTTCTTGCGTTCGATTCCTGGGTCAGGATATACATAATTTAAAAAAAAAAATTAACAAATTGTAAACCTGAAGTTAGGAAATTAGTGGAGTTACTCCCCGCGTCTTTTATACACCTGCTTAATTTAAAAAATAATGGTGATCAAAAAGTGTGCAACTTTTTGTTTAAAATTTAACTACGACAGTTCTAAATTTGAGCGGAGTCTACAAACTCAGTCAGGCTTTCAGATTTTTATGCTTTAATTAAAAAGCGCCAACTAATGTTATACATGCAACGATAAAAATTAAATTAATCTCCCCGTACTGTACTGTACGGAACAAAGTTGCAAACAAACTGTGACGTCACGGGAGTTTTCCGAAAGTTCCCCTTTATGCGAGGTGCTAACTAAAATGCAGATTTTGACAACTTTCACTTCAAAGCTTTGACGAAAAGTTGCCTCATTGAAAATGGACTTTGTAAAGTGTTTTTATTTAAATCGGATTCTGTCAATTTCGGACAAAGTCTCATCAAAACGGGTACGTTGTTTGCAACAGTTTGCAATAAAAAAGCTTAACTTTCCTCTGAGCTTTGCACCTGTTTGTTTAAATATACTGATATACATTTCGTGTTTATGAATGGAGAGCTTGAAAATTTTGTTAAATAAATGTCACATTTTCATCAGTTGGAAAACTTTATTTCCTCAACCAGTATCAGAATAGTACCGTATAGTAATCATTACAGGATTAAATTATTATCACTCCTAGCCTTGCAACCTAGTTCTGAGCTCCGTATACCCTCTCGTAAAATGAGTGAGAGGCCTGGTCCTGTCATCACTATCAGCCTATTAATGGCTCACTAAAGGACCAGGTATCTCTTCTTATGAAAGAGAGGATATGAACCTACCACGCTGCTCCAATGCCGGCCGAGTGGCGCAGTGTGGGTAGTGACCCTGCCTCTACGTCTTAGGCTGTGGGTTCGATTCCCACGTCTGAAAAAATGTTTGTGTGATGAGCATTGATATTTTCCAGTGTCTGGGTGTTTATCTATATATTATAAGTATTTATGTATAGTATATATAAAGTATTCATCAGTTATCATAGCACCCATAACACAAGCTACTTACGAGTACGCGTACTTTGGGGCTATAATATAGCGATGTGTGTAATTGTCCTATATTTATTTAAATAATGCGGGTTGGCGTGCATTGTGTGAAGTGTAATGATGATAATGTTTAATCCATTAACCATCATATCAGATTTTGATAATATTAACCAAGATAGCTTAACGCGCTCTCCAAGGCATGATGTTGTAACCTAAATGCCTCAGACTTACCCGACTCCGGGACTGATTTCGACTGAAAATTTCTAACGGCAAAAGAAAATAGAATTATTTACGAATCCGACCTAAGATTCGAATCAAGGACCTCGCGATCAAAGCCATGTAAGTTAAGCACCTGACCAAAGAGGACACTGATCCTGTAATCAGTCACTAATTAAAAAAAATATTATTATAGAAACAAAAAACCCGATTGCATCTCCATAAAGTATTTAGAATTTTATATAGATATAGTGATCCTTGTTTTTCTCTTTGCAGAAGCTCAATGTAACAAAGAAAAATGTATAGTATTCATAACTTCTATGAGTAGTTTTTTGTTGTCTAAGGTAATAATTTTATCTGAAGACTGTTTTGTTTTAGTTTATGGTATTATTTTTAGAACATATATCACGGTCACACTTTATGCCATTTTTTGTTATAAATGGCAATATAATCAGACATGATATTTATATTTTTTAAATGGTCTTTTTACAACCTTTATTTGATATGCATATTGATAAGATTATAGGGGAATTAGATTTAAGAATATACATCATTTTATGTACCTACTTTCTGATGAATAAATGATTATGATTATAATACCCTCCGTTATTTATAATTTATTTACCCATTTACTACCACAATTTTGATGAATTCAACGACACCTCACATGTCAAAATCCGTTAAGTCGTTTAGGCTACATACATACGCTCGAAAAACATAACCCTCCTTCTGACGCAGTCGGGTAAATAGGCTAACAGTAACGAGTAATTAGTACGTAGAAAGCTTTATAGGTTAATAAGTGATACTAATCTGCTTTTAAAAGACGGTGAGCTTCATATATTTGCAGTTTATTTAAAATAATAATACTAAGTTACTCTTCGAAACACAGCAATGTATTTGGTATTTATCCGAACATGACAAAGTGCACCTCTACTCTATGAAGTTTATAAATTCCATTCTGTTCAGCGCCTCATGAATAGCTGACACAGCATGCGCTAGGCACATGCAGGTAACAATAGATATCTCATTAGCTATCTAGGTCACGGGTAATGCCTAGGCACTACGTACTGCCTGATAAATTACAAATCACTACGCTCCTGAATGCACGACTGAATTTGATTAGAATTAATCTAATTTAGAGATTAGGGGGATGGATGGAATGGGTTATTAGATAATATGGGATATGGGATAATGGACTGTTATTGATAATTATTAATGATTCATATCATAATATGGATTTAAGAATTATTAATGTTGATAGTTTAAGTTCATTTGGTTGTTGAACTTTCGTAGCTCGAATTACAGCAGTAAAGTCTAAACTCCAGATATTTTCCCGTCTGATCTGATCGCTTCAGCCTTGGTTAGTTACCACTTGCCAGTAAAAATATACTGCTAAGCGATTTAGCGTGTACAAACCAATATGTGGTATGGTTTGAAAGATAAATTAACAATATCTTTTTCAACTTAGTTATCTTTGACTACTTAATATCAGCGGAGATCGCAGTCATGATCTTTGAATAAAAAAAATAATTATATAAATGGTCGTGAAACGGTCGCTATGTGCACAGGCTTGGAGCCCCTCATAGCTGAACAGACAGACCCATTTTTCGTTCCAACACGGGCGGAATTTCGTTACGGACGTCGCCGTTGGTTTTCCAAAAAAATCCCCTTTTTTTCGTAAGTAAACTGCGCGGAAAATATTCGATTGGACACCGACCAGTTTTTTCCACGGGTTTCTTTTTCCCCCCAGATATTTGATATGGGGGAAGTTTCGATGGGGTTTTTGATGGAAGGCTTCTTTGTTTTGATTTAAAAGGTTCCGAGTGCTCTTCGTTCGCTTTTGCGCCGCAGGTTAAAAATGCACTGTATATACATACACTATATATACACTAGCTGACGCATATGACTTCATTTATCTATGCAGTGGTGATGATGATGTTGCAATAGGTTTATTCGGGTAATTTTTGCCTACGATTGTTTTCTTTAGAACATCAACCGAAAATAGAAGAAGTCAGTTAAACCGAAAATTTTGGAAGTCAGTTAAAACAACAGCACGATCAATAAAACGATTCAAAATATATTTCAAGTTTAGGTAGATGGTTAAAGGCTAGACTCAGAACCTTGCATTTTTAACTGACGAAGAATAGGACGAGGATCTCAAATGGTTAAAGTAAATTAAAGCAAATATATAACGCAATTATTTTTTACTTTTTAATGCGTTTTGAAATCGGTCATATTTTTTTCAAGTTTTGAATAAGAAATTTGAATAAGAAACATAAGATGAAAAGCTGTCAAACGGAATAAAACCAAAGTTTAATTTGGCCTATATAAATCAAGTCAAACACGTCATCTCAATTTTTCCAGACATTTCCTCAAAGCGTTGCGACAATTTTGAAAAATCTCTAAAACCGCTCACTGCCAACTGCACTCGCAACAGATGCGCATCCGTATACGTATTCGTATTTCCGTATTCGTACTTTTGGTATTCGTATTTGGTATTCGTGGACCGCTTGTAGCGCTGGAGCTAGCCAACTTGTATTCCCTTCATGTCCATACTGGGACGGTAACGACTCGGAATAAATGCGAACAGTCTCAATACTGATATTGTGATATCTACAGTTTTAGCAGATGAAAAATCGCCTTGGTTTGATTAGAAATGCAGCAGAACTATATTAGAAGGGGTATGGAAAGATGCTCTAGTAGAAGGTATCTGGGTAGGGAGATAATGATGATGACTTTTATGGAGGAGGTGAGTGGTCACGCGTCATAAAAGAACTTGCGTCAAAAGTCTCGGGTTTTGTACGATGTTTTTTCTCTATTTTACTGTAATTGAAATAATTCCAGAAAAGTTCCTTTGAGTGTCTCGTTCGAATTACAAACACAAAGAACTACGAGCGTTGTTAGTGAATCTGTGTCAGAACTGAACCTAGAGAGAGTTTCAGAAGCACAAGATAAAACTAAGTATTTCATCGTTACATTGTCATGTAGATCAAGGAAAGTACCGACGTCTTTACATGCTATTTCTCTACCACATTGGTGTACCAACTACCAACTAAACGAATTTCTAGCGTCAGATTTCCTAAAAGCTCATTTTCTTGTATCTAACCTGAAGTACACCCTTTACCGTATCCGATACACGAAGAAGTTATTACATTTAGGATCTCAATCTACTAACTACTAGATCAACGAATGTACGAAAGCAGTACAAAGTAAATGCACTGTATCAAACAGATGAACTGGGGTCGTGCAAGTTTGATATCTCTCGAGTGCTATTCGTAATACAGATGATAAGAATTCCGCCAGCGATCTCTTATATTGCCTCTATGAATAGATAAGGAGGGTATGTTAGTTCGTGGACGATGCCATTTACTTAATACAATTTTTATCTTTCGAAGACGTTTTGCTTGTGTTGTTGCTGTTGCTTCGCTGCTAACATCTAACTATACTTATCATCCTATATCTATAACAAAAAATTCCTTATATTTAAAAAAAAAATGAATATCTCATCTTTAAATTGAAGAGCTTCATTGTAATAGGAGCGTTACATGCCATGTTCATATAAAGATGTCATTAGAAGTCGTATACCTGGATAAAAAAATTATTTTCAGCACCCACGTCAGTCGGATTGCCGAAGAGATGCAGGTTCGAACCCTGTTGGCTCCACAATTTTTATGTGTTTAAAAATAAACATAATATCAAAAATTGCAGACTCTACAGGACTCGAAAAGGAGAAAGCTTGACGATGGAGGCTTGTTACAGTTTCACGCAAATCCTATTAAATGAATTTTATTTAAATGTAATAAATACATGGATCGATTAAAACTTAAAATAACGCAATGGCTATTATTAATCCCAAACAACTAAAGAGTCTATGTTAGGTAGGTCAGAACACTTAATTACCATGGCATATTAATCAGTAACTGAAGGATCTAAAAATTTGAAAGTGATAACTGTGATACATCATGCAAGGCGAAGAAAAGAAGCTGCCATTTTGTGGTGAAATTACTAAGATATACAACCGTCGCTACGGCACAGTCATAACGTTTTTTATAAACTACAAATGATGCCATTTTGAATAAACAACTTTTTAAATGATGATTTGGTTATCAAAATTAAAAGGACAGACTAAGAGTGATATTTATACAAGAGAGAAGGAAGATTTAGTGCATAATATTATAAGAGAAAGAGATCTATCATCCATAAGAGCGGGTTTAAGAAGATACACTTCTATCAAAATTCAATTTTATTTTCAGTGCATTTTTGGATGTAGCTACAAAACTGAATTCGTATTTGACATCGAAAAACTGCACGACATAAAATTTTCAAAACCATCACGGACACATCGTTATTTCTATGATATTGTTTGGATTTCGTTACAGGCCCGGGATATATGTCCCGTGCTTTTATGTCCGTTTTTTTGAAAATAAACCGCCCGGAACATTCGATTGGACGGAGTTTTTCCTGATATTTGATATTGGTACAGGCCGGCGCTGATTTTTATAGTTTTTTCCGTATGATTTTTTTATATCTACATAATATTTTATTATACGTTGAATTTTGTTAAATGAATAAAGTTGCAGTTAAAATATATTTTTTGAAAAATTTTAAACTAAAAATATTATTACATCATCGGTTGGTTGTGTCTACTCTTCTCCGTGGAATCTGTCTTGTGACCAGTGCCATATGTAAAACATAAATTAACGGCCGAGTGGCGCAGTGGGTAGTGACCCTGCTTCTGCATCCTAGGCTGTGGGTTCTATTCCCACATCTGGAAAATGTTTATGTGATGAGCATGGATGTTTTTGTATAATATATATACAAAAATATTCATCAGTTATCATAGCACCCATAACACTAGTTACTTACGAGTACGCTTACTTTGGGGCTATATAACGATGTGTGTAATTGTCCTATAATATTTATTTAAAAAAAAATAGATCTGTCTTGCCAAGAGCACTTGTAAAATTAAAATACTTGACAGAAACGAATTTTAGTTTGGATTTTTATGACAGTTTTATTAGAATCACCGGCGAAAATTAATTTTTCATAAATGTACCTTAGCTTAAACATAGCTTACAAAATTTGAATACAGCGTGGGTCGTCTTAACATCTTTCAACGGTGTGCTAAAATTTTTAAAATATTTTTTTTTGAATTCGGTTACATTTCTTTTACAGCTTCATCTGAGTTTACATTAATTTCATTCTATGTTTTGAAATCACTTCAGTTTTGTAGGAAAAAAATGGTAACTGGAGATTATAATATAAAGAAATATATTATGGTAGAAATATTTAACTGTATACTATAATAAACATTTTAACCACTGTTACACTTTCAAACCATTAACACACCAAACTCGATTTGTTTCAGTCGAAAATCCCACTTCTGAACTTCTATCTCGTTCCGCGTTTATCTCATTGTCAAAATGGCTCCTGTTTTGCATCGTTAAACCATCCGAGAGCTTTCAAAGCTGCAAACGGCCACAAAGTGAGCTGTCAATAAGTTAGAATAAACCGTGAAGAGCGAAACAACGGTGGGAGGGGCTGTGAAAAATGCTCTAGCACCGGGCACTTTATATATCACGTCGGGAGATCGGGCTATGCGCGTCAGGCTTGAATTGTACTATTTTGTACTCCACAACCTTGCTACAACGTTGAAAAATGCTATTTATGGTTATTATAATTTCTTTTTGAACGAATTACGATAATATAACGACATAACTACTACTCTCTTAAATGCTTTATTAATTCGATAGATGAGACGATTGGTAAAACATTCTCACGAAGACAAACATAGAGAAACTTTTACACCACAAATAAAAGAGTTATGCATATTAAACTAGTAAATGTGGGTACGCAGAAAAACCGCAGGCGTCCACTAGTTATAACAATCAATGATATTTGATAAATTTATACTCAATTAGCGTTTATATTACAAAGACCGTTAATTTGTGAATTTATTTGGACGTGACAAACGTTATGATTTGATGTTTGCATACAAATTTGATTGTGTTATAATTAAGCGTTTTGATGCATTGTTGGAATTGGTTAGAGAAGTACTTAATATAATTTTAGCAATTATGACAAAGTATACAATGATGGGTTTATTAATACATGCAAAACAATAGAGTTATGTTCGCGAAATACGGCTAATAGATCGCTTTCATAGGCGAGTAGAGGTCCCGGATGTTTTGCGTCACCCTACGTGTATTGGACCATGGAGACCTTTCTTACTCTGCTTTTTCTCCTTAATTCAAATGGCAGAGTGGTCAGGGTTGCTTCGATGTGCGATGGCTTCTGTAAAACGCTTCTCTTCTTTTAGTTGATGGCTGCATTATGGGAACTCTCTACTATAGATGATTGTGTTGCTACCTTTAAAAAATATATCTAAGGGTTCAGACATTTTCTTCTGGACCTTATTAGAAATTCTATTCCTCCTACATTTCTCTAGTTTTACGGCTCTCTACTCTGGTAGAGCTTCTGCGCTTACCTAAACTGCCAAGTGACAGCACAATACTGAGTAAAGAGTACAGCAAATGCACATTTAAAAAACGCAATATGTATGTAGTCATGTTATAAATATAGTTTGTTCTAGATAACGTCAACTACAGTTACGCTCCATGCTGTTTTAAAAACTGGGGCACTTATGTTGTTAAAACATATTGTTCATGGCATTGTTTGCATTTATTATCTTTTTTCTTTCCTTATTTCTAACCTAATTGCTACTGTTATGACATCAATTAACCTGCACATTTATTTCTTAGCTGTTATTAAGCTATAATATAAGTGTTTCTTTGGCGAGTTCAACGTCGAGTACCTCGTTTCACGGAATAACACGCAAGTCTGCCGGAATTTAGGGATTCTGTTAGCAAAAGCGGCGCGCAAGATGAAAATGTAAGGTTTTGAACGTAATAAAAGATGGCTCGTGTTGGATAAAATGAGAGTTATTTTGTTTATAGCATTTCCTGCGATATTTGTGTACACAAGTAAACAGGTAATACATGCTTCCACTATGTGAAACTTATACAAGTTAGTGGTCTCCTTTATTATACCTATATGAGCTTGTGTTTCAGTTAGACGTTTATATTATTAGTTTAGTTCTGTGTTTCCTAGACTGGTTAAGTGTTGACTTTTTTAATTGCCTCAGATCTATCTAAAAAACGTATCACTAAGCTATTTGAACCACTTCCAAAATAGCCGATACCGTCTTGCTGTATCGTTATTTAAAATGAGATCAAATCGTAACGAGAACAACGCGGGCGAAACCGCGGGCTTCCACTAGTAACCAATATTCTGTTAACAGAGTATGCACATAGAATGTATAAACAAAGAAGATTTGCTGATGCTTACTTATTAGATATCTAATTTTTATGCCAAAATTGAAGATATCCGTCTTATTTCAGGCCAAATCTACACCTACCATTAGGTGAGATCGTGGCCTAGCGTACCCAATTATACAACAACTACGTACAATTATATTATAACATAACATATGACAGGCTATCTTATTAGTTATCAAGACACTTCTAATACTTAAATAAAAGACATATATTATTATTTTAGACAAGTGCGTTTCAACCCACATTTACACCTACCATTAGGAGAGACCGTGGCCTAGCGTACCAAAATATCTACGCAATAATCTGTAAACACAGCACGCACAGAGAGTATATAAACAACGGCTAGGCTATCTCATTAGCTATCTAGGTCACTTCTAATGCCTAAATCGAATGCACTGCCCGCCAATAAATTACAAATCGGCGCAATTCCGTATGTGCCAGTAAATTTGATGGGAATTAACCTATTAGTGGGGATTTCGGATGGTCTCGGTTCGGCGTATTTAAATGGATTTTAATTTGATTATGAAAATAAGCTTGGGTATCTGTGTCGAACGCGAAATATTATACTTGCTTTTGAATATCAGGGGATGTTCGCGATTTTGTGTGTGTCAATGTATTGTGTTGATGGACGTTGATGTCCGTTGAGGTGTTTTTTTTTTTATCGACTACAAGTTGGTCCTTGACTGCTATCACACCTGATGTTAAGTGATGATGCAGTCTAAGATGGAAGCGGGCTAACTTGTTAGGAGTGGGAGGAAAATCCACACCCCTTTCGGTTTCTACACGACATTGTACCGGAACGCTAAATCGCTTGGCGGTACGTCTTTCTCGGTAGGGTGGTAACTAACTACGGCGAAAGCCTCCCACCAGCCAGACCAAGACAAATTAAGAAAAATCTCAATCTGCCCCGCCGGGAATCGAACCCAGGACCTCCGTCTTATAAATCCACCGCGCATACCACTGCGCCATGGAGGTCCCAAGGTCGTGGGTCCAAATACAGGACTTTAGTACCCATACCCATTTCTTACACTGCGTTTTCGTTATATTTAAAAGTTCCTGTAAAAGACCTTGTAGAAGAAGAAGTCAATGGGCTGATATTTTAAGGTAATTGTGTATATTTAAGTTTGCGTAGAAACCATGGACTGCTTGGAAACTCACGCTATCACGATTTTCTTTATTAGTCTATATAAACCTTCGTCTTGGATCAATTTATCTACCTTTTATGAAACTGCATTAAAATTTGTTCCAAATTTTAAAAGATCTAAGCATAGATAGATATATTCGGACGGCGGGAAACAACTTTATATTATGCATAGATAAAATCCAATCTCGACATCGACGGTACGTGGATTCGATTTCTGTTTATTGTGAGTATGCATTCGGAACAAGCTCCTGTGTCAACAAGTAGGTGCGCTGGTTATGTATTTGGTACAGTTTGCTTTCAGCAGATGCTTTGAAGTTGCGATGCCTTTTAAAATATCTCAAATACTCCGTGTTTCTTGATGCGAAAGAATACTTTTAAGGATTTTACGGAATTTCATTTTATTTCATTCTGAAGAGAGGTTTATAAAAAGTTAAAAGAACCTTTTTTGACTTTTTATTAACCTGTAGAAAGACTGAAATAACATTTTATCTAAAAATACCTATTATTTATATAATGTTGTAAACATTTCAAATTTAGTTTTACGTGCCTCAAAGTACTTAAACGATCGTACATGTATGAAAGGTTTAATGAAATTGGGAAAAGCGAGAGAAATATGCAAGGATCGTGGCAAGTGGAAGGACGTGGCCTCTACCACAATGGGAATGAGGCATAATGGTATGTATGTATGTGCCTCAGATAGTCGTTCAAGAAAGTTAATAAAAAAAACCCCATATCAGTTTGGCTTACACCGCATAAACAAACTTATGATTAATAATCCCGGATATAATTGAAGTAATTGCTGTCGACTTTTACTTTAGTAAGTCTGTAGAAGGCGAAGAAATCTTCAAGAGCGAATCGCATTTTAGAGTCAACATCTCCTAAAGATGCTCCGGATTTTTTACAGAAAATAGCGTAATAAATAAATTATTAACTAATTATAAAGAATTGGAGCATACGCCGCTGTTTTACACCTGGCACACCTAATAAGCTACTTACGCCATCTATTATTAAGAACCACTCACCATCTAGTTTCTCCTTCCCGTTGAAGTACCAGGTGACCTTGGGTTGCGGTTTGCCCCCCGCCACCAGGCAGGTGAGGTTCACCCGCGACCGTTCAGACAGCGGCCCAAACGTGCCGCCGTCCGACATCGCAGTACCTTCGCTGGTTATCACTTCTACTGATTTTGGTTTTACTGTGGACAAAGAAACTAAATATTATCATCACGATCATTATAACCAGGTGACGCAGTTGGTATACGTCCAAACCAAATGTTTCTATATTGTTGAACACAAATGTTTTTCAAACGATTTTTTCTTATAGTAATGACAGGCGAATTCAAATTCAAATTCAAATTCAAAATCATTTATTTCAAGTAGGCCAATTATAAGCATTGATTTGTTACTTACTATTATCAGCCTATTTTAATTGATATATTTTAACCCTTTCTAGCCTTTGATCTGAACACAAATGTTTTTCAAACGATTTTTTCTTATAGTAATGACAGGCGAATCATTATAAAGATGGACCATCTATATAGGGAATGGTGGGTAAGGTAAAAACTTCGCATATAGAATGGAGCGACCTTCTACCCATATCCATCAACCTGAGGTGAAGGTGTCCGTGTGATTACAGGCTCAAAGAGCATGGTTAGACAACCATATAGACCAAGACACATCAATGCTGCTTAGTGGCAGAAATAAGCAAATAAAAGTAACCAAAATCTAGCCAACCACAGGATCAACAGATATTCTTATATAATGATATAGAAAAAATTTTATCAGAAAATAGTCCATTGAAGAAAGACATTTTATAAAATGTACCCAATTATTTTGCCCCTTATTTTATATAACCCTCTTAAACCACCCCCTTACCCCCTTTTTACTTTTACTTCCCTTACCCCATGTAGCTTCTTATTAGCAATTTGTTATTATTAAAAAATGAAAGTACAGTCGCTAACGAGCTTAAGCTACAAGTATGCCTTGTCATTATTATTAACGGTCGATAGGTACAGCCGCGTACAAAGGTGCTAGAGAAAAAATAAAATTTAAAACTCAATGTAACCTTATTAAAGTTTACCTAAAAATTTTAAAGGTAGTATTACAATAATATACAGAACAAAAATTCAATTTGTATTTTTATTATTAAGATCCTTAACTTTCTAAGTTATTATAAAAACTGTTAGACATTCATTTAAAAATACTGTAAAAAATGGGAACATAGTTAAGTTCTTGTGATTAATAAAAAATCTTTATTTACAATTAAATATGTACATTAAATTAAATATTTACAATTAAATAAATAAAAAGTAAAAGCTTAAAAAACTACAATAACCTAAACTATATATAATACATAAAAAAAACAGTAAAAAAACTTAGGCGTCATAATATTTCTCCGAATCAGTGTCGAGTGGTAAAGTGCCCAGAAGGCTGGCAGCATTGCCACGTTGAATGGCAATGCTGATCTTCTGACCTAAAAAGAGACCAGCCCTCTGGTCACCTCTTATGTCACTTTCTCTTAGTTTGGACTCTACATAATTAAAAAGCGAATTCTTGCAGCATGGAATAAATTTGGGGTCAGAAACGTGATTATCCGAAAATGAAGAAGCATTGCAATTTTGCTTAATTTTGGCCGTTAAAGTTTTATGGGATGAATGATCTTTAATAGAAATATGTAGAATCCTATAAGAGAAGGTGAGAACTTGCTCCCAAGCTTCTTGGGAATTCTCGCGAGTCATAAGCCATATACAATGAGCCAAGCTTCGTGCCACGGAAGGTCTTGCGCCTTGTGGAATTCTTTTTACAACCGGAATGGTTTTTTTAAATCTTGCTAATGTTTGCCAAAAGGGAATTTTGTTTAAACCAATTAACTTTGTGATTAATTGTCTTTAAATCAAAGTTTAAAAAAGGCAAAATAAAAAACCTATAATTTATTCCAGAAAATATTACTCCCAAATCATGTTAAACACGTAAAAATGTTACATTGTCAATGTGAATTACGACAACATCCTATAGTAAAAGTATAAAAGTAATCCAAGAAAGGTTTCGAGCCATAGCCATAGATTACAACAAACTTTTGTAAAAAAATCTTCAAATGTTTCTATACATGTATACGCCATGTTAAACAAAGTCTGCTTAGATAGATTAGATCATAGTTTGTAAACCCTCCTAGATTACATTTTATCACGATATTCACACATGAAAGAATACCCGCAGGACGTAGCTAGTTAAATTAACGTTCCAATATTTCTATAACGACCTGTGCACACGCCGCTCCTCCTCCCAATCAGGACGAATGTACTTAATGTCATTACTTGATTGCTCTGATTTTGTTCAGAGTAATTTTCTTATACACACACTGAAACAACGTTCATATTTTAATAATCCATAATCCATTATGCTGAGCGGTATTAACTTTTTTCATTAAGTGTACTTTTTACGGATTGTATTTTTTTTGTATCTCGTTGGAAAAAAGGTTCATTACATTATTACGTTAATGTATTATTCTGATTTATAATTTAGTATGCAAATGTGTATTGTGTTAATATTTCTTCTTTCTTAGGATATATAATGAAATAGTAGGAACTGAAACTTAGTATATTATATATGGAGTAATGAAAACTTAAAGATTAGCGTAAGAAAAGTAACATAGGATTATTGAATGTACAATCGGTATTTCTTTTTTTTATTACAATGGATAGATTAAAAAGAAGTTTTCATATAAAATACAAAATTAGAAACTTGTTTATTTCAAGTAGTCTTTCAAAACGTCAACGATTTTAACGTAAACGATTAAATATTTCTAGTGACTCTACAACTGACTCGTAAGGCAAATTAAACAATACAATATTATTAAGTGCTTCAAAAGGAACAACGGTATAATAAATCTTTCACAACAAATGAAGAATGTCATGGGAATAATATTACAAGAACTAAAAAAATTCATTCGAATTGGTATAAATCATTTTACATTTTTTCAAATCTGTTAAAAAATCTATAAAATATTCATCAAGTCGATGGAAAAACAACTGCGCGCGATGAATCAAAATAAAAAAATAACGTCATTTTTCGATTTTTCCATTTATTTACGCCCCTCGTCACTAAAAAACGAGTTTGACAGGTATTGGCGGCCATGACAGATTCGCGAATGGCGCGACTTTTGATAGATACGAAATTAAATGTTTTTTTCCTCTCAGTACGTGAGAGTGAGGTATTCGTTTATAATATTCGAAACTAGCAGCTTCCTAAACATCGGATTATTGTTTTTTTGTTGAATGACAATTGAAACGCGTTGTTAGACAAAAATTTTGATAAACAAAGCCAAAAGTAAGAAAAGAATGCAAACTTCAGAACTTGTTATATAGAATATCGATAAAGAAACTACAAGTAAAAAACAAATATATAGCTTTATTTGTAAATCTTTCAGACTTTAACATTTTTAAAACAAAATCTAAACACAACAGTCACAAATAAACTCAAAAACAGAACAAAGTATGATAGTAAAACTACTGGTCGAGGGAGCACTGCATAACAGTCTACCTTAGAAATCTTTTGCACGAGGCTGTTTATTGTATTTAAAGAAAAGCTAGTAAAAAGCAGCCACTATTTTTGTCACAATTCCACGTGGATATGATTTGTATAGTTATTAGAGTAACTTAGCATAAGTTTCTCATTAGGTATTTTATGTTTGCAACAAAAAATGTATTCAGAAATTAAAACTGTTTCGCAGTACCGGAAGGGTTTGCATTTTTTAGATAGCACCAGATGTTGATGTTTATTTATACAAAAGACAGTAATAAAGTTTACCTTTTACATTTATAATAGCTTAGTGATTACATTTATTTATTATATCTCGTGGTATCATCTGAAATCAAATTAATTTCATTACTGTCAAACGTCACGCGTTAACCAAAGATAAACAAACTATAATGGCGGGAACGCGTCAACTGACAGCTGTCAGGTTTCGCGCCAATTTAGCTCATCATGGAGGCCGAGTTATTGCCGCGAGATTGTAGCCAAATGAGTTTTAGGGAGCCTACACACCAGAGGTAAAGTTAAGATCCACCTCTTTATTGCTTTTTCTAAAGAGTACCCAGCCAAAATAAATAATCCTGAACACATTATATTATGTTGTAATTAAAAAAATATTTTAAATAAAAATAGAACCGACTCAAAACGCACTAAAAAGTAACAAATAACTGTGTCATTTAGTTGCTTTAATTTACTTAAGCATATCTATGAAGTCGGTGCCAGCAAAGTTTAAGGAACCTTTATTTTGCGTAGTAAAGCAGTTTGTGGGTTCTAGGTAACGTCCTTAAAGTAGAAACCTTGGCTGGCATCGAGTAACTAAAATAAAAGGAAAATAGATAAACAATCGTTTTAATATTTGAAATTTACAAACAAATTAATCAAACTGTTTTTGAGTTTAAGTTCAACTAAATTGTACTGTAATTTTGTTATAATATTACAGATATTTATATTATTTATTATTACAGGTACAAGTTGGACAAAAAAAATGCCTTTCAAGTCCCAGCTATTAATTTCCACACATCTACATGCAAACCTGGGCCAAAAGTAAGCCTGTTTACAATCAATGTTGAACATTACGTGAGGTGTAAAATCTCCTTTACTGTTACAGAATCTGAAACAATCTTTATTCATGTAGGCAAATGTTACGCTTGTTTGAACGTTTCATAAATTGTTTTACATTTGTTGTGGAGTGATTGTACAATTTATTAATTCTATTTGTGAGTTTATGAAGTCGAGCACAATTTGATAATTATTGTTTGCATCATAAGCTGATGTCTAAGCTTGCCCTTTTAAATGTAGAAGTAGAGATATAAATATAAGTGCCCCTGGTGTAACGTAGGGAGTTTGGGTAGAAAAGAAACCGTCTTAGTTAAGACACATAAGAAATTATATTCATAAAAAATTATGGGCCGTGGGTGTAAGGCCCGCCTAATTTAAGCCTCGCGCAGTCCGGTACTTCCCTGGAGCCGGGCGCGACTCGGCAACAGCTGATGGCCGGTCACGGGATGGGACGGCCGAATGATGCCACGACGCCGGTGATGAAACGACCACGGTGACGTCACGGGTACGGCGGCAGTTATTAATTGTACCGGGATCGTAGACGGTAACTTGGGACCCAATATGTGGGGATAATTACAACACGAGCAGGTCGTATTAGTTCTATTTAAATATGAATTATGCACTAAGTGCAGCTTAATTTTGTTAATTAAATAAAAAAATTGGTAACTATAATAAGTAGTAACTGCGACTAGTTCGTCGATCGTGAATAAACTGTCACTGTCCTAGTTGTCCAATCCAAGAGCGCCCGATTAAAAACCATTTAGCACGGCCGGTTAATATGACCTTCCGTATTTGGCAGCATTATAAAGAATTTACGAGAAACTAATTTTTCTACGTTACATAATATATCCAATATTATAGCTTAAAGAGTTCCAAACCTGAAGAGGTATTAGCCTTCGTGGAGCAGTTACGTAGTAAAGGTTATGGGTTCAATTTCTGCAGGACAGATTGATTGTCCGGCTGGGCGGATTGACATTTTTTAATTGATCCAAGTCTGGCCGGTGGTAGTCATAGGTCGTGGCTAGTAACCATCATGCCGGCAAAGGCGTATCGCCAAACGATTTAACGTTTTGTTAGGATTTCTTGTAGAATGTGGTGTGGATATTATCCTAGTCCTAACAAATTACTTACCCACTTTCATCTTACTGCATCATTACATACCAGGGCGTGTATGTATGTATGTGCGTATAACTACAAGCTGTTCGGACGGGACACTGTCGAGTTATTTATGAAATAAACAAAATTTAAAAGACAAAGCGCAGTAACTCCGATCAGAACTGAACCGAAAGGAAACGCAAACAAAATTCACACAAAGGGAACGTTCATAAATTTTAAAATATGTATCAGTAAATGTTGACAGCAAACACTTAGAGCGAAACTCGGACTTGTAATGGCGGGTCGACACAAGTTGTTTAACGAATTGCGCCATACAATATACGAAACTTTATTCACTAAATCATTCAAAACTCGATGCTGCGAGTCCAAATATTTCGAGTTTTCGATAAAATTTCAACTTTTCACAACTTACCCAAAAGGAATGAGTTATGGAGATTTTGCATCGCGACGGACAATGGATAATAAATCTTATTGAATGTACACTTAAAGTTTAAACTCGCTTGAGTGGTTCTCCGAGTGGTATATTGCCTAGGGAGAGAACAAATTTGCAATCGGTATGTATTTGAAGACCCGTGCTCTTTACACGACCTTTGTAAATGAGGAAATTATTTATTTTATATTTGCAACTAGTGGATGCCTGCGGTTTCACCCGTTAGTGTTCGTTCCTATGGATCTATTAGGATGTTATACGCCAAAGTCACGTATAGATAGAGGAATCACCATGTCCGTAAAAATGAGTATAGATATTAAGCACAACGTGCCTTTAACTGCAGATGAAACCATCTCATACAACCTAAAACAGAAATGCCCCGAACGAGCTCTATCACTAAAAGCTCTGCTACTATAGTTATATTAATTAAAATGTTAATATGTAACAATCTATTTTTAAGCATTTATATATATTTTTTTTATCGACTTGGCCCTTGACTGATGTTAAGTGATGATGCAATCGAAAATTCACACCCCTTGCGGTTTCTACGAGACATCGTACCGGAACGCTAAATCGCTTGGCGGTACGTCTTTGTCGGTAGGGTGGTAACTAACTGCAGTGGCTACGCTCCTTATTCCGTCTCCTACAAGGCATTATCTCTGGTCTGGTCTGGCATTACAGTACCTTTAATAGGCTGATAATGGCGAAGATAATATAATGACCTTATTCCAACCAAGAGTTAAGTCTGTCATATAAAACGGTTTAATATTTATATCTATGAAAATTCATGTAGGTACAGGTATTTTATCTAGGGTAGGCAATATAATACAAATTATAAAAAAAGGGAAACTTCTACAAAACAGGTTTGTAATTTGCACCATCAGTATTCTATTTTTTCATCTATGATGTCTATCATGTAGTCATTAAAAAAGGACATCCGACAGAAGTGAACTTAAATGGAGCTAGAGTGAGAGATGAGGACCCCTCCGCCGTAGGAGGGGTCCTCATCTCTGGATCTCTGGCGGTGGATTTATGAGACGGAGGTCATGGGTTCGATTCCCGGCGGGGCAAATTGAGATTTTTCTTAATTTGTCTTGGTCTGGCTGGTGCGAGGCTTTCGCCGTGACTACTTACCACCCTACCGACAAAGACGTACCGCCAAGCGATTTAGCGTTCCGGTACGATGTCTCGTAGAAACCGAAAGGGGTGTGGATTTTCGATTGCATCATAGATTGCATCATCACTTAACATCAGGTGTGATATGCATGAAAAGGGAAGCCAACCCGACTGGCCGCGTACAGAGTTTGAAACGAAGCGGTTTCCTATCAGAAGAATCACTTCAATGAATTGCACGTCACTGCATGTAGGAATAGGTAGTAAGGTAAACAGAAGTAGGTCATATAATCTAAGTTATCAGCTAAGCCTAGAGCTAATATATTTGGGGCATGTGTTTTGGCGGGCCGCCTGAAAACCGAACGTTTGTTGTGCGCCGCTGCTGCCCTGTACTATTATGTGCTTACATGTTGCACAACGATACTAGTTCCCGAAGATACGCATTTCTTTCATAGGCTTCACTCAGACTGAAACATAGGCAAAACATCCCACTGATACCTCTAAGCGTGGAACGCGACGCGACGCGTAGCTACTAACGCGTATTCCCTGCTTGAGACCTATGTAGGAGTTTGCAGCAGTGGGCACCTGTGCCGTGTCGCCAAGCATCGTGTTGCACCGCGTCGTGTTTGTTGCTTACGCAGGACACCCATCATTAATGATGGGCATTTCTTAGAATTTAATTTTATTAAGCAGTTTATTCTGTATAGTTTGCGTAGAAGGAAGAAAGCAGACTCGATTGACTCTATAATTATTTATCCTAATATTATAAAGGCGAAAGTTTGTATGTAAAGATGGAACTCTTTCATGCAAAAACTACTGGATAGATTTTGGTGAAACTTCGCAATAATATAGCTTATATATCAGAATAACACATAGGCTACATTTTATCCCGGAATTCTCACGAGAACGAGAATTACGCGGGTGAAACCGCAGACGTGCCTTTTGTCATTTATATGCCCGAATACTGAAATGTCCAATCAAATCTACCCCTTATTTCAAGCCTTCCTAAACTTCCATACTCAAAGATATTTGCGTTCTGATTGAAACTAAATTAGAGTGTAGGGAGATTCTGGATTAGATACACGTAATATTTGAGGGAAGTTTCAGTATTCGGGCGTGTAGATCTTTGACCGCAGTGTATCGGTGTAACATGAATATTCAGTGTTAGCTTGACCGGCAACTTGCCTTGGCATTCCGTGCTGCGCGCCGCTGCAAACTTAACAGATAAATGCTAATTGATAGCAATACTGCAGTGCGAACTACCCGCAAATACTGCTGTTTTCTATTTTGCTAGCTTTTGTTTATCTTACCTTGTTAATGTGGGGCATGTCTTGGATTTTAAATTAGACCTGTTTTCTGACCTTCAACTGTACTTTTTTCATACGTATAGTTGTATAAAATTATTAGTAAGTTTTTATAAGTAAAACTAAGAAAGTTTAGCATTATTAGCTTCGGGAAGACAACATTTTCAATCGTATGATGAGCTCTAAAAGCGAAATACATGAGATCTCCTTACATGCCCATGGTAGAGTAGGTACAACTACGAAACATTTTTATTTTTCAAACACAAAATAAAGATGAGTGATTATATATTTCATTATAGACCTCCCTCCTTATAGGAGAGGGGATATTTGCTAAGTGGTATTTGCTAATTCTATGTACAAATTCGGATTATATGAAGTTATCATGAAGCTATACTTAGCTAGTCTGATAAAGTTTAAAGATCCCCAAAAGAACTCCCAAACAAAACGAGGTAGATTTATCGAAGAAGGATTTTTTTATGATTTAAAAAAATCCTACAAGTAACGTGTTTCCGAGATGTGCCTACCTACATTTACTTATTTGTGATTAAAATATGAATTCAAATTTTGAATAAAATGAGGGTTTACTTTGCGCAAGTGATGGTAAACAGCTTATAACAAGTAAGTTGATCTACTGTGCTTTGCAACAAAGTCGGGAAATTGGTAGTATTGCCACCTTTTTTTTTATTGACTACAAGTTGGCCCTTGACTGCTATCACACCTGATGTCAAGTGGTAATGCAGTCTAAGATGGAAGCGCGCTAACTTGTTAGGAGTGAGACGAAAATCCACACCCCTTTCTGTTTCTATACGACATCGTACTGGAACGCTAAATTGCTTGGCGATACGTCTTTGTCGGTAGGGTGGTAACTAACCACGGCGAACGCCTCCCGCCAGCCATCATCATCATCATTATCAGCCAATGGACGTCCACTGCTGGACATAGGCCTTTTTTAGGGACTTCCAAACACAACGATCCTGAGCCGCATGAGCCCAGCGGCTCCCTGCGACCCGTTTGATGTCATCAGTCCACCTGGTGGGGGGTCGACCAACTCTGCGCTTTCCGGTGCGGGGTCGCCATTCTAGCACCTTCGGCCCCCAACGTCCATCAGCTGTTCGAACCACGTGCCCCGCCCATTGCCACTTCAGTTCTGCGACACGCTGAGCTATGTCGGTTATTTTGGTTCTTCTGCGGATCTCCTCATTTCTGATTCGATCACGCAGAGATACTCCGAGCATTGCTCTTTCCATCGCCCGCTGAGTGACTCTGAGCCTTCTTATGAAGCCCGCAGTTAGCGACCAAGTCTCGGATCCGTATGTCATCACTGGCAACACGCACTGTTCGAAGACCCTCGTCTTCAGGCACTGAGGAATTTTGGACGAAAAGATGTCACGCAGTTTCCCGAACGCTGCCCAACCGAGTTGGATTCGGCGGTTCACCTCTTTCTCGAAATTGGACCTACCTAACTGGACCATATGCCCTAGGTATATATACTCGTCTACAATTTCGAGTGCAGAATTTTCAACAATAACTGGGTGGAGCGAAACATGAGCATTACACATGATCTTTGTCTTGCTCATGTTCATTTTAAGGCCCACCTGTTGAGAAACTCTGCTGAGGTCATTGAGCATATTATTAAGGTCATCTAGAGATTCTGCCATTATCACTACATCGTCGGCAAACCGCAGTTGAGTGAGGTACTCGCCATTGATGTTGATGCCAAGTCCGTTCCAGTCCAAGAGCTTAAAGACGTCTTCCAATGCGGCGGTAAAGGGGTGTCGCACTCCTCGCTGCAATTGGATTGGCCTCGTAGTCTCATCCTGTATACGGACCGACATGGTGGCGTTTTCGTACAGGCACTGCAACGCTTGGATGTACCGGTAGTCGATTCGGCACCTCTGCAATGACCTTAACACAGCCCAGGTTTCCACCGAATCAAAGGCTTTCTCATAGTCCACAAACGCCAAGCAAAGTGGCCGGTTATACTCTTCGGTCTTTTGTATAACCTGCCGCAGCGTATGGATGTGGTCTATGGTACTAAAGCCTTGTCGGAAACCGGCTTGTTCGGGAGGCTGGAAGTCATCAAACCTACGAGCGAGACGATTCGTGATGACTCTGGAGAACAACTTGTAGACATGACTCAGCAGCGAGATAGGTCTGTAATTCTTCAGCAAGGTATTGTCACCCTTTTTGAAGAACAGAACAACCACGCTCCTGTGCCACGCCTGAGGCGTCTTGCCCTCGTGAATGACGGAATTGAACAATCGCTGAAGGACTTCAAGTATCGGTTTACCACCCGCTTTCAGGAGTTCTGCTGTGATTCCGTCATCACCTGGCGTTGTTGTTCTTTAGGTGTTCGAGAGCCATACTAATCTCGTCTAGGCTGACGTCCGGGATATCTTCGGTATAGTGTCGGGTCAATTTGGCTCTGGGGTCTTCAGCCAAATTGTCAACAGGCTTTTGAGTTGACGTGTATAACTGTCCATAGAACTTCTCGACCTCATCCAAGATCTCGGGCTTGGAAGAAATGAGATTACCGTCATTGGTCTTCAGACGCGTCAACTGACTGCGTCCAATAGACAGATCTTTCGCGAACACTTTCGAGCCACGGTTGTGTTTTGTGTGTTGCCCGCCAGCCAGACCAAGACAAATTAAGAAAAATCCTCCTCCGTCTTATAAATCCACCGCGCATACCACTGCGCCACGGAGGTCGTCAGAAACCTCGCGCCTAGAAGAACACGTTAACACCCTAAGCTCGTAAGCTCGCATTGGAGCAGTGTGATGAGTCCAAGTTCTATATCGGCTTTCGTATAAAACGGGATGCCTGTATTGATGATAAAATGTAATAAATAAGTGGTGTAGATCACCTCACTCAAAAGCACTAGTTATAAACAAGTACAAGTTAGCAACTGAAGCCGGCTGCACACGAGACAAACTCCAAACGTAATTAGGGCCGTCCGAAGCATATGGCGGGAATTTATGTAAATATTCACACCGCGGGGAATTACAATTTAAATTTGAATACTTAACGATTGTAAACAAAAAGTAGTTTAGCTTCAAATTACTATCAAAGTTCGTACGTCCAGTTTGCAGAAACGCTTATTGCCAACTTAAAAAAAGACATTCTACTTTCGATCCTGATTCAATAATTCAAGAAGATCGCAGTTTGAGAATCAATAATCTGATTTAATTCTTCATCATTAACAGCTGATGGTATACTGGATGGCTGGACCTCATAATAAGGTTCAGAGTCACTCAGCGGGCGACGGAATGATCAATGTTCGCAGTATCTCTGCGTGATCGAATCAGAAATGAGGAGATCCGCTGAAGAACCAAAGTAATTGACATAGGTGATTTAATTAGGGTTACTTAAATGCACCCCGCATTGATGCAGCGCTATGCGTTCTATATCCACTTTCCTAAAAGCCACCAACCCTAAGTGATTGCTCTACCAAGAGTTTTACGACAAAGAAGGAGAAGAAAGGAGAAAGGTCTGACTTAACTGCGGTCTGTTAAATTAAACTAAATTCTTCAGATTTGTCGGAATCTTCAGAATTAAGCGGAATTATTTTCAGATGAAAAAGACAACTATGCTTCTATCATAGTTATCTTTTTACCAACAAATAATTTGAAGAATGCACTCCATGGTAAAGTTAAGACCTTTAACAAATTCAGCCTATTCTCTTGAGCGAAATAAATCGCACATGGTTCAGCAATTTGACAAATAGCTGTATAAATGGCAAAATTTCAAACAGTAGTGCAAAATTAAACAAACAACACACCACACTCCTGTGGAGCGTTGACCTAATTAGAGCCATAATCACAACTCTGTTATCAGCTGGAAACAGTGAACTATCACTTCAGATATATTGCAGCTGGAAATGACCGGTACTGCACAATCTAGCCCTATTTATATTTACTTCAACCTACCTTTGACTGCAATCACACCTGATGGCAAATGATGATGCAATCTAAGATAGAAGCAGGCATGTTAGAAGAAGGGTGAAACACTCACCCTCTTCTGTTCTTACAAGACATCGTACCGGAATGTTAAATCGCTTGGCGGTACGTCTTTGCCAACAGGGTAACTAACCACAGACAAAGCCACCCAGACCTAGGCCTAATAATCTTGATTAGAATAGCCGGGAATCGAACCTAGAAGCTCTGTCTTATAAATCCACCACGTTTACCTTTGCGCTACTGAGGCTTCATTATAATCTTAATAACTAAGTGGCTTAATAAAATATAAACCAACTTCTTACAAAAAGTGTATTTGGAGCCTAAAGTCACTCCTTTTTATTTATTTATTTTATTTTTAGGACTACCAATTAAATCATATGTACATATACTTAGTGTTTGTTACACGTGAGGGTAGCGCAAAACATAACATTTTACTTCGTTACAACATTATATCGATCTATTACTATAGACCCAGTACAGAGAGCCCCCGTCACATTTTAGGTCAAATAAATGGAGTTTAGAACCATCACTCAGCTCTGAAGCGGCTTGGTGAAACTAGAGGTGACAATCATTTTACTCTTAATCATTTAAATTTTATAGCCCATCCCAGAGCTTGAACCCAGGGCCTCGTGATCCGCGGTTACACAGACTAATCACTATACTACAGCAGCATCACAATATTATGGTAACATCAAACTAATATAAATCGTATCTAGTATATTTGTCGTCATTATAAATTGAGTGTAAATTTGGATGCTATCTCTCGAGGCCAGCTGGACCTATTGCTAATAAACACGTACAAAATACAGGTCATAGCGCGCTGGATGCTAAATTTATTTGTTTATGGCAACCATTGTATCTATTCAACTGTAGGTGTGAAATAGGGACGTACCTGACTCTCGACTACGACTTATTACATAGTCGAAAATTAAGTTATATAATTTTATCTTACAAAACCTGATAGATATAGACTTCAGTTTTATTTATATAGAAAAACTTCCTTCTTTAATCTACTCTCATTGCCGATCTCTTAAAGCTGTTGTCTCTTGTTTACTTGTCCAATTTAATATTTTTGTTAATCTTGTAAGTTGATATTTTTGGTACAAAATATATTAAATAAAAAAAACTAATTTGACACGATGGATATATTTCTCAGGAAATAAGTCATAAAGTATTAAAATGCCATTTATTCAACTTTATTTTTGAGTTAGCCTCATTAGAGAAACATTATAGCAAAATGTATAAATCATCATTACTGACCAAAGATAACGTACATAATTAACTACAGTGCAAACAGCCTGTATCATACATTACTTAATTAACTATACTCGTAATATATACGGAGGCTTTTATAACCGTCTATAGTGCTACAAGATTATAAAGACTATAATAATTGTAATATTGTATCTACCTAAAACTAGGCTTCCTCATCGTTTCAGTTTTGAAAAAAGTAAACAAGGCGCAGGTCAGATATGATCTATCAAAAACAGTAAAAATTGCCCTCTAGAATTCCGTAGATGTCACTTCTGTTACAAGATACAAAATATTGGAGTCGAAAACGTAGTTGGAGTAGCAATAAATTTCTCTATCTCCTTTTTAATTTGACTCCAGTTCCGGCCAGTTTCCGACTACGACTTCGATAAATCAAATTTAAATCTCCGATTTAGATTCGCGTGCCGGTAGACCCACCTCCCTAGTGTGAAGATAGTAAATGTAAATTGCCATGTTGGAATTATAACACAATATTGTTTCGACGCTGTTTTAAGCGATTGTTTTGCATATTTTAGGTTATTTTGGCCTTTGTTCCCGGTGTCTTGTTTTAGCGTTGAACATTTGTAGTGCTGTTATTTTGGGCGTACCGTAGTATTTATGTTTACAAAATTCAAACTTTATTACCATTTCGGGCAACAGAGTCTTGTACTTTGATCAATAATTTATTAATAGAATTACTATTATTAGAATCATTTCCTAGTTTGTTGTTCCGGTAGTTAGACTATAATTATGGTTTCGATGAAAGAGTACTTGCATTCGAATCCGATTGTCGGAATATGACTTATTGAGCTATTCCTTCTTCGCTTCGAGTTATTTCTCATTAAAAATTCTTAGACCAGAGTTAGTTACAGTACAACATTTCATGGCATCATTCAAATTTATTATCATCGTGCATGGTGGATCTAAACTCCATAATATACCATCGGTTAAGAAAAGTTAAGAAAAGGCCTATTTTTATAGTTCAATACATAAGGGTATCTTTTTGAATTTTGTTTCTTATTGTTTTTTTGTTTCGTAGCAAAACCAATGTAAAAATAAAACCGCAAACGTATAGTGGACTGTATACATTTATATATTTTCGCGTAAAGAGCAAAATAATCCGTAACAATTATACAGAACAATAAAGGAAGTACTTTATTAGTCTCAGGGGGCGTTTGAAAGACCCTAATTAAACTCTTTACTCTTCAGCTACCTTCCTACAGCGCTACGCAATAACCCTGAAATGAGAAATTAAAATCCTATTTGGAATTAAGCTCTCATTTCTAAACGTAGACTTCCTTTATAACGACTGATACTATATTATGTGTTCCCCTCTGTACTAAAGTACGCGACCACTTGGTCTTAAACTAGGGACCAGCGGACGATTGACCTATTTAAGTGCAAAAGTTCTAAATTCGTTTAATTCAATTAGATTTTGTTTTCAAGCACTTTTTAAAAAAAGTTTGTGTTACAACATATGGAGGCTGAAGAGAGTACTTGTTAATAAATTCTATCGATGCTGGAGATACATTTAGCAGTAAAATACACCAGTGAGACAAGAAGTCAATAATGTCATATTTGTGCTAGGATCTCAAGAAGAAAGCCTGATCTTCTACTGTCTTTTCAACATTTTGGTATAAACCATTTACGCATTAATATTTCCTTGGTGATAAAACCGGTTTGGGTAGATCTTTTTTTTATTATATTCCTTTTGAATAACTCTGTATAAACCACTTGAAAACACCTTTTTGCACTTAAAGTAAAATAATGAAGGATACATGGATGTTTAAACTGTAATAGACTGTATTTTTATTGTTAAGTTAAAATGCGTAAGATTTAAATTTCAATACCGGTTTTTACTCATAGTTAGCGTATAAGATATTACAAAGAAATAGAAGTTATAGAACAAAGAAGTAATATAAAATTAATAGCGAATCGAAGAGATCGAAACCGGCCGTGTCACGGTGTCGTCACGCTATTTTATTGGACGGTTCAATGGATGTTCTTTAATTTCTATCTAATAATCTCTTAGATCTAAGCATACCTCGATACGGCGTTATAAATACCTATTATTTGATGTTAATACTTTATATCTCTTACGTGTGTTGCTCTAGCCGGCCATTTTGTCGTGACGTCAGAACTAGATAATTGAAATATAAAAAAGATAATTCCCGAGGAGTTAATTCGCCAGGTTTTTATGTATAGCCCGATTATGAGCACTTATCCTTTTTCAGTGAGCGAAAATGGAGGGCTTTTATATTTATTGCCGTTAATGAGAAGGGGGCGGAAGTGTGTCGCGTAATTAACGGGATTCATAAGTTGGTTAAACCAGTTGTTTGAACTGAAATGAGATAAGTTGTTTAAATTATTCATAGATTGATTAAGAACCTTTTAACTGCGTTAAACCAAAATGAACTTAGATACAAGCTAAGTATGAGTGTTGTCTAATTAGAGTATCTATTAAATTCTCTCGTTGATTTTAGTATGGATATTTACTTCTCCGAAACAACGTACAACTCACCTAACAGTATTAACATTATTATTTGATTCGAAATGCAATGTTATTTTTTAATTTTTTCATTTTATTACCCTTTTCAGAGCTTAATTTAACTTAAAGTATATCCATTCCTTATACGAAGTAGGTAGAAATAATTTTTGGAAATGCCACTGTTGACCACGCATAACTTTTTACAGAGTGGTCCGATTTTGATAATTCTTTTTTTATTAGATAGGGCATACTTCTAAGGTGGTCCGATTGTCATCATGTTAGGATCTGATGATGATATCCTGGGGAAATTGAAGGAACTCTTCAAATTTTGGAAGCACGCTTAAAGCGATTTCGGTTTTTATCTCGGTATCGGTAGGTTTCTACTTTAAGGACGTTACCTAGAACCCACAACTGCTTTACTACGTAAAATAAAGGTTCCTTAAACTTGCTGGCACCGACTTCATAGATATGCTTAAGTAAATTAATGCAACTAAATGACACAGTTATTTTTTAGTCGGTTCTATTTTTATTTAAAAAATTTTATGGAAATGCCACTGTTGATTGAGTAAAACACAGAATACCAGAGCAAATTTAGATAGACTTTTAGTAGGAACTGTACAAAATTATTTTTTTAATTAAAAATTAAAGGATCTACTTTTCGTGCCGGTGGTAGAGTCACAACTACAACTAGTCTAATAACGACTGTCAAAAGTGCTTGTAATCTGAGCATTTTTCAAACTCAAAATTTTGAATTAAATAAGTAGGCTTTTTTCTCCAATCAGGAAGAATTGTTCGCGTAAGAAGTTCAGCGCCTGCTAGTATAATATAAAATCCGAGCAGCGCCACATGCCCCAGCGCAGTACATCATCTCAGCCGTCCCTGAAACCTATTTCCAATATATTTTAAAATATCCTCCGAGGTGACTACTATAAGCTAATCACATTAGCCTGATTTATGCTCGACGCCCATAAAGTAGACGCGCTCGTAAAAAATCTCAAGCAAATTACTTTCGCAATTTACGAGCTTTGCCCGTTTTTAATATTGCGTCATTATTTTTTATAAGCATGAGGGATGCGAAGTGTTCACAGTTCGCAATGCGTATTGAATGGTCCTGGATTCGATGCTGGGTTAACAAGAAACGTTTATATTAAAATTCTACTTGCTTATCTTTTATTAAAATTTTACCATTGACTACTACTAAAACAATAATATTTATTTATCCACCCACAAACCCACTTCATCAAGTATGTAAGAACTCCTCAGATTTTTTCCTATAAGAATATGTCATCATAGCAGGTAAAAAGAAAGAAAGAAAGAAAATATATTTATTCAAATTTAAGTGTTACAGGCAGTACAGTAGGTACAGGCAATGCAATACAAAGGTAATGTTTCACACACCTATGGTAGTCGCACCATACACCGTCTGTAACTTTAAATACAAAAGGTGTACGGCTCAGCATAATGCCGCTAATTGTGGCAAGCATAATACACGGCGCTGATTTTCAGCCGAGACCTACGTGACGTCACAGATATTAAAAACTAAATCTAATACAAAGTACCTACTTTAATAATATGCAAATACGTGTAACCTAATAAACTATTTATTAAACGACTTCAAAAAAAAAGGCGTTTCTCAATTCGACCGTATATTTTTTTTTTTTTTTTTTTTTTTTTTTTTTTTTATGTGTGTTCGCGCATAACTTCGTCGTTTATGAACCGATTTTGATAATTCTTTTTTTGTTGAAAAGAAAAACTTTCAAAAATTGTAGGGACAACAAGTACGTTTGTTAATTTTTCCGGTAAGTATTTAAAACTACAATTTGATGAAGGTCTGGAGTCGATCTGATGATGGAGCCGATTAATATAAGAGAACTCCGTAACGTTTTACAGTAGCTACGATTAATTTGTCTCAATGAGAACTTTACATTTAAAAGGGCGTGACTGTCATTGAGGGTCTGGTGATGAAGATGACGTACAGTTAAGGGAGCTCCGTAACGTTTTACAGTAGCTATCTTGTGTTTGGTTTACATTTAGATGGGCTGTGACTGTCATTGAGGGTCTAGTGATGAAGACGACGTACAGTTAAGGGAGCTCCGTAACGTTTTACAGTAGCTACCTTGTGTTTGGGCTCGATTAATTTGTCTCAATGAGAACTTTACATTTAGATGGGCTGTGACTGTCATTAAGGGTCTAGCGATGAAGAAAAGGACTGAGGGAGCTCTTTACGGTTTACAGTAGCTACTTGGGCTTGGGTGATTGGGCTCGATTAATTAATGTCTCAATGAGAAGTTTGAAAGGTTATAGTTTCCAGTTAGTTTAATGTTTACTATGTCATGATCCAATGATGAAATCTACGAAAACTGAGGAAACTTTAAACTTTATATGCACTTTTGCAGGGACGTGGAATGTTATAAGTAGCTAGTGAATATTGGTACTTATGGTTTAGTTCGAGTAGGTTTATTAGTATGTTTGTTGTTGATAAAGCACTAAAAAGTATGAAATAAAAAAATTTTAACAAAAAATAAAAACGCCTTCAAAACGCACTAAAAAGTAGAAAATAACTACGTCATTTACTTACTTTAATTTACTTAATCACATATATGACGTAGTTATTTTCTACTTTTTAGTGCGTTTTGAAGGCGTTTTTATTTTTTGTTAAAATTTTTTTTTGATTAACCTAAGAATAAGAAAAATCATACTAAAATTTAAAACTTAAAATAATAAAACTAAAAATAGATATGCTCAATTAGTAAGTTGAGTGCAAGTAAAATGTATATATATAGTAACATTGGTAATATATATTTTGAATATTTATAAGTAAAAACATAAGTTATATGATATTTAATACAAACTTCTAAATTAATCTTATATAATTGATATTTCCACCGCACAATCTTCAAATTCTTTTTGTTTATCAAGCATGAATTTCTTTATTTTTCGACAAAACGCGAATTTACTTTAGGTAAGGGAACATATATATATAGTGCGGACAAACAGACAACAAGAATTTAAAGCATAGTTTGATTTCACATTTTTTCAGTATTTTACTATAATTACATGTTTTTGCCAGATGATATATTACTTTTATCACAAATAATATAATAAACTCGATTTCATCGACCTTGTTAACTTCGAAAAATTAAAGACCATATGGAGGATTTGCGGATGGCCGTGACTCCGTCCGTGTGATTTTTTGTACATATATTCGATCTGGTAGATGAAACAAAATGTACCTGTTCCTCGAGACTATGCTTTATGGACCTATGGAAGTGGCAGAATCCGTTCGCAAACTTTCAGTTTTGGTGATTTTTTTATAGTACCCTGTATAATATTACCCCGAAAATAAAATGACCTTGCCATTTTGATACCTATCTTATTGGCATAATTTTTAGTATGCGCCGGCGTTATCGCCCTGCATCCCGTTCCTGATCAGCCACGCCTGTCCCAAGGTCATCACAGGTTTCAGGCTTTGCACCCTTCTATCGTCAAGCCCATATAATGAACCTCGTAGAAAATAGTAGTGGTGTACCGTGAGAGCAAGATTATTATATTGAATTTTTTACTTACTTCAATCGTAATAACTTATACATAAAATCATAAACCAATAATAAAATACGTTTAATATAATAAAATGAATTATTATATACAATTTTTTTTGGTATTCAAAAGAACATTATTTGTGTCAACTGTACTTACACGCGTCAAGGTTAAAATCGCGTTCAAGGACAACATTTATTAGTTTTGAAAATTTTCGTTTGCCGTCGGGAAGATAATGGCGCGCGGTAAAAATTAAATTATGATTACAACGTTTTAAAGCAATTATATTATGTGATAGTGTTACAAATGATTAGTAGAAATGTAATCCTAATTATTTTGCCAATAATAAATGTGTTTTGTGTGTTCTATTTAGTGTAATATTGCAAAAACTCGACGAGCTAGGAAGTGAAAAATCAAAGGTACAGATTCACGACTTTATTTTTACTATATATTACATTTATAATATTACAATTTTTATATCATCGTATAGGAAATATTGTGTAGTTTCCAATAATATACGATTTATATTGAAAATTTTCAAAACAAAACCCTAATAAAACGAATTATCTTGCGGAAGTGTGAAATATCAAGTGAACTAAAAGTGCTCGGGCGCTCAGCGAGCGATAGGCGAGCTAGGCTCGGACGCGTGATGGGTTAAATGTATGACACCTAAATCATTAGGCATTCAAATTTAAATGCTAATTCAAGTGAATATTTACATAATATCTCGCCATGTGGTTTCAATGTTCCTAATTACATTCCCCGTGCCGCATGCTGCGTGCCGTGCACCATCTGCCGCGTGCCACGTGCTATGTACCGCGTGTGTGCTGCGTGGCAGGTACCGTATCGCTGTGCAGTTTGATCAGACTTGTGCCATAAGTCATGAATCATGTGCCATGTGCCACGTACTGTTCTACAATGCGTATCACATACTGTCTGCCAAGTACCGTGTGACATGTCAGTTTTGCCAAACACTACTACTGAGTTATTATTACACTGAGTCTGTAACGCTTGTGCATTAAAAAGAAGCAAGTGTATGATACCCTAATATGTATAAACTAGTTACTCTAAAAGAATAATTTCAAAGCTTACATTGAAATTACTTTTCAATTAAGTACTTATAATTGAAATTAATTTTTTCTATCGAAAACAGTATTAAATCGTAAACGTACAATATTTAGCATTCGCATATTTTGCACCGACTCCTAGATATGCTTAAGTAAATTACAGCAACTAATTGACACAGTTATTTTTTACTTTTTAATGCGTTTCGAGTCGGTTCTATTTTTTGTTAAAAATTTTTATTTCTTACTTTTTAATGATTTATCGCCACGTAACGTACTCTCATAGTGTATTATACGGTACTAGTAGCCAAACAGCGACCGATACTTACACAAAAACCGAAATCGCTGCTAGTGTGCCTATAAAATTTAAAGAGTTCCTTCAATTTTCCCAGGATATCATCATCAGATCCTAATATGATAACAATGGGACCATCTTGTGTGTAAATGTGTCCTTTCTAATAAAAAAAGAACTATCAAAATCGGACAACTCTGTAAAAAGTTATGTGTGATCATACATAAAAAAAAATATATACGTGACGAATTGAGAACTTCCTCCGTTTTTTTCGTCGGTTAAAAAACAAATGTTTTCGAAAATTTTTAAAGTACAGTCACGTTTTTTTTAATAGTATTTCTTTTCAATATTTTTTTAAACTGTAATCTATACTATATATACCTAGTAGTATTTTTGTTGAGTTGACTGCGCAGAATTTAAATACACATTTTGGTAACTTAATTTATAAAAAAGTTTTAATGTTAATGAGAATCGACTAACACTAAAGGTTGCTAAAATGCAGTGTTTTAAAAGCGCAAGTTTCAGCCAAGCTGTTGTTTAAAGATAAGGAAATGTATTCAAAAATGGAACGCAAGAAAAACGGGACAAACTTTTTTATTTTTTTCCCCTACCCTCCTCCGTACATTTCAATTTGAAATTGGAACGAAGTGAATCCATAACGGAAAACTAGTTTGAAATTCAATAACAGGAAGCCAGTGTAAAGTTTGACGTTTCCGCCCCGCGGCCGGATGTACGCGACGCGCCATCTTACTTCCGGATTCGGATGTCAATGCTGTGAAGATTTACTGAAAAATCTATTTTGAATGCCAATTGTGCTCCTGAAGGTATTCTGTGATGTTGAAACGAAGAACGTCTAACAATTCGACGTTTTAGTAAAGTAAAATATTGCTAAAATAAGAATATATAAAAATTAAATTAATTAAAAGAAAATAATACGAAATAAGATTAAAATAAAAAGAGACATTAAGCTTTGACTTCAGCAAAATAATATAATACAAATTCCGCCACAAAACTCTTGGAATTCTCGTAATTTTGTGGCAAATTTCGGAATTTTTCCTTCCACATTTGAGGTGTAAAGTCTGTAAGGTAGCTGTCGATAGCAAGCCTTGTCGCTGACATATCAGCGGGGTAACATTAGTGTTGTCAATTTGCGAGAAATATCGATAAATGATAAGGAATTTAGGCGCATTAAAACGCCGTTAGTACCTACCTACGTTACCCAACATATCGTTATAGATTTCACGATGACAGATTGGATGGCTTCAATCAAAATAATGTACATTAGTGATGTCAAAGTATTGTTAAAGATTTATCGATAAATTATACTAATATTACGTGTAAACAAAAACTTGTCTCTTTAAATGGTTTCTAATTTTCTATATGAAAAATATACAGTGCCGCTCTTAGGTTAGTAAGTACGGAGATCGTAACGCATGTTATATAGCATGACTAGGTAATATCAGATGAAATTATAATTTATAAGTTTTAAGGAAAGTTTTAAGCTCACCTTTCATAAGTTTAAAAAGTGCCAAAAATAATTTATTAAGACAATGCTTAAACGCTGTGCTTTCTACTATTATGCACACGACCATGATCAATCTTTATAAAACGAGCAACTGCTGAGTTTCGAGCCGGCTTTTGTCGACAGATTTGACTTTCAAAAGTGCTTATATTCCACTCTAATTTAAATAAATGAATTTGAATTTGAATGAATTGGTAGTCATTGAATAAAATATTAACCTCAAAAGTCAAATTTTAAAATTATCATATTATATATCTTATGGAACTATACTATATTTCTTATAAAGAATAGTCTATTGGACATGTTTTAGAAATACTTATATCGGTTCAATAAACTCAATAAAGAGGTAAGCATAAAATACAGTCGTATTTCCCGACAGTTCCCAAAGTCCTCTAAAATATTTTACCAAGACAATACTGATATAAAAACGCTACTGTAGCAATATTCTAAACACCCAATAATTCACTGAGGCCGTATCAATAAACTGTACTTGAAAAGGTTCTCGCGCACTACACATCGCTATTTTTTTTTGTAAATTATGACGCATGTTTGTATGAAGTTACTTATAAATTCTCTTACTTTTCTTTAAGGTTCCTTCACGTTCAAAATACTTATAAACTATGCCTTTAACTAGATTTTCTCTGTTAATTTTATCCATTTAATATATTGTTTTTATTTTATAATACTAGATGAGTTAATTTTAATTAGAATATAATATGTTAATTTATAGATTTATGTAGTGAATTGTAATTATTTAGAAGCGCCTACATACTAAGCCATGGATTTTAAAAATTACACAATGTATTGGAGTTTATTTTAGAATACAGTTCAAACGTTAGTGCATTGAGCAGTGACCTCTATTTAGAATGGCGTCCAAATCGACATCGACACATCGCATCACTAATGTGTTGCGATTTCCGATCTCGAGATTTATCGCGACTGAGCTGCATTTAGTCGCTCGCTTTAGATACGAGTACAGCTTTATTGGCTCGGTGGAGAAATGCTTAAAATAACTTTAAAAAGGAAAATGCGAAACTGCGCAATGTGTTTTGTTTTTTTAAACTAGATGAGACGCTGCAGGGACAATTTCTTTCGTTTAGTTATTTATTTCTATATTTATTTATTTTCCTTAATTTAGTTTTTCTTTTAGATCGCAGCTTGTCATACCAAGTTATTATAATTTAAACTTAAGTTATTGTTATGTAGAATTCTATTTATAAATATCTGCATTTTAGATAACTTCTATTAACTGTAATGGAAAATAATTAAGTAAATAAACTTTATATTATTATTAGTATATATGACTGAAAATTCAATGTGCTTTCCAAGACAGGAGGAGGCTTTAACATAAGTAACTTCCCAGCTTCACACAACTGTTGAGAGTTTCCTCGAAGACACTTCTTAATATTTCATAGTTCGACACACTACGAACCTACATAGACTAGCCACTCGAGACGAGACCGGCTAAACGTAATATACAGTAAGGAAAATGCAAGAACCCAATAGAGTATTTCAATGAAAATTCCAACGTCTCGCAAATTTTACATTTTATCAAGACTTGAACAAGTTAATTCGAAAGTTTTGTATGAAATTGGAAAAACTTTCGATTGCAAATAGTATTAATTCGAATAGTAAGAGCTTCGGGAATAAACAACTTGCTTGCTTTTGAAAATATTCTGAAGAGGTTTTCCATGTAGCTACCTGTTAAATGAACTTTTTATTTTTATTACTATAAAACAAATAATTAGTTAGGTCGTTTACAAAATATTTAATCCATAATTAATAAAGTAATGCCATATTGAATACCAGCACAGAGCGCCACCTCGCAGGCCATGCTACTAACACATGCAACAATCCACCACTCTGTGTCCATCTATCTGAGCTGCATGTAAAGCCATGAGCATTTTGTTTTATTCATCACAGTTTAGCCCTTAACAGCAAGCACACCTGGTGGCAAGCGATGATGCACTCTACTCCTAAAATGGAAGCGAGCTAACTTCTTAGGAGTACTTCCTTTCGGTTTCTGCGCGACATCGAACCAGAACACTAAATCGGTACGTCTTTGCCGACAAGGTCTCTCCTACCAGTCAGACCAATTAAGTCTTCTCATTGCTATAGGGGTAGGTAGAGACCACGTACTTCCACTTGCCACGATCCATGCAAATCTTTTCTTATATTTTATGACATGGACATTATAATCCAATCTCTTCTTAAAAAAAGATTATAACAATGTCTTTCTATCTTTAGGAATTACAAAAATAATTAAAAAAGAAATCAAATCAGTCTACATCGCCTCTATGTTTGTATATTGCCAAATAGAATCGGATTCAAAACGACAGTACAAACAAAACCGACTCGTATCAATGGATACAAATCACAGGTCTATTTTATATACAAAATACTCATTTTGTACTATTTGTGACTGGAAAACCTCATTAATCGTCTAGACTGATACTTGAAGACGCGTCCGTGAAAAAACCAAATCAATTACTCCATGGCCTAAGCAGTCAACACTTGAAACACAAAAGCGATCGTGTCGTCCACGTCTCGTTAACAGTAAAACCGCCTAACTGCAACGAGATATTTCTTGTTCGGACCGTCGTTTAGTAAGCCTACAGTTCAGTAAATATTAATATTGGAGAGCGATTGCCTAAGCCTATTAGCAAATTGACCGAGAAGTGCAATAATATTTTAAAGAGTGTATAATTTTATTTACCAGATAGTGCCTTGTTAATCCAGTGGTTAGTTGCCTACAAGCAGCCTGGTGGGTCTAAGCTCGATATCCTCTCCCCAGTAAAGAGGGATGGCAGGCCACGTACTCGGCTTTTATAAATACTGATGGGTGATGAAAACATTTTTAGTGCGGCTAAATTTGCTCTGTTTACTTTTTTATTTCCTATAAGTTAGTTTTTGACTAAAATATCACATCATGGTAAGTGATGATGCAATCTAAGATGGAAGCAGGCTGACATGTTTTTTTTTTATCGACTACAACTTGGCCCTTGACTGCTATCACACCTGATGTTAAGTGATGATGCAATCTAAGATAGAAGCGGGCTAACTTGTTAGGTTAGGAAAAAATAGCTAAACCCCACTGGGTTTAGCTATTTTTTTAGGTTGTGGACAACATTTATAACTAGGATAGGTACTAAACCTACAAGTTATACAATCTATGAAATTAGTTCTGTAATATGAGCTTATAGTCAGTCTCAAGGGTAGGCAGTGCATTTTTGGATCTATGGAGTGCACGTTACTGGCTATACCTAATTCAGTTATGAAAATATCAATCGGTCAAGCTGGGAATCGAACCCTGCACTTCATTCTACGTCACGATGCGTCACGGAGGTCAAAATAAAAACCAAATTTGTAGCTTTTTGTACCAATCGCACAGTTGTTACACTGCGTCGTATCTTGGCTGCACCATAATTGCGTCTAAGGAAGCTGCTGTCAAAGTGTCATAATCTGACTCGCACTATGACGTCATTCATTATGACGTCACAGGGCCTGGCTGCTTTGAAGGTATTATAAAGGCGTTTGTTCGTTAAGGAAATTTTGTAAAAAATGCCCGTCAAAAGGCTTGCTTGTTAAAATGTCGTGGTCGTGAATCTTTAACAAATCTGAGCTTACGATTTCGTCTTATACTTAGTGCTCTGTGCTCTAAGGCTTCAAATACAAATTTGTTTATTTCAAGTAGTCGTAATAAAACATCTGCTTAATTTCTTGCCGGCTTAATTTCTTTTCGAACCGATGGTCATTAAAACAGACAACTTTAGACATTTCAAAAAGCTTGTTTTGAGATAAATATGTTAGCACTTCATGGATTCACCTTGCGGGTGCCGGGTCCATAGTGTGTCTGAGAGAACATTTCCGAACAGAGCCCGGGACTTGTGACACGAGTGTAGGTTTAAAAGGAATCCCTTAGTGATGCGCATCAACACTCACCTCGTGGTTGTGTTATTCTTCCTGCCCAGACAAATTTAGAAAGATCCTACTCTCGTAATATTCGTTATAAAATCATTATAGCTAAAAATCAAGTTAATGTCACTATCGTGTAGGAACATTATAAATTACAAAAAATCACACACAACAAAAATTAAGTTATAAAAATTATTAATTAACCGCCCGGAGTTGAGATTATTATTAATTTATTAGTAGAAAGAAAAAGTCAGTATTATATATCCCGAACCAGCAGTTGAATCTAGAATCTCGTGATTTGAAGCCACATAGACGAACCACGCGACCAACAAGACATTTTTAGTAATGAATCTTGTCCGTGTCCAATATAAGTCTGCCTAGAATTTATTTTCTGCTTCGAATGTACTATTCGATGGTCATTAATCACAGAAAAGTAAGTTTACTTTACGACAAAATGTCACCCATTTCCATAAAACTGAGATGAGACTATCTTAATTAAAACGCGGGAAAACTTGAAACGAACCCAAATAGCTGCGAAAATCGACCGCGAGCTTTTACTGTGGAACTGGGTTAATTTGAGTTATTCAAATATCAGCTGGAGGGTTCGGTATAAAATAATTAAAAGTAAAGAATTAAGAGCATTATGTATACTCATATAAATATACTGATAGCAAAAGAGAGAGGAGATGTTAGAAGAGTAGTACACAAAACTAATTTAATAAATAGTTGTGTTTCCACTCGGGAAATACTAAAATGATTTTCATGAGTTCATCACGATAGTATAGTATTTATATTATTATGCTGTTAGTCACATGGCGTCTGTAACTGAATGTTACTGTAAGTTATTTTCATGAGTTCATCACGATAGTATAGTATTTATATTATTATGCTGTTAGTCACATGGCGTCTGTAACTGAATGTTACTGTAAGTTATTTTCATGAGTTCATCACGATAGTATAGTATATTAAATTATTATGCTGTTAGTCACATGGCGTCTGTAACTGAATGTTACTGTAAGTTATTTTCATGAGTTCATCACGATAGTATAGTATTTATATTATTATGCTGTTAGTCACATGGCGTCTGTAACTGAATGTTAATGTAAGTTATTTTCATGAGTTCATCACGATAGTATAGTATTTATATTATTATGCTGTTAGTCACATGGCGTCTGTAACTGAATGTTACTGTAAGTTATTTTCATGAGTTCATCACGATAGTATAGTATTTATATTATTATGCTGTTAGTCACATGGCGTCTGTAACTGAATGTTACTGTAAGTTATTTTCATGAGTTCATCACGATAGTATAGTATTTATATTATTATGCTGTTAGTCACATGGCGTCTGTAACTGAATGTTACTGTAAGTTATTTTGCTATTTTCCGTGAAAAATTTATGAATCCGTAAGAAAACATCCAACAAATAATCTTAACGTAGGTACATTTTCAATGTGCTTAAAGGCAAAAGTTTGTATGTGTGTGTGTGGATAGATGATTGTTACTCTTTCACGTAAAAACTACTGAATGGATTTTGATGAAACTTTACAATAATATAGCTTACATATCGGAATAACACATAGGCCACATTTTATTCCGAAATTCCCACGAAAACTCCGCGGATGAAACCGCAAGCGTCAACTAGTATTTTAATAAAGTATCTTTTTAATATAACCATTATTTTGTTTTTGCTTCAAAACAATAACCTTACACAAGCCATTTTGATCAGAAGCAGAAGCAAGAAAGCTTTGCTACCTTTGACTAGTCTCTACAATTTATATAATAAGCAAATATTTAGTTTAACATGACGTTTCAAAAATGTTAGTTAACCAAGTTAACTTGAAATAATTTGATTTGCGAGCAACAGCTAACAAACAACAGCTAACAAAAATTTGACAGAGGTCGTCAGAAACAGACAAATTCAAACTGATCTCTAAAAGGGTTATTCACCGCTAAAAGTGCAGCATATCTCGTGAAGGCAAACAAATAGAATGAATCGCGACGCCTCCCCTGGAGCCGAGCCAGGCCGGGATAAATAATATGTATGGAAACCACACCCTTGAATGCGAAATGTAAAATACGTTGAATAAAGGAATCTCAAATAGATATTTCCAATAGTTCTCGCTATATTGCCTTGGATTTAGAATGGCGACGTTTTTGAGACCCAGTCGCTGGAATGTCTTTTCAATGTGAAAATCTGTAAAGTGTTAAAAAAATTAAACAGGTTTTTTTTTGACAAATCGTCATCACGTTCGCCAGTGGACACCCACACATACACAGAAGCCTTGTTTGTGTAAGGACTTCCCAACACCACGATCCTGAGCCGCCTGTAGCCAGCGACTCCTTACGACACGTTTATGTCGTAGGTTCACTATGCGCGGGGACGACCAACGTTACCGTCATTCTTGACTCTAGGGTCCCCAAAGTCGATCGGTTCTTCTATGTGGCACCCGTTGCCATTTTAGTTTTTTGACTCCTTGGGCTATATCGGTAACTTTGATTTTTCTGCAGATCTTCTTATTTCTGATTCGACCAAGCATAGCTGGTTGTATTGTCCGTTAAGTGACTGTGAGCTCTCTTATAGCGACCAAGTCTCGGATCCATTGGTTCCAATTGCAAAATGTACTATTCGTAAGACAAACAGAATGATTTGTAATGTTAGAACAAATTTAAAGTGTGTTTTCGCACTCTTACAAAAACGGTAATTAAATAAAAATTGCAGAGTTTCACATAGGAAAGGACTCTTCAATAGTTTGTCTAGTTTAAGAAATGATTAAATATATGTACAATGCAGAGCTGTATCTAAAAGTTTGATTGCAGTCTTTATTTTATAAGATTATTATTTCCTTAAACTATAAATTATTATTATTAAAAGTTAAGAATTTCTAACATAGTAATCTCATCGAACTTTCATTAGCGTCGAAAATTTCATACCAATCATTTATTATATCAAACAGTTACGATTAACTAGAGAGATGAACATCTTAAGCATTCCATGGATTTATTGCCATGCCATCGTGTGGCAGAGAGAAAAACTCCGAAAAGGGCCTGAGATTTGTGGCATGTAGGCTCAACACTCACCTCCTCTAGTCGTGTTGCTCTCCCTGACGGGCCAAATTTGGTAAGATCCTATTAAAGTAACCATATATTCCCGTTCTAATATAAAATTTGACGCTATTCTAGTCAGTCTAAGGAACTTAAGCACTCCTTAACTCTTTACAAGAATACCGTTACATAAAACTTATAACACAATCTGTAAATATCAATTGTAAAGAACAACAAACTCCAGAACCAATACACCGCGAGCCAAAAACTCTGTACAAGATTTATTTCACTCCATTTTGGTGATTATCTATCAGACGGCACGGAAAAATGTCTTGCACTGCAATCTGGAGACGGGCCAAATCTGTATGCTTTTGTACCGACTTGTAAAAAGAAGGATGTTAAAGTGTTCACGCTATTCCCTCGTTTGTGTTTCCTGAATCAAATGGTGTAATGTTATAAATTGTGGTTTATTTTATAAATGACCAGAAGCAAAGTTTGTCGCTTATAGACATTTTGTAATTAAATGAAAAAAATTCTATATAATCAGACATTTGTATATTATTGTTTTTTTTTAAATATCTGATTTACTAAATTGCTTCATATAATAACAATATATCTTTATTTTGTTAAAAGAATTCAGTGTGTATCAGATATTAATTGTGTGCAAAACTTTATGACGATAGCTTAAGTTTTTGAAGAAGCATGAAAGCGTAATAAAGAAACACAGATTCCCATTTATTATATTAGTAACGATCAGTTCCGATTGCAAATAATTATATGGTACGGCTTACAAAGTACTTATCACGAGTTTATTCCAAACCACTTTTGTGATTATCTGTCAGGCGCGCCAGAAAAATGTCCGGCACTGTTATCAGCTGGGCTGATGCCAAGATTGTACCCCTTTATGTCACGCGTTGTAAATAGATTATCGACTATATGATATTGATGATCGCGCATTATCTATATTTGGCACGACGAATGATAAACGAGTTAAGTCTTTAAAATGTTTCTATAGAAAATGTTAATGTTGGTAATATTTTTGGCCCGATGTGTACTTGTTTAGAAGTGCTTTAAAGTTTTGGATACCAATTCTTTGAGCGACATTGTTTTTAAGTTTTATATTCTTTAGTAAAAACATTGACACATAATAGTAAGTGACAATACAGTTCAGAGATTTCTTTTTAATTTTGGTACGTTGTAGATACGAAGTGTGTAGTTTAAATAACTTTTATGCTTTAGTTATTGGGTACTGTCGAATTACAAAAAAAATCTTTAGGATTATTTTGTATCGTCAATGTAATTTTTTAGATTATTTATTTATTTAAGTCTTTATAAGCATACCAAAACAATACAATACAATGTCTATACAATAAGAGATATTTAGGGATGTACAAAAGAGAGCCTTAGCACTTGGAGCAATTATTTGTAGGCAACGTTCTTTCAGAATTTCTGATGGAGATAATTTAAGGTAGGAAATAGTGGTACAAAATAAGCTATGTCACTTACCATTTAGTAGACTATTTGACTAGGCAACTGTTACTATAAATCAAAAGTAAAAATAAAAGAAAATAATTGCATATCTTGTAAGTTTTACTTGGAAAAAGTTGTTGATATATTTGGTATAGTTTCACATCTCGGTAAGTGTTTTAAAAAGCAGGGACGTGCATAAAACATTCCCTGTATCCGTGACGCCAAAATTTAAATTTGCTGTCGTGTTTTAGCGAAATACCGCACGAATATACAAACTAGTTGGCGACTGGGGGCGAGTGTTACTGGAAGAGTAATGGACGTTTTCGCTGTAAGAGAAAAAGTCTGGAAAGCACGGGTTTGTAGTGTAAACTTCTTTAAGCGCGTTCAGAATTTGTTTGCGTTGGGAAAATCTTCTTGTTGCCAATGTCATTACAAGATTATGAGATTATCTCTAATCCTAGAAAAATACCGTTTTGTACACAGACTATAATATTTGTTATCTTTACATTTAATGATGTCATAAGGAAATCAAATCTGCACTTTATATAAACAAGTTAATACTAAGAATTAGCTTAGCTTTTTGACGGCTTCCGTGCCGCAGTGGATGTATAAAATCTAGGTCCAGAGTTCTACTCCAAGGTGGGCTGATGAAGACGTTCAGAATTGGTCCTGGTTCGGCTAGTGGGAGGCTTCGACCGTGGTTAGTTACCACCCTACGTAGTATGATGTGTAGAAATCAAAAGCGGTACGGAGTTACTCCTAGCAAGTTAGCCCGCTTCCATCGTAGATTGCATCAACACTTACCATCAGGTGCGACTGCAGTCAAGGGCTAACTCTTTTATTTTTCTTTATTGTAAGAGATTTTTTCGCTAAGCGAATATGCCTCTGTATTGATGCAAACAGTATACAATATAAATTGTAATATTAAGCTAGCAACAAAGTTTTGTATCCCATTGTTAGGACTGCAGTCGAGAAAAAACAAAGTGGGGATTACTAAGGGCTAACTTGTAATGAATAAAAAAAAGCATTATTCTTTTACCCTCGGGCACCAACCCGAATTTGAGAAAGGTGAAGAAAGAAAAGGTTTAAGATCTATAGTATACCTTCAACTACAAGGAGGTCTGGCTCTGTTTTAAGATTACAGTATTGACTTTTAATATTAAAATATGGACTAGCTGAACCGAAGCCAAGAGCTAACATAATAAAAATATCTTTTAAAATTGATCCAAGGGTCAGAAATATTCAGGTCAAGGAATTCCCATCTGAAGGCGAATCACTCAAAAATATCCGCAATTGAAATATCTCATAGCTTATTTTTTCATCCCCCTTCCATACTCGATTACATTGCTATTTAAAAGGTAGCACCCACCTCTCGACTGATACTCTGCGGATATTTTTCAAGATTCATCCCCCCTTTATTCAACCCCCCTTCAGTCCCCGTCGAGATAACGCTGAGTACCTTTCTATTGCCCCGCAAATCGTCTTACATTTGTCTGCTTTAAATAAAATGACATTTTAATAGAGGAAGCGTCGGCTCCCATCGCCGCTGTGATTCTCATTTGAAATGGCAAGGAATTGGATTTAACACAAAAATTCTTTTTCGAAAATCTCAACCCCAAAATACTATACAAAAGAAACAAATTAAATTTCTTGTTGTTATGTAATAAGTGTTTGTCACACATTGTGACTGAACTTATTTGGATTAAATCTGAGATCAACGAGGCACATTTTAGACTTCACCTCTGATCATTGCAACACCTTATATCGTTTCTAGAATTAATATGTAGTAAGTCATAGTTCAGGGAAGTGTAATGATGCTATGTGATACTCTATGGTTTTTCCACTTAAAGTCACGTGGCTGATAGAAGGCTTTAAAAATAGCCCATTAAGCGCTACGATACCACACATCGACATACATTGACGTGAAACGTATTATATTTGCGTCCGGGGTTATAAAAGGGTTGTGTTAGATGTATTACTATAAAGAATAAACAAAGAAATACGTACGTAATGGTGTCATTACGGGTAACGAGGCTTGTTCCATGTTTTGGCGAATGCGAGGCATTAGAAAAAGCACATAATGGTGTAATCTGTCCGATAACCCGACTTCATCTTACGCCCAAAGTACACGAGATAGCGACACTGTTTCAGATTTGAGCTGGTCAAATATTTTAGGAACTATTTTAGATGGTTGTCTTTTTTCTATTGATTTTTATTTATTTTAATGTATAGAACAATTTAAATATGAATTTATTAACAGCTAGCAGTCACCCGCGACTTCATCTGCGTGTAAACCCGTATATACCCTTATAATTCTATATAAGGTTATATACGGGTATATAATAACAGGCTTTCATATAGAGTGCTCATTCCCCTCACCCCCTTTTATTATGTACTGCCAGCCCGCCCCAGCTTCGCACGGGTGTAATGCTGGTATGTACCAACGGAGGCACACGCTCGACCGCCAAACGCAGGTCTCTGCATTTTGAAATTTACATATCTTAGAAAATATTAACTTAAATTACATGCTGTAAAGGGCAATATTGAATGCGTCTATGTTAAATGCACAACGTATTTAGGATACTCAATTTGATAAGGATTGTTACAGTATTGCTTTAAATCGCTTCGTAAATAAGCCATAATTACTTTTGGTTGAAAGTAAAAGATAAAAAATGGTTATTTTGGGTTATCCCTTTTAGACATTTACCATCGCGGACTTTTTTGGTGATTTTTTTTATTTGTGTAATACTGTAGAACATTATTTTGATATATCTCGTAGGGTTTAGCCAGCGTTTGCAATGTAAGCGCAAAAATGCGGTAATTTACGACATCACATCAGAAACCTCTTAAAATTGTCAGTTTTTCTTTTCTACATTGTGCTTGTATTATACACATAAACCTTTCTGTTTAACTATTCTATCTGATAAAAAAAAACCGCATAAAAATCGGTTGCGTAGTTTTAAAGATTAAAGCTTTTTTATCACAACATAAAAAAGCTACTCTGTTTTATTCTACAAAGTCGTAGTACATTATTTTGTTCTATAATCAATAGTTTTCGCAGCGCATGTGATGTAAGGAAGTTTCTTGGTATTTTTTCACACCTTGGGTTACATTATTGGTGTTTTAGTATGGATCCCTAACTTTTTTGAAAATGTATTATAGCCTATATTCACTGGGAATAGTGTAACTTCCCAAAAGTGACAGGATATTTCCTATTCCATTCAAACTAACATACCTACAATTAAAATTTTCCTCTTTATAATATTAGTATAGATGTTTGCTGTGCTACTAAACTTCGAGATTGCGGTTGTTTTATTTATTATTATATTTTATTCGATCTTTTACTCAAATCACTGTAATGTTAGAGTAACAGACTTCTCTGGTGCGGTTTATTTTTTTTATTAATCATCAAAAGAGAGTTAAACTGCAATGTCACTTAAAGTTAAGTGACGATGTAGTCTAAGATGGCATGAGCAACTCAGCGGAGATAAACTTTATTGAACTCATAAACCTGGTTGGTTTTAGTTCGGGAAAATTCCTTCATACAGGAATGATAAATTACTTGAACCTATATATTTGATGTTAATGTAGTTAAATATTTCACCATCAATATAAAATGTCTATAAGTTTCCATCAGGGGCATCTCTAAATTCGATTATTATAGTGGAACTTGTTAATCCCGGAAAGTTCATACGCTATGCTTTATGATAGCTTAAGTCTAGTTGGTTATGCTTTGTTTATATTTAAAATTATTTGATTGTTGTCGAATTTGACCTCTACTATTAAAATTGGACCATTCCCGAACTGAACACCCATTGCATGGGTCAACCCGTGTAATGTCGCGTAAAATGAGACGTTCCTTCCCATGCTAGTGATGGTGTGATGTCGATAAAAATATATCGATAATATTTCAATAGTTCGTCAGTAGTAGAGATGTTTTACGTGAAATGTATTTATAGTTGCAATTTATTTTTATAGGTACAATTTAAATAGCTCGCTCGACTTTAGGAGCAGGCGAAATAATATTTTTCTTAGGAAATTGTCTTATATTGAAAAATAAAATTTATAACCAGAAAAGTTAAAAACAAATTCAGTCAGTACCTATATAATTTTGCTTATCTAAACCTCAGTGTCTAGTATAGATAATAATTAACTATGATCTACGCAATATTTGACCACAAACTAATTTGCTAGATTGCGGTTTCAGCACCAGTGATTATAACATTATCGATAAACATAACGTCGATAACATATTGTAAGTATAATATTTTGTACACACTATTTTTGAAATTACTTTTCTAATGTAAGCAACTTTATAAGAATGTTACCTACGGATAAAAAAGTTTAGTAAACCTTCATTTATACAAAATCTTCGACAAAGATAGTATGCAATAATGTCCACATATCAACAAACAATAAATACTTTGTCGTGATGAAAATATTCACCAAAAAATATTTTGTACTTACCACAACAAAAACAAAAGTAAATACTAATGCCTAATAATAATAAAAATTAATTATTTGTCAAATAAAAAACCTAAGCTTCTTAAAATTTATAAAATCGATGCCATTCAAGCTTTATACTTAAGTAAACTTTCCCTAACCTTGGATAGCACCGACTTCAAAGATATATTTAAATAAATTAAAATAACTAAATAACGCAATTACTTTTACGTTTTTAAAATATTTTATTATTATAATTTTTATTTTTTGTGCACTTTGAAGACAATTAATTTTTATGAAGAAATTTTTTAATGCTCCAAATATTTGTTTAAATAAGTTGTGATGTTGTGCTCCGGTGACATCAGCAGAAGTGACGGTAAGTGACAGCGCAATCCAAGATGGTAGAGCTATTGGATAGTTTGCTAAACCCATTCAACGTAATTGATTATTCATGCTGGATTAATCTAAGAGGAAAACCCGTACTGGCAGGATCTTGTCGCAATTTGTCTCTATGTACATTCTGTCTGTGACAAATCGTACCACAATATTATTTAGAAGTAAGCGACTAAATATTAATAAAAACATATTCTCACATATAAATATACTTACATACTCTTGAAGACATAGCCCTCAGTTACCTTATCGAAAGATACGTTCTTTGTTTTTGTTACTGATTTCAAAACAAAGGTTATCAATCAATCCGTATGTATGTAGATAATATTGTTAAAATTGCACAGTTATTGAATATGTTAAGTGCAAGCGAGAGCGCAAAACGAGCTAAGACCAGCTTCGCATCCTTCTATTAAAAATAATTATTAAATATATTAATTTTAAATTAAAAATTAATATATTTATTATAAATATATAAAATCGAAATTTATTTTATTAATTTAATTCATTTTTATAAAAATATACTCAAATTAAAATTTAATACATTTTTCCCAAATACAAGAGACGTTGTGAAACGCTGCTGAGCTCTAGCGCACGGCGTCTCCTAGCAAGGCAGCTTAACATGCCCATTCATCCAATTTCCGCGTTCCGTTCAAGAACAGAGGAAACTAATTGGAAACGCGAAAGATCCGCAGAACAATGCCACATTGTGAACGACCTACATTCGCACAATGACTTACATCTGCCTGCAGATCGCGAGCTGACTGGAGGATTCAGGAGTTAAGGCGATTGCTAGTGCGCCAGCTGTGCACGATGCATTGTACTTGAGAGATCTTAGGTTTGATTCCTAGCCCGATGTAGCTTAGGAAGTTAAATTAACTTTTGCTTTTAACTAGCTAAGATTTGGATAATTAGAGCCATTTTATTGTTTATTCAGACAGACAGTCAGACAGGACGTACAGTAAGATTTATTGTGTAATTTAATTAATGAATATATTTTTTCTTAGGTACAAAGTTACTTTTTTATAGATGGTAAATAATAGATTTTGTTCCAAGAAAAGCTTCATCAAAGGTCTTTTTTCGAATTTACGATTGACAGTATTTGTCTTCTAATAAAGTAGGGCTTTGTAAATATTTATAAAAATTGTAATTTTACAATTTAAAAGCCTTTTTGATGCATTTATTTATACATTGTTACACTTTTCGCATAAGTTAGTCTATATCAGCGTCTGAGCAAATGCGCCAAAAGTGTATGTATGCATGTATATATGTATATATATTATGTATACATGTTGGATTATGTATGAATACTATTATGTATGTTCTTATCAGTTTATATATTTATGTATGTCCGTATATATGTATGTATTATTTATGTTTTATTTATGTATGTATGCATGTATATATGTATGGGGTTATAACCGGAATAAAGTCCAATTATAAATCTCTTTTTGTACTAAGTTTGGTTCAACTAGGGTAAATGGCAAGTTTAATCAAAATGATTTAGAATTTTGAGATAAATAATTTTTAATTTTATGTTCGTATAATTCCAGAATAACAAATCTGAATTAAAATCTTTAATGTTATACTAGGTATACAAAACTTAGAAAATACTGCAAGTTTATCAAAATCATTGCAGTGTTTTTGAGATAAATGTTTTAAAACCAAAAAATCACAGAATAGTCCAATTTTGAGAATTATATTTTATTATAAGTGAATAATTTAAAATAATCCCATAGACATCATGTTAGAATCTGATTATGAAATGTTTGTTTAATGAAATGTTCACTAACAAGCATCGGCAATTGACAACGATGTCGGTGCTCATAAGGGCTGCGAATTTGGTACACAAGTTTAGAACGAGGTTAGAAGTAGGTTTTACGTTTATGTGTCGTTGTCAATAAACCATAAGTTTTGAAAAAACAAATTATAAAAAGTTAAACGATTCCCACCAAGTCAGACAGTTATTAAAGTAACGAAAAACTTTATTTGAAACATCTTTTTTAGTTTTCATGTCAGTTTAATTTTTGGAATTTCCATGTGCAAGACAATTGTATAATTTTTATCGCGGGCCAAAAGCGTAACGACAAATCAAAAATTCTTCTATCGCACAAAATCATAACCCATACCCTTTTGACGTTTTCCAGGTTTTATTTTATTCTCGTCTTGTTGTTTCTAATTCCCATACCATGTCGAATACACGATTTTTTCGATCACCGAAGTTAAGCAACATTGCAATGTATGTTTGGAACAAAAAACCGTTTAACGTTAAATGGCTTTTTTAAATTTTTACTTATTTATTTAGATATAAAGCTAAATGACGCTCGCCTTCACCCGCGCAGTTCTCGTCCCCGTAATAACTTCGGGATGAAATGTGGCCTATGGCTTATTGTTGATATGTAAGTTATTATTACTGTAAAGTTTTATCAAAATCCATTCAGTAGTTTTTGCATGAAAGAGTAACAAACATCCATACTTACAAACTTTCGCGTTTATAATATTAGTAACGGTTTTAAAGTACGTCAGACATTGCAAAATTGTCGTCTGCGAGTGTGAAGAGAAGAAAGTTTATTCAAAGGTATAATTTATTAAAGTTCTGAAACCCTGAACATTGTTTACATTCTTTATCGTGTCCCGTTGGCCTTGCTACAGACAAGTATACAATTACTTTGAATTGAAATTGCCAAGTAGCACATGACATTTGTCTCGACCTACTTCCCACAGCCTAGTGACTCAGATCCAGCAACGTCACACAGCTCTGGAGTTATGCTGCGTCTGCTTACGGAATTTATAGCCTGTGTAGGCTCCGGCCGAGATTTGCACCAAATTGCACGAATACCCCGACGTGGCTGCGGCCCAAACGCGTTCGTAAATTAATAATCGTCTTCGAATTACGACGCAGCGGGCAATCGCACCTAGAGAATAATCCTTTACGCAGAACATAATTATAATATACTAGTGACGTCATTATTAACCATAATTGCCTGGTAGAGCAATTAAGAGAGCCTATGTAAGCGCACCTCAAAGAATTTCATATTTTTTTCTCTCGATATAAGATGTTAATGCGGCCTTTACTTCAGTTGATAAAATATAAAAAAGTTTAAAAAATGTGTTACAAACCATTTAGTGAGTCGAGGTTAATATAGAATTGATAACTTTACGAATATAAAGATACTTTAAACCAACCGCTTTTCTTATAACATAACATAACATAAACATCACGCCTTGTTCCCATAGGGGTAGGCAGAGACCACATCCCTCCATTTGCCACGGTCCTTTCATACTTCCTTAGCTTCTTCCACTCTCATTAATCCTTTCATACAAGTTCGTCGGCTTAGGGTACTCTTGACCTGGCCATTATTTAAAATGTCCTGAATTTGGTCCAGGAACATGTCTTTTCTTCCTTCGCACAAGACGGGATGACCAAGGTTGTATAGTCCTACTACTATTATAAAGGCGAAAGTTTGTATGGATGTATGGATGTTTGTTACTCTTTCACGTAAAAACTACTGAATGGATTTGAATGAAACTTTACCACAATATAGCTTATACATCAGAATAACACATAGGCTACATTTTATACCGAAATTCCTACGGGAACGAGAACTACGCGGGTGAAACCGCGGGCGTCCTCTATATTATATAATAATATTATAAAGAGGAAAACTTTGTTTGTTTGTAATGAAAAGGCTCAAAAACTACTATAAACAACTATAATTTTTCGGACACAAGGTGTAAAAAATCAACCAGAAAAGTTACTTATTTTGCGTACGCTGCTTAAAGTATAAAAGATAGAACCATAAAATGTTCTAATTAATTAGAGACCTTATAAATATCTACAAAAAAGTCCGCGACACACAATACCTATCTATGTCGAGTGAGGCACAACAACCATTTTTTTATTTAAAAATCTTAAATTTTTTTTGGACTACATTTAAACGCATTTATTTTACTCATGCTATTAATCCTTATCAAAATAAATTATTTCATCACTAAGTACAGTTTATGTAGATAATATTTAGTATTTAAAAGATTAAAATTGGACTTTTGGTTTTGAAGTTATGGCGAAATTAAAATATTACTATTTCTACTAAATAGATATTTGAACAAAGATCGAATCGTACACGGAGTTTGTTCGTTTGTTTAAACGGGCTAATCTCTATCTGCGTGTCGGATTGTAAAATTATTTTTGTTTATTCTGAAGGCTAGACTCAAGAGTGAAATATACTATTTAATATCAATTTATACCTATCAGCTTGACATAAATATATATTTTTAATGTTAATGTACTGAAATGTCATACAATGTTTAACAAAAATGTAGACCTTTAGTACACGGGACGGGACGGAGAATATTGCTTCACGGGAAACTATAAAAAAATAAATTGAGAGGGGGAGCGGGGAATGAGCACACTATATGTGCCTTTACACATTTTGTATGAAAGTCTGTCTTTAAAATTAGAAGGGTACCTAAGAGGTTTTCACGCGGACGAAGTCGCGGGCGACTGCTAGTAATAAATACATTTAGTAACATTCATTTTTAACTAGTGAGTTTCTTGCGGCTTTTCTCGACAGAATCTGCCTTTAGAATCGGTGGTAGAGTCCCGACGCACGGACAGACTTGACATTTCAAAAGAGCTTGTATACAGCCTATATGAAATAAATGAATTTTGATTTTGAATTATAATAACCGGGACCGCAGGTATACAATTCACTTTAAGATAAATAAATAGATACCGAGAGTTACATCATCGACTTCTTTACTTTAAATAGTTCATTAGAAATCACTGGAGGAATAAACGCAATATATCGTGCCCTACGATCCATATTCGAACAGGTTAAACACTGGACAGTTCATTGTAGGTAGAACAATTATTGGAATTTTCCTACCATTCCTCTTATATCCCTTTAGAAGGAATGCGTTCCATATTATTGTAAAAGTGCATTTACTTTATATGAAATACTATTTTTACCTTCCAAGCTGGTAGCACACTACCACATGAGACGCATAAGGCTCCAAAATAGTAATCAACGCAAAATACACTGATATCCGAGAAATCCTTTGTTCATTTCCCGACCGTTGCACAATATTGTACCAACTCCTAGCATAAGCTTCACGCTTATTTGAAGAGGAAAACGAAAGCCTTGGCCCGTTTCAGTTCCGTTGGGTAGAAATTCGAATTATTATTTCGGATAAAGTATAAACTTGGATATAAAATAAGCTTATTTGCTAAGATATGAAGAAGTTGCATGTATATGAGTTTTAAAGGTTTCAATTTGATGTCTACCTATAATGAAGGGACACGAGTTGTTTATGTACTTATGTCTCAAATATATAAATATTTTAATCGCTTCGTTTCATTACGAGTGCATATAAAATATGATACTAAAATAGTGCAACACATATCTAATTACAGTCATGCTTGAGTCGATGGCATATGCTCTACTCGGCTATAGAACTATTTTTTTTACTCCTTTAAAATTATACTTTCTTTCTAGATGACCTAGATGACTTATATCGCATCATCTCAGACTTTGGTATTTTTATGCAACGCTCACATAGGTACACCGCTGCGGCTCTTGCGGCAGTGTGCAAACGTCAACCGTCAGCGCAGCTCGTCCGGAATGACGGCGAGCGGATATTTTATTCACGAGTGGACTGTATCGGAGTTTAAATTCGATTTACTATTTCCACTTGATTTATTTTCTTTTTGACGGTAAAAGGGAATTATTTATGGCGGATTTAACTATTTGTTGGGGTTCAGCCTTTTGACGCTTCGCGCCTGACGACTTTTTAACTATTTACTATTAAAAATATATGAAAGGTATATAAATTAATGACTTGGTCTTAATTAGACTAACACGACAAAGATAGCTAGCGATTGGCTGTCACGAATTTAAATGTCCATTGACTGAGGAACTGACTTTTCATATAATATATCAGGCCAGGTACCTACTAGATGTGTTCTGAGGGTAGGAAGTGACTTTATACATTTATGAAGTGCATGCCACTGTCTCAGACCCAAAACCACCATGATCCAAACTCCATGTAACCATATTTACCTAGTAGGAGCATGGACTGACAAAGTAACAGTTTTTAGGGAATGACTAGACGTGCTCAGTAGTTTTACTCGCGTAGATGTATCACTGGTCAGTATCGAGGAATCATTTCTTATTATCAGTTGACATCACATTTATAGTTTTAAAGATTTCTTGATGAGTCTAAAGGTCAGTGACATTACGATACTGATGAAAGTCTGGTCATCCCAGTGCCGCAGGCAAAGCTAAAATACAAATTACATATGGGCCTAATATAAACCTTCGTTTTTGAAGTTGGTTGAAAATTCAAACAATCTCTGAAGTATAAAGCAAGGCTGACACGAGTACCAAAGAAGTTATCAATATAGTTGGGAAGGCAGCACGCTAAATAAAGCCTCCAGTCAACCCTTCCGCGTAAATACCATAATTACGGGCGCTCATGTCAAATGGGGTGTAAAATACCCCACGCCATTACGTATATTACAGGCCTGTCATTCTTTGATGTTACGTCTTGCTAATAAAGGGTTATTTCTGAGCCGCACTTCACTTATCCTACTTCAAATACAGGAATGACATGTCACAATTATATCTTTTGAAAAGAAAATGTAACAAAAGTATATTACATACACTGCAAACAAAAGCTTATGACAGTAACAGTGCCCGCCAACTTGCATCAGAGCAGCGTGGTGGGCTCCTTAAGCTTAGAGTCACCACGTCGCTCTGATACGGATTGACGAGTTTTCGACAATATTTTTTATAATCATTTATTTAACGTAGTAAATTGTGGGTTCTAGGTAATATTCTTAGAGTAGGAACCTTGGCTGGCACCGACTCCTCGATATGCTTAAGTAAATTAAAGCAACTAAATGACACAGTTATTTTTTACTTTGTAGTGCGTTTTGAGTCGGTTCTATTTTTTGTTAAAAATTTTTATTTCTTACTTTTTAGTGATTTATCGCCACGTAACGTACTCGTACTATACTGTCATAGTATATTATACGGCATTTGTAGCCAAAAAGCTACCGATACTTACACTAAAACCGAAATCGCTGTAAGTGTGTCTATACAATTCGAAGAGTTCCTTCAATTTTCCCAGGACATCATCATCAGATCCTAACATGATGACAATGGGACCACCTTGGAAGTGTGCCCTTTCTAATAAAAAAAGAATTATCAAAATTAGACAACACTGTAAAAAGTTATGCGTGGTCATACATAAAAAAAATATATAAGTACGTGTCGAATTGAGAACCTCCTCCGTTTTTTTCGTCGGTTAAAAAATAAGTATTTGTTATCTTAATAAGATCTAGACAATAATACGAGTTTTATACAAAGAATTATATTACTAGATCCAGTGTATCTCGTTCTGTGTAAATTTACAATCAAATAAAATTCTTTGTACAAAACGGAACATCTGAAAATCGGAAGAAGCCATGACTGAGTAGCTGTTATGAGATACAGAAATTTAACAACAGATTCATGTTAGCTATACATTACTGAATATACGTAGCGCGGAAACGGACGTCCGGGAACAGAGCGCGCGATGTATATGATGTATTGTGTTTCACGCGATAACGCTAAAGTGATGAAGATTCTCTGGATACGGGTAGTTGTGCAGCATTTAGTGAGGCGATACAATGTAAACCATTTATAATAATATTAAAATATACTGTTTGTTTTATTTTAAAGCTCAAGGTTCTTTTGAGTCTGGCTCATGTACTTATTATTGGTTGGTTTGTACAGCATTCATTGACTCATTGAACTAACTTCTACAAAAAACTAATTCCTAATACAGTCGTCTTCGCTTAAATATAAAAAAAATATTTACTAAACCCAAAAGAACAGCAGGAACATCGTTTCAGAGGAAAGATTTCAAGTTAAAAAAAATAACTCCTAGTTTAAAGCATAAAAATATTTTTATACGAGGTCCTGGGTTCGATTCCCGGCGGGGCAGATTGGGATTTTTCTTAATTTGTCTTGGTTTGGCTAGAGGAAGGCTTTTGCCGTGGCTAGTTACCACCCTACCGCAAAAACGTACCGACAAGAGATATAGCGTTCCGTTTCAATGTCGTGTAGAAACCGAAAGGGGTGTGGATTTCATCCTATTCCTAACAAGTTAGCCCACTTCCATCTTAGATTGCATCATCACTTAATATCAGGTGTGATAGCAGTCAAGGGCCAACTAATCTACTAAAAAAGTCCTAGAAATATTCAAGGGAAATTAAAAACAACCGCCTTATTTGAAGGCGGTGAAAATAAATATTTACAAATTCAATATTCGTCGATCTAAATTACTAATAAATCACTTAACCCTCCAAAATGGCAACGCGCGCAATAATCTGGAAATGATCGCCTTAGGGGCCTTTTCCACCCCTCGTCTTATTTTAACAACTATAATTTGCTTGCGGTAACAAATTCCACATTTATATGTAAATCTTGTAAAACGCTCAATCTACTGAATCTGCTCAATCAACTCTGAACACCAAATGGCGTCTTAAATTTGCTTAAACGGAGATTTTAATGTATTTTGTAGAACGTTTTAGCATTATTCAATAACGATTGAATTAATTTACATGACTAAATTGTGATTGCGAATTCCTTTAAGGGCTTGATTGTGAGGGGAAGGGTTAACAGATGCTTTTCCGATGTTGACATCGTAAAAATTTTGTCGACAGCATATTTTAAAATCAAATAATTTTGTTCTAATCTTTAGGAGTTCGAAAAGTACAATAATTATTTGTAGGGTTGAAATAATCTTGTTTAACATGATGACAGCTTTAAACCTGTCAAAGAACGTTGTCTATCTGTTGACTTGTCAGTGCTTTTCATTAGTGACGGTAAAGCAAACACCTGTTACTTTTTTAAAATCTTACTCAAAATAAACGACCATCGTTGAAAAATGTTATGAAAAATTATAAGTGTTATTATTGTAACCAAAATAAGAAAATTAGTCTTAAAACTCATAATGAACTAGTTTAATTTACCATTATCCGCGAAATCCAGATATATCATGTGGAAATAAATCAAAGCAGCTTTTGTTGCACCCAAGAGCGCGCTGCTTATTACATACCACGTGTTACACACAGATGCTATCTAGTTATTCGCAAAGTTAATTTGTTGTTTATTTTCTATCATGGATACATGGATACATGGTAAAGGAATGCTAGTTATTATGAGCGGAACCGGCGGTTTGAAGTGTTCTCTGAGACACAGAGTAGTAACTAAAACTAAACATAAATCCGAAGCCGCACAAGTAGCGGAGAAGCTGTTCGAGGCAACACTAAGTTTTTGTATTTTCTCAGCTTAGCTCAGCTCTGATTTGATGGCTTTGACCGTAGTTAGTTAAGTTAAAGAAATACTATCATCAGATGATCATGGTTCGTTACTAAAATTGAAGATTTTTCTACAATGAAAACACTTAATTGTCATATTATAGGTATATGTTAAGTAAATTATACCTGTTTGACATTGTCTGTCCACCTACAACGTCACTTAATATTTGCAGGGATGTCAACTTGTTTTTAAAATAATCTGTTGCTCTTAGTTTAATAAATACCGTAAAATAGTGGCAATAAAAATACACGTTTTCTCTTAACCTTGATTATTTGGAAATCCCAATAGCGTATTACATTTTATCTTTAATAAAGACGTAATAATTAATATAATAAATTTAATCTAAGTAAAAAAAAAATAACTTTAGAGATTACAATGTAACAATAAAGGACAATGACGCACTTTATTAAGCAAGAAATGCCAGTTATCAGCACCAATTGGTTCCAGCCTAGCCGTTATCCCGTGCCAATAGTGAAATAGTTCGCTCAAGACCATTATCCAAACCCAATCTATCCTTAACCTCAGTGATTAATTACATTAATTGCCTCGTTTCGGGTAACAAAGGGTCCCATGGACCACGAAATTCATTTAAGGGTTAGACTATATTACACTGCTATTACTTACGCTTAATTATTTTCCATTTCAAGGAAATGGTCGTGCTACTAATTTGCTACAAATGAAAAAGTTTATATGTAATGCTACTGGAAGAGATCGTTCATATGTTCATTATTTTACTTGTCACCTCAACTAGTTCACACACCCTGCTGTAGTTCTATGCTGTAACGATGTCTTCGTAACTCAATATCATAAGTGTCAAATTCGTCTCTATCTCCAACTTTGAAACAGAAAAAAATAGAGACGAATTCAAAACGCGTTATTGAACATCGAGAAGTAAAAGACGTGCGTGACGTCACACTGAAAACTGTGACGTGTGACTATTTCTTGCGTTCATTTATGGACTATCAATATGAAACTACTTCGACGATTTAAGTAGGTTTTAATAAGTGAATCAGTGAACATTAGGTCATACAAGTAGTAGTTAAGTGGTTTTATAAAGAAATAACATCTGTATTATCTAAGTAAAAAAGTATATCATTTTTGATGACAGTATTCTGACGTCACAAGATTTATTTTCCGCTTAGTTACTTCAAAATGAAATAAAAGCTCACAAAACAACATTGCACAAATATAATGTGGCTGGGAAACACCTACAATATTGGCCCGGAACAAAATAATCCTCACGCGAACTAACAAAACTCCAAACAAGGGCCGAATGTATCAAATAAAATACCGTCGTCCATTTCTCTTCATAGAAAATCAGCGTGTGACGGAGACGGGTATACGTGGAGGGAAATGGGTGGAAGAGAGACAATAAAACCGAGGTGCTCGATGAAACGCTATCGCCTCGGGTGGGATGAACGCAATATCCTAGCGGGAACGAAACGGTTGTTGAAAATAGTGTCGTGATATTGTCGATATCTATCATATCGAGTATTTTATTTGTTACGGAAGGGTGTATTTATGGCGCGGGGTGTGAAATATTATTGTCGTTTCGACCGTTTTTACGTTTCAGGTACATCAACTGCATCGTCTTGTTGCAATTTATTTTGTTACTTTGTCTCATAAAACATTTTGTTATATTGTTTTTTATATCATTTGAATAGTTAATTAAACAAGCTAATGGCTTACTTAGCTTTTGGTAGAACAACACAGCCTAGTCTGATATACGACGACCCCAGCTTACATGCATAACGATTTGTTTACGTCACACTCCTAGCAGCACGATTTCGTTGTAAAAATAATATAATTTATTGAAATTTGAACTTTGTCTATATCCGCGGAACAGGTCATAAATTTTTATTTCAGCGATATACATATTTAATATTCAATTAAAATTAATTTTTAACCGACTTATTCCTTATGTAAGACAATAATGAAAAGTAAGTAATGTGAATTTAATCCTAAGGATTCCAAATTTATCAGAGATGGTGCTCAACTCGGTCTGTAACTTTATTATAACATCAGTAGTACCTATAAGTTTGTAAGAGAATACATAATTATCTTCACAGCAAGTCTGTAAGACGGCGATCACATCACTAGTTGGATTTGGTTCATTGCGATTGACTCCACTACTTATGATACGTGTTAGGAATTATCCACTCCGATATAAAATATTGGATTTGTTCTGCGCTGGCAAATAAATACCAAATATCTTAACCCCCGGGTATTACTGAACGTACTTTGATTTATTTATCCTTAACATTTGTGCAATTTTCATTTATTTTTCTTGCTTTTTTGTGTTTTATGTATTTACTTGATTTTTGTTCAAAGATTTAAATAAAAGATAAAAATAAAAAATAAAATTAAGTATTATGAAGTTACTAAAGTGTCAAACTTGATAAATCTTTTTCTAATGAAAAAAAAGTTATGTCTTATAAATGTCTTTCTCTTCATCTGAATAATGATGATATTTATTTAGTCTCTTGTAGAGAACTTAAATTTAGCTCAAAGAAAAAAAAACGGTTAAAAATGGGATTCGTGCAACGAATTTCATTTATCATTATCGAAAAAATTATTTAAATTTCGTCGTGACTAAAATCTTTATCTGAAGACTGCTAACCTATTACTGATAGACCATTCAGTCACATGAGAACTAGAACATCACGGATAAACATATAAATACCAAGTTACACAATAAACTTATCACACCCCTCTCTTGCGTCAAATCTTAAAAAATAAACTTACTGTAAGTATGGAAGTCGGTGACCTGCACCGTGTTGCAGTCCTCCCCCACTTGCAGGTAGGTGATCTCGCAGCGGTACACGCCTTCATCATCGGGCTGCACGTTGGTGATCACCAGCTCCGCGAACGTGGCGTTCGGTTCGTGGGAGATTGACATTCTGAAAAGAAAAAATATTGTCTTCATCATCATCATTATCATTCTGAGCGTATTAGTACATGCTCTCTTATTACTGTACCACCATAAATGAGGAGAATTGAAGACACTTATATTTGTTGCAAATAACTTTCAAAAACCTACAAAAACACGTTTTATTTTCTTCATTTTTATCCCTCTGTCTGCTCACGCTAAATTTTTATATTTTAGAGTAACATCAATATTTCCCTTCACCTACAATTAAACGTAACTGTTTAGGATTAGGTTAACTCTCTCAACTCAAACCTCTCGTTATTCAGTCCCATAGACCAAATCATGGACATATTTGGGGCAACAAAGTCTATTAAAAAGCAAAGTTTGTCGTTAACCAAGTAATACAAGTTAGAGGTTTTCCTAAAACTTGGCGTGATTGATAAACCTGTGTCTGGCGTTGCCTAATTGAATTCCGCGCACAGAGCGAGTTTGTTTCGTTAGTTAACCGCTCGTTTAACCGCCGATTTACGCTGCTTGTTCACCGAGGGAGCGAGAAGTGATGGAGTTTCGGACTGTATGTTTTGACAGACATAAAGCTAAGTGCCGAAGTAGCAAGAAAGCACGCAGAGCGGCGTTACAGGCTGCATCCGTCCATACACGTGAAGCTAGGTCTAGTTCCGCAACTTATACTTTCTAGCTAAAGTCAGCTAAAAACTATGAGTTGCGGAGTTGCAAACTGTGTTTTTAATGGCTCGTTGTCCGCAGCTCGCATCACGCTTGTTTCTCCTCCCGGTCTCACCACTCTTTTTTCTTCCTACACTTTATCTAGGAAGTGTGGACTATGGTTTTAAGCTATTGTATAGCTTCTATCGCGGGCCTTGAGCGTGGAGACCGAATACGGAAATTCCGGTAGACCGTAACGAAAACACCTAACACCCCCTGAGTATCAAAAACATGATATCAAAAGCACAATTTCGGCAACGACGTCATCGGGGCACGTGGCTTACGTAGACCACGGTCCCGATGACGTCGGTAGTTAAACATAAGTTGATAAAAAATGCTATGCAATAGCTTTACTGCGGCAGTCTCCGAGTGCTACATGTCTTTTTTAATGTCTACTGCCTACGCTTGTTTTGCGTTTTTATAAATATTGGCTACTGCCCGCAACTCGCGTTAGTTTCTCCGCGCTTCTCTACTTTTTGCTTTGCTACTCACACCGTTTCCCGGTTTTTATTAATTTTTAACTCCCCTTTCACTGAAAAGGAACGGAGTTTTGATGTGATTCTATTGGTGGATTTTACCTCGCTGACCGCCTTACCATCTCGTTCTACTCATGGACGGCCAGCCTTAACTGCCCGGTTAACCGCGACGCCTAAACCGACGGTTACTACGCTTTATTTGACTGACAGACGCCGTAACTTGAGTTTAGTACATATATTATTTGTTACTTTCATAATGGTTCTTAAGTAACTTATTAGATCTTTAGTCTTCACTCTTCGTACACTACGTCGAAGAATTTAGCTATTATGCAACTATCTGGGGTTACATATATTGCCTATAGCATTTTGGTAACATCACAACTCTAGGTACATAAAAGCTTTGAAAAATCTCGTGTAATTGTTCAGGGCTACAAGGAATAGTGCGCCTATAGGGCATGTTAAGCCCCACATGGTCTACGAAGGGTTCTCTTCCTTATTTACTTAGACTTCAGAAACTCCAAAATTACTTAAACAAACAAACTAAAACATGCCTCTTACGACAGTTATTGAATATTTTGTATATGTTGTATTAATAAATATAAATCCTACAAGTCTGATTTAAAAATTAGATGGTCTTGAGATGTTTTGAAGATCAAATTTTTCCAAATAACTAATGGTCCAGTGTATAGAACCTTTGAGCTATGGACTCTGAAATTACCAGCGTCTACTAATAGCGAGCATCTGCAAGTTTGAAAGAAGCTTCTTTCAAAGTTAAAAGATGTTCGATATAGCCTTATAGTCTGAGAGATACGTGACTAATTTTAAAGAGGTGTTCGATCACTAATAAAAGTTTGCTAATCATTTTAAAATAATACATTCACAGAAAACTCCCAACAAACACAAGACTAATTGCTATTTACAATTGTTTATTTATACTTTGCAGTAGAGACAATAGTTTATGATATTCAAGTAAATTAAACTGACGTTTGACTGACTGACGTTATAGCACATGGGTAGATAAAAGGAACAGAGACAAAGCTTCATACTACCGCTTGAAACGGGTTCATGTCGCGTACGCGGCGAGACTGGAAAAAAATCCTAGGGTCACGTCAGTGCGACACGTTTTTGTTTGGTTGTTTATTTTGTCTTAACCTATTGTGACAATCCTACCAAAATAGTTAACAATTTTGCACGTTCTTACGAAGCTTTGCCACTGTTTCTTTTAACTACTCATGTGGTTATAGTGTCTGTATAAAGTAGTGTTCTTGACGTATTTCGACGGAGTCTAGTTAAAAGTTTAAAATAAAAATTTATAATATAGTACACAGTAAGAAGTTTTTGATTAATATTTTCGTCAGCTATTTTACGAATATTGGCTATTTTTACTTGATTATTGTTATTTACTATTGCCTTAATGATAAGAAAAAATAATTAAATAAATCTTAAATAAACCTTAAATTATGTGCTATAAAAACTCAATTATTTATAAATATATTCATTGTTTAGCCATTTTTGACCTCAATAATGAAGGTACAAGAACATTTTATTCGGATACGCACAATAATGTCTTTTTAACAAATTATAATTGATTTACCTCTTCCGAATGTTCCACGACCTCTTAGTGTAAATGTATCTACAAGTTAGTGCAGATATCGGCGCAGCGTAGAGCGGGCAAAGTTTTTCAGCTGAAAGCTGGGTAACTTTTGATTAGTGGAGATGTGGTCGGGATGCTCTATTTCTTCTTATTTCTATGTACATAATGTTTATGGTTTCGTTTATAATTCCAAAGTTTAAACCGTGCTCTTAAAATTCTAATACTTTTACAATATATTCAATTTTGTGACTGGTATGTCTAGATAATATAAAATGCTAAAACTAGGTACATCGTCTGCCTCTTACAATTGTTATTACACCCGGGAACTATTCAGTTTCTGTATATTTTTTTTATTATTTATTAATTCGACCCTGCAATCAAACCTGATGGTAATAATGATGCATCTAAGATAGAACCGCGTCTAGACCGATATGTGTAGTTAGTGGTAGTACAGTGTGAAAATGAAACAAACAGCTTGTAAATATCACTCATTGTTAGAAAAGTATAAATAAATAAATCCAAGTGTTTAAATAAATAAACCCAACGAAGTATTCTGAAAACATTCTCACACCTCTGCAATGAAAAACAAAGCAAAAAGATCTTTTCACTGTTTTACAACAAAAGTACACGCTTGTACTTCATGAAATGTTCACGAGTTGATTATCAAAAAGTTTTCAAACGCAGCGCGCTTTGCCCGGAGCTCTTTCACCTTTTTAGGGTTCCGTTACCAAAGAGTGAAAACGGAACCCTATTACTAACACGTAACGCTAAAAATGGAAAGTTCTACAGTCTTTTTCGAAGTGACCTTGGACTGTAAATTTCAGTGGAGCGCTCATATAGAGTTACTGACAGCTAAACTTAGCTCAGCAGCATTTGCAGTGAGAAAAATAAGACAGTTTACCGATGTAGAAACTGCTAGACTGGTTTATTTTGCTCACTTCTACAGTGTGATGTCTTATGGCAACTTGTTGTGAGGAAACGCTGCTGACATAAATTCTGTCTTTATACTTCAGAAACGAGCAATTCGGTCGATTTATAAACTTAAACCACGCGAGTCCTTTCGTGTCAAATTTAAAGAAATAGGAATTCTTACAGTAGCCTGTCAATACATATTCAATAACCTAGTCTTTGTTAAACAAAATAAAATATGTATAAAAAGAAAAAGGATTTAACCGATCGTCTTCCTAGAAATGGACATAAGTTAGTCATATCAGCTTATCGCTTACAAAAATCTTTCGTAGGATTGGGTGTACTCTTCTACAACAAGATACCCAATTCAGTTTTAGATCTGCCATTGCATAAATTTAAACAATGTATTAAAACTCACTGAGTCACGGTTATTATAGTATTGATGAATTTTTAAATGACAAAGATGTTCAAAGGCAATTGGACCGGCTTTCAACTTCACAGATGATGTATAAATGTTGATGGTATAACAACGAAAACTAAAATCAAAACAAATCAAACATTTAAGTGTATATAAAAAATGTGATTTATTACCGTGTTTTCTCGATTGCTACGGAACCTTTTGTGTGCGAGTCCGATTCGCTTTTAGCTGGGTTTTTTTCACGCCGTCTAGAAACAGCCTGCGGTGGTGCCCACGTTGAGATACAAAAGAAAAACTTTTGGAAAAATTTTGGAAAACCTTTTCCCTACCTACTAGTTAGTTACGCGAAGGTAACTGAAAGTTGTTGTTTCCTCTCAGTAAGGGTAATGAAGTGTACAAAACTCTGAGGGTATGAAATTTTCTCACAAAAATAGGAGTCAATTAACATAGGTAGGTAGAAATTGCTCGAAGCAATAAAGCAGATGTAGGTAGAGATTGGACGGAGCTTTAATAGATTAAATATGATAATTGTTGAAATGGTCGGACAAATTTAAGCCGCCTGGGAGCTTTCGTCGAAAACGCGGCTATATCTATTTGAGATATAACGAATCAATGCACGGAAGAATGGTTTCTCTTTTTTAAGACAAGAAAAAAGTCCGCGATGGCATATTTTATATCTTTTGAGGATAACTTGCTTACCGATTTTTCTTAAAGGGTTATATTTTTTTTTTATGGAAGGGTGCAACAAACGATTTACAATGCGAGCAAAGTTGAAGGCCTTGATGGAAAAAAACTGAAAGGTACATTCCCTAGTACCCATAACAAAAAACCCAATTGAAGCAATGCTGTGCAAACATCGAGTTCACAGCAGCTCGCAGATTTGGCTCAGAGCAAATATTTGGGCACGCGGTGTCTCGTAGCAGCAGATTCCTCGTGATAAACGACCGCCCCGCCTGGCGTAACAAATTGCGAGCTGTTCCGTGTATTATAATGTATGTTATCTGCTGTTGCTACAGCGTACATAGCTGGTATAGTCTGCTTGCAGAACTGGTGGTAGAGCCACTACAAACAGGAAAACTTTCATTTGATTTGATACATAACATAGTTTCTCACTAGAGACTAAGTACGTTGTTTTTATGTCGATTTCGATGAACGAATTCCATGCGTGTCAAAACGCAGGGCAGTAATATATTATTGTTGAGGTACAATAAACCTGTAGTACAGTACTTAATAGTTCATGATCACAAACAATAATTATAAAAACAATATAATTCTCCATTCTCTGCGCTATCAGCCACTTGAAAGCCGTCATAAAGTGTCGGTATTTATGTTAAGTCCCGTAAAAGTTTTAAATTCTCCGCGCTTTGGAGAATAAACTCTCCGGTTTTATTGTGATCGATAAAACAAAATGGCGGCGCGGTGTTAACTTGGAAATAATGCGTTGGAATTTTTTAATATAAGATGGTAATTATTTTTAATGGGTGCTATCAAATTGCGAACTTATCTATTGATTCGCTTTCTTTATCCAGACTCTTGATATTTTTTGTAATTTAATATTATATTCTTCAAGAAACGACTTCCTATTTTTAACAGACGATAAAAAACGGAGGAGGTTATCAATTCGACACTTTTTACAGAGTTGTCCGATTTTGATAATTCTTTTTTTATTACAAAGGACACACTTCCAAGGTGGTTCCATTGTCATCATGTTGGGATCCGATGATGATATCCTGGGAAAATTGAAGGAACTCTTCAAATATAGACACACTTGCAGCTTTCGGTTTTAGTGTAAGTATCGGTAGCTTTTTGGCTACAAGTGCCATATAATATACTATGACAGTATAGTACGAGTACGTTACGTGGCGATACTTAAGCATATCTAGGAGTCGGTGCCAGCCAAGGTTCCTACTTTAAGAACATTACCTAGAACCCACAACCTGCTTTACTACGTTAAATAAATGTTCCTTAAACTTGCTGGCACCGACTTCATAGATATATAAAAAAATCCTAGAGACACTTATGTTATGTAGGGGGATGTTCGTTATATTTAAAAGTGTCAGAGAAGTCAGGAAGTTGGTGGTGTTATGCCACCGTGCCGTACTTTCATCAACATCTGATAGTGATAGTCAAGGAATTAAGCATTATCAAACTAAGCCCGACAGCATGTAGCAGCGTGGTGAATCTGAGCTTCATATCCCCTTATTTATTTTTATTATCACTCTAACGCCCGAATACTCAAACTCGAATCAAAGGAGAATGCCAGATCCTAACCCAGAAAGACCACAAATTGTAAATATACTAAAAATATCCTATTATTATATGAATGTTTTACAATAAGCCATTTTCACTGTTGGACATCGGAATAAAATTATTTAAAAAAAAGTAATTAATCTATTTCCTTTTAGTTTACACTCTACGCATTTTTAAATCTTTATTGTTGCACTCGGTTCCAGCCATTTAAATCGATTTTATTGTATTTTTATCAAAAGTGGGCTCTAAAAGGCTAATATCTAAAATCGTTAAACCTGTTTAAAAATGTATTTAATGAATGTCAGTGTGACAACTATGCGGAACAACAATACGGAAATGGACGATAACCAACGTAAGGCTCGTGTCGATTTCTCCTACTTCTAGAGCTTTTATAAGTAATTTATATTAAATAGTAAAAAAATGCAATAAAATGATGCAGAATACTTTGTTGTGCAATATGTTTTTATTAGTGGGTTAAAGTTCTATACATTGTGTGGCATTCTCCTTTAACTGCCTATGTCTGGAGTCGGCTTACTTCAACGGTTTGTAACTGAAAGCAGAAATATGTCAAAAGTAGTCTACTCGAGAACTTAAATTTAATTCGCGTTTGAATATTCTGGTGTAAGTGACTGCAATGAGCCATTTAAAACGGATATTGATGATGACGATGATGCTGATGATTATAATACAGTATTATACTAAATCCCCGTATATCCGGATTACTCAATATTGTAGCAGCACTTATAGTAATCGTGTGCTTAATGAAGGGATCCGATGCATTTGTGACTAATTGGCTAATTAGCATGCAAATGAGCATCAGCACTGCATGAAATATTACTACCTGGACATATACGTGAAATATATTTACATTAATTGATCGAAAATTCACATTGGAATTTTGGTTTTTTATTCAAATTTGTTGATGTTGGAAGCCATTCCTCCAACTTTAATAAATTTGAGTTCGAGAGCACGTTGAGCCGTCGGCCCCAGTGTTATCAATGGTATCTGATAGTGATAATTAAGAGTCAACCATTGTCACTCTCAGCCCGCAATGGAACAGCGTGGTGGGCCCAAGCGCCATATGCCATCTGTTTTATGCGGCCCTGTATGATACTCAGAATCAAAATTACATTCATGCAATACAAAATCCGTGGTATTGCGTTGTCAATAACAAGAAGATGATATTTTTTTAATATTTGACAGACTATAAAATGCTATCAATTACAGAAAAATAATTTCATGTTAAATTACTTAAGAAATGTTGCAGCCTTTTTGTCTTGAGTTGTGAAATAAAATAGATTTCAAGTTTGCAAAAGCGCGGCGTTTCAAAGAGGTTGCATATAAGCACAAAAGCATTGAATTAACCTGTCATATACAAAGTAGGTTAAAATATTCCTCCGTGGCCCATTTGGTTCCATTTATGCCGGCATAATTAACTAATGCAGTCCGATTGCTTTTCCTTACTCAGATAATACCATATTGGAAATTGCATGCAAAGCCATTCCATCGCCCCCCAAAGACCATAAAACTAGAAATAAAATCGTAAATGCACAGCGCGCGATATAACGGTCGTTTATGTGCGTTTTAACGTTCCTCCGTTATGTCGTTATACCGGAAGTGCGAGTGGCGCCATTTTATAGCTGACCGTACGCGCGACCATGTTTGTTTGTCAACTATCAATTGTTAAGGCCTTCATCGCTTCACAGAAGCTGGACACAAACTCAAAAGGTCTAGAGTTTAACTCTCCATAAACAATTTAATTATAACTATTAATACATTATTTTGTAGCCTAAAGATACGAGGATTCGTTTAATTAAATGCGAACCGTTACGAATCAACCATTTTAATGTTTCTATTTACAAATACGTTTACACTACGAGGGTAGATTAATTTATTTGAGGTATTATTAAACTTGGGCGTTGAAATAATATTCCAATGTTTTCAAAATTGTTTATTCTTTTGTAAACTACCGCCGCGTCGGAAATGCAGTCCGTGAGAGAAAAAAACTCGACACATGCTCTTTTTACATGAATTACAAAACCAATCAATTACAATAATTAATATTACACTAAAAACATGAATAATGTGTAACAATCAAAAGAACAGTGAAATACACTACTCGACTATTCTAACATATCAATTCTTATATCTTATTTTACGGCCTGGAATCATGTCCTTTTGAAATCATCTCACGGTCAACAGACAAAAGCTTACGTACCATAGACAATATCGTATAGTATTGTCTATGGTAACAAATTGTAATATTTAAAAATGCTAACAGTATGTACATAGACAAAAATGTTAAATACAAAAACATATAACTAGCTAAATATTAACGTTGTCCATCTTTTCTTATTATAAAAAATATTTTTACTTACTATTCTACTGCCTCCATATCAAACCTAAAACTGTCCAAGTCTTAAAACAAAGCATATATAAAAGAGAGTGAGAGTCGGCAAGGCTGTAGGTACCACCGTGCTTGTTGGGTGGGGGCTACAGGACAAATGAACACAAAACCCGCGTTGTGGGTGAGAGCGCCATTTTTAAGGATTTCCCGCGTCCCGGCGACAGATTAGTTAGCGCTAGCGGGCCATGAAAGTTGCAACAAACGCTAACTAAATTCAAATTCTTTAATTCAAGTAACATACACCAAAATCATCGAGTTTTTGTGTGTTGTTTGTTTTGAAGTTCTAATAATAAATAATGCTATTTAAAAAAAACTCACAAATCATTTAGAAATAATTGCTTCTTTTGCAATTCTTTATTCACGAACTCAGAGTGAAACGATTGAAAGCTCCACACAAAAAAAATTGAAACGTCGTTCAAATCAATAAAATGATGAATATTTTGTTTTTTAACCGACGAAAAAACGGAGCACCATGACCACGTATATGTTTTTGCAGAGTAAACCGATTTTAATAATTATTTTTTTATTAGAAAGCATCTCACAAGAATCATGTCAGAATCTGATGATGGGATTCTGGAAAAATTTAAGGAAATTTTAGAGGCCAAAACTGCTGCGAATTGTGCAGCTGTTCTGGGCAACAAGTGTCGTATAATATGTCGTTCTCCTCTTAGTTTTAGTTCAGTTCGTGTATATTTACCTATATATTTTATAGATCATAAGTCACTAAAAAGTAAAAAAAAATAGAGATTTTTCTAAAATTTTATTTAAAAATTAAAGATTAAAAACGCTATCCGCGTGGCCCAACGAAATAAACATTCAGCTCTGAAAGGATTATCGTCTTAAGAATTACGTGTGTTTTTGTGAGAGGGCGATTTTTTGTTTTTTGAGTAAATAAAGCACTTGTCACCTGGAAAGCCTCCGACCGGGGGCGGCTCTTTATTCCTACCCTTCGCAGATATGTAGATTTTATATTTTTACTACCTTCTTTGATGTAGGTATTTATAGAACGTGTGAAACTTTGATTTGTAGTGCTCTTTGTGATAAAGCTTAACCAAGGATTTTTTTCTGTGCAATATAAAATGGAAGTGGGCTAACATGTTAGGAGTAGGATGAAGTCCACACAATTTCAATTTCTACACGACATCGTAGCGGTACGCTACGTCGCTTGGCGGTACGTCCTTGTTAGTAGGGTGGTAACTAGCCACGGCCAAAGCCTTCCACCAGCCACTCATAGTACTAATGCCATACTTTTTTTTACAGAGCAAGGTAAATGAGCCACCTTTGCAGGCTCTAACTACTGAGCATGCTATTAACTAAAACTTTTACGGACTAATAGTCCATAAAAGTTTAAAGTTTCTTTTATGGAAAATAAAAAGTGGAGCATTTGGAATTAACGACTTAGTTGTGGTGGCAGGGTTAGGATGATTTACTATACAACGATATCAGATGTTTATAAAAAGACCGAGATCGACAGCTTAGCGTCCTTGCCGACACATAGTAACACCAAAAACTTTCAAACTTCAGATACTCGTAGCTATTAAGCATTTTTTAATGAATTTTTGTTATTTACTACAACTGAGATCTTAACTGCAAACACATTTGGTAAGTATTGATGAAATACAACGAAAGAGGTAACAAGCCACGGTCAAAGCCCCCCACCTGTCAGATCTGGATAAATTAAAAAAATTTCAATCGTCTTATCCTGGAAACGAACCCACGATCTCCGTCTTAATACATCCACCGTTCATACCACGGCACCACGGAGACCGTCAAAATCTCAACATTTTCAAAACGAGACCAATAATAACCTGGAATAACTAAATATCATGCTAATGTTCTGACTAAACAAGGCAGGTTTGTAAGTCATATTAATGTTAATAAAACAAGAAAAATTGATGGCAAGACTATATTTGTAAGTAATGAAAAAGAAATACACGTGCCACATAATATTTAGTTCAGATAATGAATTAATATGATTGTGCAGAGAGGCAGTTAGTGTGAGAGCTAGCGGCTCAGGTGCCGGCGTCGCGCATCGATCATTGCTGATTGCGTTACGTGTGTCGAACATGCTTATTGCTGATGTTTTTATATAGAAAGGAGAATGCCAGACAATGTATAGGACTTTAACCCACTAATAAAAACATATTGTACAACAATGTATTATGTATCGTTTTATTGCATTTTTTTTACTATTTAATATAAACTACATTTAAAAGTTCAAGAAGTCGGAGTATTTGATACGAGCCTAATGTTGGTTATCGTCCATTTCCGTAAACAACCACATAGCACAGCTATCACACTAACATAACAATCGCAAAGCTTCATTAAATACATTTGAAACAGGCTCAACGATTCTGGATACTAGCCTTTTAGAGCACACTTTGGTGAAAATACAATAAAAAACGATTTAAAAGGCTAGAACCCAGTGCAACAATAAAGATTTTAAAATGCGTAAAGAGTGTAAATGAAAAGGAAATAGTTTAATTAGTTTTTTTAACAGAATTTTATTCCGAAGTCCAACAGTAAAAATGGATTATTTTAAAACATTTATATAATAATATGATATTTTTAGTATATTTACAAATTGTGTTCTTTCTGGGTTAGGATCTGGCATTCTCCTTTGACGCAATAAAGCCCACCTGATGTTAAGTAGAAAACTAGCTTATAAACGTGTCATCTTGCAAGTTTGTTTCGATTGTATAAACTGACGCCCGTAGCTTCTCTCGCGTAGTTCTCGTTCCAGAAAAAAAAATTATTAAAATAAAAAAAATATTAAGGGTGTCAGCTAACTCTATACCAAATTTAATTAAAATCGCTGCAGCTGTTTCGTGGCGAAAAAGTAACAAATATGCACATTTGCACGCCTTTATAATAGTGATTTCCTTAAAAAATATAAAATAAAACGTATTTTTGCTCCGTTATAGCGTAAAGGGATACATAAAACCAATTAATATTCGGTTTTAATATTTGACCTTTAAGAATAAAGTTAGAATTCACTTGGAGTATTGTCGTTTAAAAAAACATAAAAAATGTTTGTTTTATTTGCACACGAGTGTATTGTACACCTATGATTCTTAAACCTGCTGGCACCGACTCCTAGATATGTTTAAGTAAATTGAAATAACTAAATGAAGCAGTTATTTTTTACTTTTTAGTGCATTTTGAGTCGGTTCTATTTTTTGTTAAAAATTTTTATATCTTACTTTTTAGTGATTTATTGACACGAACCTACTCGTACTATACTTTCATAGTATATTATACGGCACTAGTAGCCAAAAAACTACCGATAATTACACAAAATCCGAAATCGCTGCAAGTGTACCTGTACAATTTGAAGAGTTCCTTCAATTTTCCCAGGATATCATCATCAGATCCTAACATGATGACTATGGGATCATTTTGGAAGTGTGCCCTTTCTAATAAAAAAGAATTATCAAAATCGGACAACTCTGTAAAATGTTATCATCATCATCATCATCATTATCAGCCAATGGACGTCCACTGCTGGACATAGGCCTTTTTTAGGGACTTCCAAACACAACGATCCTGAGCCGCATGTGCCCAGCGGCTCCCTGCGACCCGTTTGATGTCATCAGTCCACCTGGTGGGGGGTCGACCAACTCTGCGCTTTCCGGTGCGGGGTCGCCATTCTAGCACCTTCGGCCCCCAACGTCCATCAGCTGTTCGAACCACGTGCCCCGCCCATTGCCACTTCAGTTCTGCGACTCGCTGAGCTATGTCGGTTATTTTGGTTCTTCTGCGGATCTCCTCATTTCTGATTCGATCACGCAGAGATACTCCGAGCATTGCTCTTTCCATCGCCCGCTGAGTGACTCTGAGCCTTCTTATGAAGCCCGCAGTTAGCGACCAAGTCTCGGATCCGTATGTCATCACTGGCAACACGCACTGTTCGAAGACCTTCGTCTTCAGGCACTGAGGAATTTTGGACGAAAAGATGTCACGCAGTTTCCCGAACGCTGCCCAACCGAGTTGGATTCGGCGGTTCACCTCTTTCTCGAAATTGGACCTACCTAACTGGACCATATGCCCTAGGTATATATACTCGTCTACAATTTCGAGTGCAGAATTTTCAACAATAACTGGGTGGAGCGAAACATGAGCATTACACATGATCTTTGTCTTGCTCATGTTCATTTTAAGGCCCACCTGTTGCGAAACTCTGCTGAGGTCATTGAGCATATTATTAAGGTCATCTAGAGATTCTGCCATTATCACTACATCGTCGGCAAACCGCAGTTGAGTGAGGTACTCGCCATTGATGTTGATGCCAAGTCCGTTCCAGTCCAAGAGCTTAAAGGCGTCTTCCAATGCGGCGGTAAATAGCTTCGGGGAGATAACATCTCCCTGTCGCACTCCTCGCTGCAATTGGATTGGCCTCGTAGTCTCATCCTGTATACGGACTGACATGGTGGCGTTTTCGTACAGGCACTGCAACGCTTGGATGTACCGGTAGTCGATTCGGCACCTCTGCAATGACCTTAACACAGCCCAGGTTTCCACCGAATCAAAGGCTTTCTCATAGTCCACAAACGCCAAGCAAAGTGGCCGGTTATACTCTTCGGTCTTTTGTATAACCTGCCGCAGCGTATGGATGTGGTCTATGGTACTAAAGCCTTGTCGGAAACCGGCTTGTTCGGGAGGCTGGAAGTCGTCAAACCTACGAGCGAGACGATTCGTGATGACTCTGGAGAACAACTTGTAGACATGACTCAGCAGCGAGATTGGTCTGTAATTCTTCAGCAAGGTATTGTCACCCTTTTTGAAGAACAGAACAACCACGCTCCTGTGCCACGCCTGAGGCGTCTTGCCCTCGTGAATGACGGAATTGAACAATCGCTGAAGGACTTCAAGTATCGGTTTACCACCCGCTTTCAGGAGTTCTGCTGTGATTCCGTCATCACCTGGCGCCTTGTTGTTCTTTAGGTGTTCGAGAGCCATACTAATCTCGTCTAGGCTGACGTCCGGGATATCTTCGGTATAGTGTCGGGTCAATTTGGCTCTGGGGTCTTCAGCCAAATTGTCAACAGGCTTTTGAGTTGACGTGTATAACTGTCCATAGAACTTCTCGACCTCACCCAAGATCTCGGGCTTGGAAGAAATGAGATTACCGTCATCGGTCTTCAGACGCGTCAACTGACTGCGTCCAATAGACAGATCTTTCGCGAACACTTTCGAGCCACGGTTGTGTTTTATTGTATCTATGATACGCTCGGTGTTGTAACGGCGTAAGTCACATTTCTGCGACTTAGAGATCTGTCTATTGATACGTCGGTAGTTCAGAGCGTCCCCTGAAGACTGTAATCGCATTCCTTGTCTTTCCTCCATGAGCTTGAGTGTTTGGTCAGAGAATTTCTTGTTGGTTTTTGGGCGGTGGGTCTTATAAAACTTAGACCCAACCGAATGGACAGTTTCCACTAGCCTGTTGTTCAGATCGTCCACATCAACACAATGTGCTAGGCAATCGAAACGGTTCTGGAGTTCCAGTTGAAAGCTTTCGGGGTTTTGGATGTGGGCACGAGTAGGTCGGAGCGTTGACTTCACCAGTCGGTACCGTTCAAGCTGTACATTGATATTCAACGTGCCTCTTACCAGTCGGTGATCACTGCCGGTTTTGACCCTATTGATCACAGAGACATCGTTGAATATATGCCGTCTGGTCGACAAGATGAAGTCAATCTCATTTCTCGTGGAACCATCGGGGCTCAACCAGGTCCATTTCCTATGTGGTGGCTTCTTGAAGAAGGAGTTCATCATAAAGAGGCTCTCCTTCTCCATGAAGTCAGCCAACATTTGGCCCCTGTGGTTCCGTTGCCCATAGCCAAATTGCCCCACTCTCAACTCTGAACCACTCCTCTCGCCCAGCTTTGCATTGAAATCCCCCATAACAACATTGTAGTAGGAGTTCGAAGCATGCAGGGCTCTTGAAATATCCTCATACAATACCTCTACCTCCTCGTCGGGTTGTGCCGAGGTCGGTGCGTAAACCTGTATAACCTTCAACGAATACCGTTTGGTAATTCGGAGGACAAGGAACGCTACCCTGCTCGACACACTCTCGACTCGTACAACATTGTTAACGAGGGACTTGTGAACGATAAACCCAACACCACCTTGGGACAGATGTTCGCCCTCCCGGTAGTATAGTAAATTGCCGGAATTCAGGATTATCGAGTCCTCGCCCTCTCTTCGGACTTCAGACAATCCTATAATGCTCCAGCGCAACTTACTTAATACTTCTTCCAGTTCGATCACCTTTTCGTCAGTCCTCAAAGTGCGTGCGTTGAATGTTGCCAGGTCCAGTCGTCGGGGTTGGCAGCGGAATCTCTTCCGGAGATTCTTGACACCCCTTGCCCCGCCGTTACCATGACCGCTGCCAGAGCCAGGAATAGCGGGACTGCCGGGGACTAGGGGCTGTTTTCTTGGACCGTCTCCCATAAAAGAAATGCCCTATAGTGACCACGCTGGGCAGGCGGGTTGGTCACCGCAGAGCTGGACTATTCGAACCAGTGTCACTGCTGCCTGACACTGGCCTCATTTTGTAGTCCAGCCTATTTGGAATGGTTATACCGCCATTCATCGGTCGCCAGAGCCTCGTCGGTCCATCTGCAGGGTGCACCGCGAGCAGGTGAGGTTGACATTTGGGGAGGCCGACTGGAACTATCATCCCCCTTACACCCCTAAAATGTTATGCGTGGTCGTAAATAAAAAAAATATATACGTGTCGAATTAAAAACCTCCGAGTGAATACCTCGCATGTTAAAATCAGTCAGTACTATATACTCGTACACACATTACACCTGAAATTAATAAAATCTTTAGTTTATTATTCTAAGCATTGCTCACGGTAAAAACGTCGTATAGATTAGAAGAAATTACAATAATTACTATCAATAAAAAAGTAAAGATATTTACTGTAATTAGAAAGCTATAATAAGAGCAAAACATAATCCAACACCCCCTTACGACCGCAGGTGGGTAAATATGAGCCGAGATCCCCCTCCGACGGTGGGTAGGGAAGTTTTTACACTAGCGTAAATTACCTTTACCTCCGAAGTTGAACCTGTTTGAGTTGCTGGCGTGTATTATGTTTATTAGTTAAACACGACGCTTGAGCTAGTTCAGACATGGGACTGGGAAATTAATTTACCCGGAATTTGTAGTTTGCGGCTCTTTGACTATGTTTGTTTTCTTTCATCTCTCTTTGAGTTGAGTTGTTTTAGTTTGCGAGCGTGAATACTATGATGCGTTATTTACTATGTTTATTGATAATATCACAGTTCAGTAGCGGACGCCCGCAGTTTCGCCCGCGTAGTTTATGTTCCCATTATAACACCAGAATACAAATTAGCCCATGTCAATCCTTACTTGTCTAGCTATCATATTCAAAAATATTTTTACAATACGAGTGGCAGTTACAGAGATTAACCAGAGTTAGTTTTTTGATGTTAGTTTTAGCAGTTAGTACTCTTCAACAGTACGAGGTATATATTTAACTTTCCGTTATAAAGCGAAACCATTTAAATTATACAAGGTGCGAATTTTAAGTTGAGACCCTGGTGACGTTACAACCTATAAAAGTAAAAAACATAGGACAAAAAACTAATTCCATCCAAACCTCTTGGGAAGTGAGAAAAATACGTTGGTATCAATTAGGAGGTATTCCGGCGCGCAAATAAATCAATTCGCGGCGAGACATTGAGAAACTGTCACATGCGGGGAAAAATAAAAATTTCCCCCCGTTTCTGCACGAAACTGGCCTGTTTTGTGTGGTACATGTCATACGCTTTAGCTATTCTACGAGTCAGTGAGTGCAGCAGCGGTAGGCAAAAGAGGGATGCGAGGCTCTGTAATGGGCCGTTAATAAACTGTTAATGATGATGACTACTATTACAAATGTCTTAAAGGTATCATTCTCTTTCAATAATAAAATAGAGCTCAAAGGCTCTGTACCCAGCTGTTGGAGTGTAAGGCTTTGATACCAGACGTTGTTGGTGGCCGCAGGCAGCCTCACTGTATGCAAGAGTGCGTGTTGTGATTGCACTGTTAGATACAATTTTATTTTATTCCAATAAAACATCACAATCTCAGCTTCAACTTTATTATGGCATACCGTGCAAATTTTATAACAGAAAAATACAGGTGGGATGAACGCATATTAAAAGCGTTCTATTGAGCGGCGCTTCAGTTTCTTGCTGTATTTTCTCTTGATTATTTGAGATCTTTATTTCATCAGTATTTCTTTTATATCCATTTGTATATTAAATATTTGTTAGGTATAGCTTTTTTGACTAAATTAAAATAATTTAATAAATAAAATTTTAATAATTTAAAATAAATTAATTTTTCTTTTTATTATATGTTAGGTCGCTTCCGCTTATGTTATGGACGGTCTTATCATCTCAAGACAGGGCGACATGGCATAAATCAGCCGTCCGCTGGGTAGGCCGGGGTGAGATGCGGTATGTAAATCCGAGGCCTAGCCGGCTCTAACCCTGCGCAGATAGATCCTGCAAATTCTGCTGAACTTTTACTTTCTTTCGGGAATTTTAATAAAGTATTTCTTTAATTTCAAGAAAACCTGATTACAACGCTGTTACGGTAAAGTTAGGGCTCTCGTAAGCACTGAATTTGTATCTCGGTTTGTTTGTTAAAATTGTGTTAGAAATCCATTCTATCAAGTCTCAGATTTCTTAATTGCACCACATTTTTGGAACTAAGTTTAAGGTTACTTTGGTTGTCTCGTTGGCTGGGTGCTGAAATCGGGATTGAGTTTTTGTCGAAGCAAGTTTTTATTTCAGAAATTTCTCCAAAGCAATCCGGAGTTATAAAGTTCGTGGTTCACAACATTGTGCCTTGAAAAATACTGTCTGTTTCTAACAATTAACTGTACTCAAAATTACGAGGCACTGGCTCGGCGATAGTCGCTGAAAACTTTTGATAATTGCAAAAACTGTTTTATTTAATGTTTTCTTTTTAATATAAAAATAATGGTTTTATTTTAAACAACATCATGCATCTATTAATGTTTATTACCGTTTATGATATCAAGAGACTGTCCTTAAATTCAAATTCAAATTCAAAATCATTTATTTCAAGTAGGCTGTTATACTAGCACTTCAGACACTAGAAACGTCAAGTCTGTCAGTATGTAGTGACTCTACCACCGGTTCGGAAGGCAAATTTATATATAAATAAATAATATATATAGGTAGATAAATTTTATAAGTAGCCAATCTTTCAATCCAAAGTCATGAGCTGCTAAGAAACGCTATCTTAACAGCAAATACTATCGATTTACTAAGATAAACTTTCTTTTAATTATGAATACTTTGTACAAAGCTATAACTCTGGCTACTCCTTTAGTCATCACATTTCGGTCACAAACGCGTCTAATGTAAACGATCGAAGGCTGTATCTGCGCTATGGATTTCGAGAGTCCTCAATTTGTTCTAATTTAGTTTATACGTTTTCCTTTTTATATATTAAACACTATTACTATGGCCGCTCTTTAGTCGTCGCAAACTCTTTTCGAACGCTGCTAATGTAACCTCTCCTTCAAGTGTGCAACAGCAAGAGTTATGAAGGCGTTGTCAGCGCGAGGTATGTCGAGGGCTCTCGATGTGTCCCACCGCTGATTTATTTTATACATTTTACCTTTTTTAACTGATACACTTTTATTTTGTGCTATCGTTAGCATATACTTAAATTTCTGACTCAAAAAATCAAAGATATAAAACTTTATTCTACTGTTCTAATTTAGATTTTTTTATATTTGAGTCATTCTCATAGAGGTAGCATTTAAGATTCACCATACTGCAGTCTTTGGAATTTAATAAGTAAAGTAACACGTATGTCTATTACTGAGCCATTTATCGCTATACGAAGAAATAACAAGAATATTTTTTTTTTTCTTAAAAAACCAAGCTTTTATAATAAATACTCATGAAGACGAATCGAACGAGATTCGATGAGATCATGTCGTATTATAGCGGGTTTACTAATGCCACCTTCCTTCAGCATCAGATCAGTTCCACACGAATATAATATTGCCTTGTCACGCGCAAAATTACTGCTCTATCGGAAACCGTGAAGTGGGTCTTTAACTTGCAAGATTAAACAGCACACGGGACACTAAATTTAATAAAAGTTTGTTAAAAATTTTAAATCACTACAACTAATTATTATGACGAATAATTATTTTTATTAAGTAATAAAATGCGTAGGTAGTCTGTAATAAAAAACACTGAGAGTAAAAAATCTCATTATAAAAATAATAAAAACTGTTAGCTCAAAAAGTGCATCACGAATTCATGGGAATAAAATCTGCTTGCGAACTCCGCGAAGAAAGATTTTAACACTGTTTCCTTAAATAAATCAAACAAAGGACACGGTTTTGATCTTAAGCGGCGTCGGGCCACGGCTCTTATAAACAACAATGCGAAAAAAAATCCAAAAACTTTAAAAATACCGACGCGTTGAATGTAAAAAATCAAAAAGTTATGACGCGATGCCAAGTTTCGCCTTCTTTGTGCATTGTGTCGGCGTTGGCCGCGTTTACACTGTCGCGTAACACTTGCCAAAATATTTAATTATCCAAATTTGCATAATTCAGTGAGCGCTATATTTTAATTATGTGTCGTCAATATATTCTTCAGCACGCAATTACTTGTTAAACACTACGTATGATTTTTATATTAGCATCGTGGTTATATTAAAATTTAGAAATACCAACTGTCAATTGTGTCCCACCAAAAATATTTTCATGTAAAATATTGCTTAAACGAATGCACTTTGCGCGGTGAAAAGCTATCCACCACATTGCGAGCAAAGCTTATAACTTTACACGAGTTTGCCTAACAAATATTCTCTAACGCTATCATTGAGTAAAGTTTTTACGTGAATATTTGTTATAAAAGAACTAAATTTTAGCCAGAATAACTTGGCCATTTCTTCAATTTGCATTTGGATACTGTCAATGCTTACTTCTTATCGAGAACTTATTGTGGTTAGGAGTGGCGCGGATATGGGAACGGATATACTAATGATATTAAACCGTGCGGTGTTGCTTCTACCATATAAATTCCTGTAATAATAAAAAACAAACTTAAAATGTATGATTAATAAATCGCTATCGCTGCGATATAGCGATCGATATAGTGATCGCTAATGTACGCGCATCACATTTAAGCTATCTGAACGCAAGCAAGACTATGTGATTGTAAACAAAGTTCACCGAGACACAAAAGCTAGTATTGTCTCTAGTTAATGTTTCTTACACTACAGTGTGACGTCCATCCGCCGCTGCTAAACAATATTCAAGCGACGTACTTAAAGCGAGGGAAAACTTGAGCATTTCCAACTTTTCTTTCACTTTATTTGGAATCACTTAAACGGCTCTTATTATTCCCTCGTTCGAGTTAATTGCAGCTGATTGGGGGATTTCGGATTGCTTTTCTGTTTTATAATTATTTAGAAGATTAAATTATTAAAGTGGGTAATTGAGGCCCAAATAATTACAATGCCTCCGGACTATTTTACAGGATGTATTTCGAAGTGTTCACGAGTAAGCCTCAACTCAAATTGAAAACGAACGACGCGTCAAGTTCGTCAACTACAAATCAAAATTCAACTCTATTATTAAATCATTCAGGTACAAGGTTGTGTTATTCAAATATTTCGTTATCATCGTTGATTCTATTTTTGTATAATTATGTACTTTAGTGATGGGAAAATCAAGATGAATTTGCTATTGGCAGAAATCAAATCAAGACGCTTCGCCTCTGTGTCGGTGTTAGAAACTGTTTGGCGTTATGTTTTATCATACGCAAGGATAAGGGCCCAAATATCCTATGGGCTTTGTTTGTCCTCATACATACGTATCTACAACATGGGCATCTTTGTGTTGAAACGGACAGTGAAAACGAGTATAATATAATATTATGTTTAAATATGCGGCTAATGATACATAAATAAAATTATCTCTTACTCGTATCACATTTCTTTGAACCCTTAGGGGAATAAGAGCGGATAATAATATTATTTAATTTTAAATGTTTTATTTCATATAGTGGCAAAAATATGAACCTAGGACGCCATGCTCCGCCGCCGCCGCGAGCAGGCCAGTTATCTTCAATCTGGAATGTTGATTTGAAGGCGGTCACCCGTGGTGTGGCGGCGCGCTATCGCTGGTGGGATGAGAGCAAACTTTGGCAATTCCTTGTAGCTATCTGATGGAGCCGGCCCGACTGTTAATTAGTTTGTTAAACAACTTTTTCCCCTTTTGATCTCTCTTTCTGATTTGTTTGCTTACTTTAAATGTATTTTATTAATTTTTTTTGGGAATGTAAAATAACAAAAATTTTCATTCGACGGATATTGAACCTGCTCTCTGTGGCATTAGATAAATAACAAATGTCGCCTTAAAATAGTGATTCAAGAATCTATTTATTTAGAATTTTTAGTGTTCGCCTGGAATTCTCAAATTTTTCTCGTTACCCTAAAACTCAAAGAGCATTATGTTCGCGTCATTATATTGGCCATCTCAAGCCTAGTGCACTGAGTCCACGATATTCACGATATACCTGCCAACTCTTGTTATAGCCGTGTGTTTGTTCTAAGTTTTAAATGCTCTTTCATACAAGGTTAGCATTGCCAACTATTTATCAAAAACTAAATACTTTCTAACAGCTTACTCTAGTCAATATCCTTGTGCACATCTGAATATCAGAGCTATACTCTGTTAGTCCTCGCACCCGCAATTATGGTCAAGAAAACTATTAAGCAACAGCAACTTTTTCATTAGTTGTTCAGCCAACAGTTGCGCTGCAAGTTGCCGGCAGCTTGTGACTACTTCCGGTCAGCTCGACACCTACACGGAGTAATAACGGGTAAAGAGTATTGCTTAAACCCTTACCACTGGTGAACATCTTATTAACTCACAATATTTAATTCATTACTTGATTTTTTTTTAAACAATAAACATCGTGTGGTACCTATACTAAAGCCAAACTCGATTGAGAATGCTTGTCAACAAACAAATTTAAAATGAAGGTAGAAAATGCAACATATTTTATGACTAATAAATTTAAAATTGTGTTTTGTTATTATAAAGAATTTTATTTAAAAGATATTGAATATATTAATTAGTTATAAGCTTACTAATCTAATTTATTGTCATGAATTCGTCATTAACTAGTTAATTAAAAAAAATAGGTCTAGTGACTAGTGATTTCTACCTTCATTTTTAATTTGTTTGTTGACAAGCATTCTCAATCGAGTTTGGCTTTAGTATAGTAGTAGTAATTATTACCTAACCTATTTTAAGGTGCATTGCAATACCAAGCCCTGTCCCATAGGAGGATAGGGGCTTTGAAACATAATTCCACCAAGGTGCTACACATCGGGTTAGCGAGTTTAGGATTTTGTGAATTCTGTAACGATCACTGTCAGATATTAAAGATGATGACAGGGACTGACGGCTTTACGTGCTCTCCGATGCATTGACAAAATAATATGATACTCAAAACTCTCAACTGTGGGCTGCCACTGAAAATTTCATAGAAGACTTCATACTTTTACTGCCAGATTTAGGAATCAATTTTAATATTATCAATCGAATCATCATTTTCTTCAGTCTATTTTAATAGCCTAATGAGGAGTATTAAACTTTGTAGTATTAAAATATCTTACTTTCAATAAGTTTTCGTTTCAACTAAAACTAATGTAAACTCATTAGTAAGTCGATCACATTCCAGGTTTCAAGTAGTAAGGGCATTGCTCAAAGAACTACTAACAACGTCGCAACTTTTACGTATAAGTTTAAGAAACTTCATCGATTTGCTGTTGTAATGCTTAATTGCTTACGTAATAACGCAATTGATTCTATGTTACACACATGGCGAAGTTATTTCAATACTACCCTCACAACTGGAACAATATAATTACTTATACAAGCAGGGTTTTCCGCTATATACTACTCAACCAAATAGGATTTGATCGCTCAAGGCGTGGCTGAAATGTACGAGAAAGCAGTATCCAGCTTCGATGCTTGACGAGTTAATATTTTTTTATTTGACACATAAGATATATTTCGAAGTTTTTATTACTAACTGTGAATCAATAAGCATAATATTCATCGTGAAGGTAGAAAAAATATAAATAGTTACGTACATTTTCAAAAGCTATCCCGAATTTCGATTCGCCAATTTGCATAAATCGACTAATTGGCGAACGAGAGAATCGATTACTATTGTTAGGGCATCCTAATTCGCTACTGCTTTTTTCGTTTTCCATTCGATTCTAGGAATGATGTTCGAATAGTCGTACTGTAAATTTATATCTACTGCCATTTCGCTTACATATAACTTAGCCAATTAAACGAATGGTGTAAACGTGGAATCGAATAATTGTATCGAATTTTATCCAATTAGCTATAATGATATTTTCTATTTACTCCTTCGTTGTATTTTCCAATTAAAAATGCATAAGTTATGGAGATTTTTTTTTATCGACTACAAGTTGGCCCTTGACTGCTAATTACCACAAATTAAGAAAAGTTTCAATCTGCCCCGACGCGAATCGAACCCAGGACCTCCGTCTTATAAATCCACCGCGCATACCACTGCGCCACGGAGGTCGTCAAATATTTGTTAGTTAGAGGAGATATTTGTTAGTAACAAGAATTTAAACGCGTCCGATATAGAATGATGCTTAATTTGTTTAAACTTCAAGTTGTCTGTTGAAATTACGCCAAAATGTATAGTCGTAGCTTTTAAGCTATTGACAATTTTTATATATAAAAATAAAGATTTTTAAACGATTTTCAAAAGGAGGAGGTTTTTAATTGGTCGGAATATTTTCTACTAACATTATAAAGGCAAAGGTTTGTATGTATTGATGGAAGTTTGTTATTATTTCACGCAAAAACTGCTGTATGAATTTTGATAAAACTTCACAACAATGTAGATTACATATTAGGATAACACATAGACTATATTTAATATAGAAATTCCCTCGCAAACGAGAACTACGCGGTTGAAACCGCGTGCGTCGTCTAGTCTTTATATATTTATTTAATTATTTGGTGGTATCCAACTTGGTACATGTCTAAGCTGATGAAAATTGGAAAATCATCGCATAAACCACGAAAAACCTACTTTTCAGACGAAATAAATAAATATTACAGGACAATTACACATATCGCTATTTAGCCCCAAAGTAAGCGTACTCGTAAGTAGCTTGTGTTATGGGTGCTATGATAACTAATGAATATTTTTATACATATTATACATAAATACTTATAAAATATAGATAAACACACAAACACAAAAGACGTCGTACACTTCTTTAGCCCCGTCTATCCGAAGCATAAGTGTTATGCCTTGTGACATGTCACTGGCAACTGCATCCTTCAGACTGGAGCCAGCAATGCTGCTTGGCGACAGTAATAAGTATGGCAGTAGTCATTTCCCTGGTTGAGTTCAGTAACACAACTGTATTACTTTAGTAACAACGCAATAATCACAAATCCCAAGCTCCAGGGAACGGAACAATAAACACATCACTCTTAACTCTTCAGTTACACAACATACGTGTTCTGAATACTGAGTTGCCATTTTGTTTTCCAAAAAATACCTTTTCCATACGTTTACACGTATACGCGCAGAACAAGACAAGATAAAGGGCAGCGCATAAATCTTCATACAGAGTTATATCAGATCTGTCCCTTGGGGCATAGACTAGTTCTGAACAGAGACTTTTTATTTATCTTTTCATAGACTAACTTCCAACTTGCGCCATCGGACATATCTAATGTTGAGAAAAATCTGTAAGAATCGACGCTAAAATAAAGTCTCAAACATAATAATATACACAAACAAACAAAAATATATAAAAATACGTAGTGTGACAAATTTTATTAATTTATTAATCGTTATACGTGTTTAATAAATATGTTATTATGCGTACCTTTGTTGGATGCTAGCTCCCAAACGACCGATTTGGATGCGATTTTATCTACGTACCATAAAAATAGGACAAGCCGTTTTTTAAGTTACAATAATTTTTTGACAAAGAATTCTAGTTAATTATTAGAATGATAAGATTTTGAAGATAAGTTGTAGTTTATCGGATGTTTAAAAAAAATATTACACTAATGCTCCGTATAGCAATTCAATTTATGATATCAAAAATTTAATATAAAATTTAATATACTTCTAAGTATTTTATTAGCTGTAGACGTAAACAATTTTTATAGTAGAGCAATATATAACATGTTCGAGATATTATTATTATCGTGTTTACATATTTTATCAATTCACGTTACTGTGTTCGGTCTTGGCAAGGTTTTAGGTTAAATTAGCTCAGCTAGGGTCCTTGACTAAACTTTCTATCAAAAGATAAAGACAATAGAGCTTAAAGCTAAAGCTATATGAACACTGTTCAATTTTAGAGTTTGATGTTGAAATCGTGTAAGAAGTGAATAAAAAGGGGCGCATTCAACCTGGTGGTAAGTAAGGTTTAGTCTGGGTATACTAAGTTTAGTACTACTCTAAATTTAAAGAAATAATCATATTCCAAGTTTACGTAACTACAATATTATCTCTAAAGTTCATATACGATTACAGTCAACCTTTAATTCGTCGTTAAAAAAAACAAAAACAAACATTGCAGCAAGACCAAACTAAATTCTCAACTCGCCCAACCGCGAATACTCGATTTTGTACAATTAAAATTCTTGGCTAAAAGAAAAATCCTGTGAATTCCTGAACGCAACCTCTGCGCATACATTACTCTGCGGCGCCGTTGGTCACGTTTGCTTTTTATGTTGTTCCGGTCGCCGCCGCGGGATTAAGGTGAGCGCGCATTACACTGATTACACGACTGTTGTACTGAGACTGTTGTATGGAATAATACCTCATCATTATCACCATCAGTATCTTTCGTAGAAAAGTTTGTGTTTCACTTAATGAAATATGATCACAATCATTATATCATAATCATTTTTTTTATTGACTATAAGTTGGCTCTTGACTGCCATCACACCTGAAGTTAAGTGATGATGCAATCTAAGATGGAAGCGGGCTAACTTGTTAGGAGTAGGATGAAATCCACACCCCTTTCGGTTTCTACAAGTACAAGGTACATCGTACCGGAACGGTAAATCGCTTGGCGGTACGTCTTTGTCGGCAGGGTGGTAACTAGCCATGGCGAAAATCCTACCACCAGCTAAGCTAAATCATAATCATCCTTTCTTAAACATATCGTCGCTTAAATAGAAAAGTGACATTTTTCAAAAATTTTCGAAAATGAGGTTATTTCATAAAACAAATCAGATGACATCATTTTATTATGTGGATAAAAGACACTTCATAAACTACACGTCAGGCTCACTAGATGTCACAAGTGTCGTTTCGGTATTCTGCGGTTATTCGCCAGTTTGATTATAGAAAAATGACACTCTGCCATTTGAAACTTGTCTACGATGTTATGTACATGTGCGTTCTTGTAGAAGTGTTATTTCTCAAAATAGTGCTTGAATTTGATTGCAAAGGGTAAGAAAAAAACATAGAAAAACGTATTTCTTCGAGAAATCACGTTTGTTCCTTAAAATTAAATTATCATTGTGATCAGAACTTTTATAGAAAAATGGCTTTTTTTAAAATGCGACTATCTGTTAATAAAACAAATTTAAATAAATTCGTTGAAATATAACTTATTTTTACAAATGCCGTTTTTCTATATGGGTTTTGTACATTTAGTAGTGTGAAGTTTAACAGAACTATGTTACAGTTTTTTAATAATCACGTTTATTTGTAAACATTAAATGAATTTAATGGCAAAAGTACATGATTATTTTAAACACGGTTTAAATAATCGGGTTTAATTAAAGATTTAAAATAAAAATTTTGAACATTAATAATTTATTTTGCTTTTTTATGATGAGGCGTGGTGGAAAAATGTTTATGTGCAGGGAATATTCTTAAGAAAATCTAGTGGAGTACTGAGTAGGATTATCGTGGAATATGCTGTAAGTCATTCAGAATTAGCAAAAAAGGACTAACATTTCTACCCATAATAAGACTTCAAGTAATATAATTATGTCAGATTTGGATAATAATCTGGATTTTTCAATATGCGAAGTTCTTGCAATATCATCATCATCATCATTTTTGGAAGATGAAACTGCTAATGTGTCCGGAATCCCAGAAAATACAGCTGATGAAGTTAAAAAAGAGAGAAAAAGCATGTAAAAAAAGAGAAACTGTGCCGAATGAATGCAGAAAAAGTATAGCTAAACTATTAAGGAATTCTGGAAAAGGGTATTGGTATATCGACATCTAAGTTACAAAAACAAATGCCAGAAAGACAAATGAAAGTAACATGTACTGAAAAAATGTAAATTGAAATGTTATTACAAAATTAGTGAGGAGAAGCGAAAACTTATTTTTAGTCATTATGAATGCAGCTTTGTAAAAAGGAAAAGAATTAAAATGAATGTCAGCAAAACGATAGTAATGATTTTTGAAAGAGATGAATATGTGACAGATTGTCATATTTTGATAGATGGAGAGAAAGTGGAAGAAGTAAAAGAGTTTATAGAACTGGGTAGTAAATTTACGAAATATGGAAAGTTTGAAAGTCCAAACCATCTGTTTGGGCATGTAGAGAGAATGCGTAAAAGAAGATTAACAAAAGCGATTTATAAGGCGAGAGTAAATGGAAATGTTGGAAGGGGAAGACCTAGGCGAATGTTCCTGGACCAAATTCAGGACATTTAAACGTTAAGACGTTTGCAATTTCTATTTGCGGTTTTATATTATTATAAAAAATCAAGAAATTACGTACATTTAAGTTAAAACTCATCGATATCAATATTGTTGCCATTGATTTATATAATAAGTAGGAGTTACGTTCATATAGGGTTTATTACTGATTGTTATTTTGCATAATTTGATCAATTTTTTAGAAAATCCGTGTCATAGTATTATCAATTTTATATAGAAAAAAGACACTTCCTGTTATTAATGCCCCCTTTTTAATAAATCAACTATAATAACTACACTGTTTTGTTTCTTATGTAAATATCTTTTAAATGATATATAACACTTAGATATAAATATAATACATAACAAGAAAAACGAGTTAAAAAAAAATTGAAAACTTTAAATGGTCATAACTACAAAATTGATATTTTTGAATAATGCCACTTTTCTATTTAAGCGACGATATTATAAAACTAAATCCCCCGTCACGTTCGCGTTAACTCAAGGACTACTAAACTGGCTGATAAATAGAGTGGTATAGATGGCATATATCTATTTTTTGAGGAAAACTTGCTGTACCATTTTTCTTAAAATAAAGGTTACGTACATTTGTTTGGTGTTTTTGGAAGATTGCAACATTTATTTAGCACGCAGGCGAAGTCGCGGGCGACTGATAGTCATGAATAATTTACAGTAAATATCTCAAGAAAAAGTGCAATACACAATGCGCAAGAACCTCAGAATCAAACGTTACTTGTATATTAAATCAGAAGAACGAACAGGTACCCCTCGACCCAATAAGATTTAAACGAGACTTCTATTCATGTGGGCATGCACGAGCGACCTTGCCGTCGGTCCATGCATGCGTGCATGCAAACATGTCCGGTGCGCTGCAGCTGTGAGCTTAACAAGTCGTGCATGGGCCCTCTCCTGCGAATTATGTTAAACTCGCCACAAAGAAATATCGTCAAATTTAATACCAATTTATGTACAATTTCGTGACACATATGAACCGATTTTGATGACATTGGGCTGGGATAAAGATTATTGTGTGAATATAAAGTTATTTTGTCGATTCGATTTCTATTTTAAAATTTTACAATTTAATTGCTATCCGTTATTTTTTACTAACGTATCGAAAACAGTAAAATATTTAAATTTGGTTTTGTTTATCACCCAAGACAGGAGTGGATCGCAGAGTAAAAATGACTTAAGCTAGCGCTGCTAATATCTACGGGATGAATAGATATGACAATACTTATGTAGAGAGCATGCTTTGTAACTTATGTGAAAATCTTATGTAACTTTGTAGAATCGTAGCATTTTCGTAGCAATGCTACGAATAGTAACCTTAGCTCATGCGTAGCCTTTCACCTTTATTTGTAGCGCAGTTATGTAACGAAACTTGATACAATAACTTTCGACTTTCTCTGTTTAACATGAACCGGGTTGGGTGCTAGACAGAAAAAGGAAGACTAAGACATAATAAAATCTTTTCTCAAACAAGATGAGGACGACAAAGTGCATGCCATGAACCTAAAAATGCAAAACGAGTGGTTAAACTTAAGCGAGTTCTGCATCCCTCTAGCTCTGAAATGGCGCGCCTTGCTGTACGATTGGTCTCCTGCCTTATTGAAATTTTATCTTAATTCTTTTCAACTGACTCTCCCAGATCAGAGTAACCTAGTAAGATGGGGAAAAGCCTCGGAAAAATCTTGCTATACCTGTAGCGAAGCAGTGGGCACTGCAAAGCACTTATTGGTAGGATGCAAGGTGCTCCTGGACAGAGGTCTTTACTCACGCCGCCACGATAGAGTACTAGAAATCATACGTGAAGCTATAAGCCTTTCAGTAGCTAGGGCTCAAAAAGGGTTGACGACGAATAAAAGACAAACTAACTTCGTTAAAGCAGGCTCAACTACTAATTCCACCAGCAAGCTTTATTCAATTCTGAGCTCTGCTCCTGATTGGACTATACTAATGGACACGTATGAAAAGCACTATAAAATCCCGGAAGACTTAGCTATTACGACATCTAGACCGGACATATTTCTTTTTTCCAAACAAATCAAACGTATAGTACTTGTTGAGCTTACACTGCCGTGGGAAACAAACATCCCTAAAGACCATGTATTCAAAGTGAATAAATATTATGACCTTACTAATGAACTTACCAAAAATGGCTATGTGGTTAGTTTATACACGGTAGAAGTGGGTGCGAGGGGTATACCAGCGAAGTCTCTCTACAACCTGCTAAAAGACCTTGGCCTTACTAGAAGTGCAGTAAGCTCCATATTGAAACGAGTGTCCAAAGCTGCTCTAGTAGAGTCCTTCCGAATTTGGCTGGGCAGGGAGAACAACTTGAACAGAGGAGGTGAGTGTTGACGCGCGTCACTAAGGGTACCCTTAAACCTACACCCGTGTCACAAGTCTCGGGCTCTGTTTGGAGTTTTTCTCTCAGCCACGCGATGAACCCGGCACCCGCTCAGTGAATGTATGGAATGCTAAGATATTCATCTCTCTATAGAGAGAGAGAAATAGAGACGAATTTAAAACTCTAAAAACGAATAGTATGATTTGTTTACCACAACAGAATACGCTGACCACCAGACTAAAGGGGCAAAAAATAAGACTTACTTTAGCAATATTTGTCACATATAAAAGGTAGAGAGGTCCATTTAAAGGGTCACAAAACTCGGACCCTAATATTGTGGCGAACGTAAAGGTTTTGTAAAAGAAAAAGTGGGCTGTTAATGCGATTACTGTGTTATAAGTTTGGACGTGGCGGAGGAGGTGTTTGGTCGGAATATTTATGAGGTTTTAGGTAAACATTTCAGTATATAATTTATTATTTACTCAATATTACTGTTTAAATACTATCCATAGTAAATCTATTTCTTTTTCTACTGAACTAATTTTGTAAATTATTTACTATTTTTTATTAATAAATCTATATGTTAATATTTGTAAGTTTCAAGACCGATTATGACGTTGTAGTACTATTTTTTTCTGACATTGATGATGACAATTGATTTAATAATCACTTAAAAATTAAATATTTTGTAAAGTAACGTGAAGGAATACTTGTAAACAGCAAGTAACATGTCAGCAATCATTTTCAATATAATAGAAAGAGACATCCAATTTTCGTATTGGGTGATCGAATCTTAACTAGGAACCAAGTCGATCGCGACATCAACAAAAATAGAAACCCCCACCATGATAGATCGATTCGCTTAGAAGCTACGCCACACATACACAACTATCTTAATGAAAGCGGGTGTTAAAAGAATGGTTTCTACTACCAAGTTTCGCAATCTAAAAACAATACTATTCCACAAGCCGACCAAAGACTCAAACACAGGACTTCGTGATGTAAAGCCATATAATTACCACTGGGGCGACACGGCGGTTAGCAGGTAACATAACTTTACTAGTAGACAAAAAGAACAACAAATAGTAATCTCACTCGTGAAGATCGTGATCAAGCTACAAGTAGCAATCGAATGCCTTAAAATTAAAACTGCAATATATCTCCAGCAAATATGGCTGAAGCTCGAAATTACCCGAGTGTCAATAGCAATATGATATCTGAAATACAATATGGAGTTAATATCAAAATGGCTGGATGCGAAAGCTCTTATTTTTATTTGCTGCTTTTTTTCTATGTCGAAGTATTTTTAGCTGGGACAATACATTTATTGTATTAAAGCGATGATGTTCTTTTGTGTTTAGTGGTAGGTAGTTTCAGGTATTAAAAGCAACATAAATTGTAGTTGAAATCGTTATGTGAATTCATTTTTCATTAGTTGTGATTGAAGTTCGACCTGCAATGGAACATTTTACTATATAATATGTATATTATACGTTAGATTCGCTCCGCATTCATTAATCAAAATATACACATAGCATTGTCTTTCTATCCGACTGCTCAACTCAAACTTTCCCTACAAGACATTACTTTATAAGTAATGTTTTATGGGCATAAAGCATTACTTAAGATATTCAATACTTATGGGCAAAAATGAGTTTATGTAATGAAATATGTATTTTTTACAGGAATTTACCTCTACGACTAATATAAGATAATTATATCATTTGTAGGTTATGTCTTAACTTATTATATTCGAAATTATTTATTAATTTGTAAACTATTTAATTAAATCAACCTTTCATATAAGAGAACACAAAAGAAAATAAAAAATATAGGTAAGCAGACTTAAAATTTTATTATGAACCTTAATATAAGTCTATAAGACTAATAAAGTCCTATATATTAATGTGTTACCTTTTATGTAATAAATATTCAACCGGCTTCATACAAGATATGTAATAATCCCAAGATATAGGATCATATTTTGATATTGATATTTATATAAAATAAATTCCACTCCGATCTCTACCCTCAAATTTAATGTCCATTTTATATTCACATTATATATCGTTTATGCAAAGCGGACCGCAAATGTGATAGCGAATGTAGTTTCTTAGTAAATCTCGGAGTTCTGTATTCCAAACGCGGATAGGTATTTATTTAGGGTCGGTTTCTGGCTTGTGCCGCAAGTTATGAGAGCGAGCGGTTCGGTCGACGGCCACATTGATGGGTATTTTGGAACAGTTTTCATGACTCCATCTTCATTTTGGTTGACTCTATCAACCGGAACGAGACCAAGAAGGAATTTATTCAGAAAATAGTTTGTCAAACGAAGCGACAGAGATGTGCAAGTATTGTGCCAAGTGATAAACGTAATCTCTGCCTACCCCTACGAGAATGCGGCGTGATGTCATATATCAAGGTGGAGGGGAAACAACCACGCGGCCGATCACCTAGCCGCTGGTCAGACCAGGTAAAGTCGCTCACGGGCCTCCCCTTCACAATAGCCAGCAGAAAAGCAGAGAACCGAAATGAGTGGAAGGAGATTGTGAACACCGTAACAAGGACACTGCAGTGTAGACACGACCTTCAGTAATGAAGAAAACGACGAAGAAGAAGAAATAATTATTTTTTTTTACAATAAAACGTTGTTACGTTATCTACAATTAAACGTTGTTACGTCATTACGTTATTGAAATTGAAATTATAGCTAACCTCCTACACATTTCACCAGGCCCGAATTTATTCCGGCTTGCCCTTAGGGCAACAATAAACAGCACTGTCCTCGCGCGACAAAACTGTTTGCGCGACGCGACGAGAATACTACTGCGTGTTTATCCACCGGACGATTTAAACGGATTTTTTCATCGGCCGGAAGTCGGCCATGTTTTTGTTTAGCGCTTTATGTCGAGGGGTCGGACATTTAAAGAGGATTTTGTGGATAAGATAGACAATAAGCTTGTGAAATACTCTTAAGTTTCATCGCGCTTATTTCCTCATGATGTATAGAAAAGTACTTGTTGAAGGTCCTCTATTAGAGGTTTAAGCATATTATGCCACACAAATATTGTATGGTAAGGTCCTATTTATAAAGTCTTTATTTTTGATGACAATTAATATTGACAGCGAGTCAAGAATGTATTAAGAACGTATTGTAGCACGATGTACAAAATGTTTAATGAATTGGATAAACTGTTGAGATACCTAAGGAATGATTTTTAAGACCCAGTTGAAAGTTAGAGGAGAGATAAGGTTGTTATTGGTTGGTATTAATTACGACTACTGATCGCAATATAAAAGACGAGCAATAATACAAATATATTTAACAAAAGTAACGCAGTTTTATTTTCTATTAATATAAAGGCTCTTTCATGTAGGTACGTTTCATATCAAAAACGTGTAGTAGCTTTCACACGTGTTGACCTTTCTGAGAATTCCCTCCTTGTGACAAAGTTTATCCGTGTAGTACTGCCGAGAATCTTATTTCTACTAGCTGAAACTAAAAAGCTAGCAACATCGCGGTGATAAGGTCTGAAGGACATGGTTGCTCGTGATATTAGAAGCACGTAAGATTCTAGGTCGGCAGACATTTTCAATTACACACTACATAATATGTTTATCTGTTAGAAAAAAAGTTGTCGTAAATGTTAACAACTTTAAACTTAATTATATTTACTATGTCTACTCCTACGAAAACTATATTTCTACTACAAATAGAACAGATGCATTTTAAAAACACTCTGAACCGTTTGAAAATCGCATCTTCTCTCTAGATTACATAAGTAAAAGATCCCTTTTAGAAGGACGAATAACACAGAGCTTTCCGATTCGGTATCGCAAAAACCTCGAGGCCACCACATCCATCGGCGCTGTAGACTATGAACAACCTATTGCCACTTTAGCTTTACCACTCGTTAAGTCACGACATGCATACGTCAGTAGTTTCAGTTCTTTTGCGGATTTCTTTATATCTAATTCGGTCATGTAGATTTACTTCGAGCATAGCTCTGTCTATCGCCCGCTGGGTGGCTTTAAGCTTCCTCGATATAAATTACTAGATTTACGTGAATACGACGTGTTTTACGTAAAACAGAGCGCTTAATTTAGTTTGTTTAAGTCTCTTTTTTGGTACATCCCAGTATGTACGCTCGCTTTTAAAGCCAAGAGGGATGTATTTACATTAACTTACTACTCTATTAACGGACAAACAGTTTTATCTTTTTCACCAAATATCTAGATTGCATGGAAATTGAAAATCTATACCTATGTTATTTATCAGCTCTTTTGTTTAATGAACTAGTTAAGGTTTTGGAAAATGAAGAACGAGATTTATTTGCTACTAGAGGACGCCCGCGCTTTCACCCGCGTAGTTCTCGTTCCCGTGGGAATTTCGGTATAAAATGTAGCCTATGTCTTATTCTGATATGTAACCTATATTATTGTGAAGTTTCATCAAAATCCATTCAGTAGTTTTTGCGTGAAAAAGTAACAAACATCCATACATCCATACAAACTTTCCCCTTTATAATATTAGTAAGTATAATATTCTTTGTTTATTTGTGTTTTTTAATATTTAAATTTATTTTTTTTAAGTAGGCGGTCTCGTTGGTCTAGTGGTTAGCCTCATGATCAAAGCCACATAGGCTTTGATCATGAGTCCTGGGTTCGCACCCTTGTGCCTCGGAGAGCACGTTAAGCCGTCGGTCCCTTTCACTATCATCAACATCTGATTAAAATAAAATAATAATAAATGACACATTATCATCCTACGCCCGCCAACTCGTATTGGAGCAGCGTGGTGGGTGTACGCTCCATATCCCTTCTCCTATAAGAAGGGAGGCCTGGCCCTGTAGTGAGCCGTTAATAGGCTGATAATGATCATGAAGTAGGCTAGTTTACTTAAAATTAAAAATCATGTTAGACTATATGTAGTGTCTGTGCCACTCGGAAGGCGAGCAGATGGTCAGTGGAAAACTATCGTCTGTATATCGAGGTACAGTTCGCAGGTCATGCCAGCTGGCACTAACACGTGTTGTCCATTGTCCATCAACCTGAGCCGTAGGTGTTATGCCTCGTGTGCTTGTAAGTCCACTGAAATACATTCCCCTTAATACTGTGCCGCAAACGTAAATATAAACGGATATTGACGCAGACAAAACCGTATGTACAACCTAGTTCAGGATAGAATTCAAAGCTATCTGATGCGAACGTCAAATACACATCGTTCATCGTGCAATTGCGAATCAATTCCATCACACTGATATAAACGAGTTCGTTATACAGATACACAGTTTTTAAGACCTGCACAGAACACTTTCCAGGTTATATAAAATTTTTGAATAGATACTTAATAACTTAAAGTGTAATAGGCATATAATAAGTACAAAAGAAAAATATTTTTGTTTCTCCATTCTAACACGTTGCACAATATTTTAAGTTTATGATACCACTATGATAATGGACAATATCTATAAAGTTTCATATATCAATGGCGTTTACATTCAATTTCAAATTATTTGGGAATATATTGTAAAAGTAGAACACATACGCTTTCCATAGAACGGGCGTCCCGTCGATAGCATTGCTTGATTTATCATACGTTACTGATGGGTACGGTACGATAAATGTACCAATAATTCGGATGATACAGATGGCATGATAAGATCCTTTTTGAACCAAAATGTGCGGGTTCTAATCGAGCAATGTATGTGTATATGTGATATCTTTTATTATCCTTACTGATAGTATAAAGGCGAAAGCTTGTATGATAGATCTTTGTAACTCTTTCACGTAAAAACTGCTAATTGAATTTTAATAAATCTTTTACAATAATATAGTTTATACATGAGAATAGCACACAGGCTACATTTTATTTCCACGGGGACAAAAACTATGCGGGTGAAACCGCGGACGTCCTCTAGTGTTAAATAACAAAAGCAATTTACAAACAGTTAACAAAATAAGCAGAAAGAAAACCACAAAATAAGCAAGTTAAAAGATCACCTATAGCACAGCAACACTATGCAAGCCTGCAATTTCCCAGCAACCATACATTTTAGACTGAAAAATAAACTGGAGACTTTAGACTGGAATCAATGGTGCTTAGGGGTTGAAATAACTTGTAGGCCTCTGCGGCGCAGTGGATTTGTGAGACGAAGGTCCTGGGTTCGATTCCCGGCTGGGCTGATTAAGATTTTCTTGATTAGTCGAGGTTTGGCTGGTAAGACGTTTCGGCCGTGGCCAGTTACCGACATACTGCCGAAAGATAAATCCACCGCACATGCCATGGAGGTCGTCAAATCCAGCCATCTCCTCTCCTATTTATAGGCAGTTAATAATTTCCCGCCCTAGATGATTGAGTTATTAAGCCCTGTATTGTACGACGCGCACTGAATAGAAATTAGTGGCATTGGAGGTACTCGTAGATGGAAGTCGACGCCTAGTAAATCTAGGTATTAATTCTGTAAAGGAAAAGCATTTAATCTTCCTCTAGGGGTGCTAGGGCGACCATAAATTTTAATAAACAAGGATTGGTCCTCCGCCAGCGGCCACAATTAATTGAATTAACTTTGAAAAGTTACTTCTAATGACGAATAAATTATAAAAAATGTAATAAAATCTTTATTGGAGTACGTGGAAAATTATGAACAGTGCCTTTTCTACGAACTGGGCTTTACTGTGTGAAGTAAAAAGCAATTATTTTTGTAGTCGCAATATTTTCATTTAAATTCAATATAAGTTAGTGATGAAACTGAAATTTCGCAGAAATGCTTTGAAGTTATTTAAATTAATATTTTTATTTCGAGTTCTGAATGAATATTATATCGCAGCTTCATTTATTTATTTATTATTCTTTTAACGGCACACAAATATAAAAAATACATATCGATATTCGAGCTTAAAGAAAAATATCAATAAGGTATACAACTCTAATGAAACAGTCACACACATCCGGGAAAGCGGATTTTCAACTATTTTTTTAACGATGAACGCATAGATTAAACACTTGGTTTTGCTGCGCTAAGTTAATGAAATCTATCACTAATGTAATGACGACCAATATCGGAGTAAGTTACTAATTAACGCGTAAAGTTCCAATGTCCAATAAAATGATGTCGTATTTCGGAAAGGATATAGGATGCCGTACCTAAAGAGTAAAATCAGGATTTCATTACTAAACCTCCGCTGTCCGTCAGTCCCCAGACTACATCACATGAATAGTTACAGCTGGACAATTGAATTTATCATAGATGTTATGTTTCAGTTGCCGCTAAAACAATAAACACAAACATAAATAAATATTTAAGTGGGGCTCGCATACAAACGTTATTTTTTACCGCTTGGTACGGAACCCTTCGTGTGCAATATCTTGCATTTGGTCAGTTATTGTTCCTTTTTAAAGTTTTACCATTATACTTTTCAAGAAAGTGTGTGAAAAAGTGCAAGCAATGTCTACTTTAAAACGATTTTGCTTACGTTAGACATGTTATTTTAAGTTATATATATTATGTAAGTGTAATTATGTAAAAATCACTAGTAGACTTAAATAAATAAATAAAAAAGAAAGAAGTTCCTTAAAACTTTAAAATTCCAAAAAGTAATAATTTCTATCCCCAATTATTTGCACATGCATGGTGTTTCCATTCAACCTTTTCCGACTAAATTACAGCTCCATTTCGTAACGAATACCGAGACGGACCGGTACAATTAAGCCGCTAAACACTGCCGTGGAAAAATGCCACACGTGCGAATATATCGCACACGATTTTAACACTTTCACCGTCGTGATAGAGTTACAATTCCAACGGAGGTGTTTCATAGTGGTGAAATGCGAAAAGTTTTGTGTAATGGCTGATATAGGGAATCTAAATTGGAAGTGCTGGTATTTTCTTGTATAAAGGAATATGTACGCTTCGAATGTTATGACTGGTTTTTAGATGGAATGGTTGTGGTTTCAGGTGACACGGTTGTTTTACCGAATTCAATACAGGAGGGTTTGTATTCGGCTCTCATGTTCCTGTGTCTTCCATTTTCTCAAAAAGTAGTAGTTTAATTAGAATGGTTATTCAAACAAATATATAGGCACATGCGTTGAGGACCAAAATATGATCTAATGCAATTAATCATCCAGAGCAAGATACAGGGCAAAGGGGGCGTGGGAAGGAGAAAACCAACCTACGCCAGTGGTTCAATAAAAGCACTCTGTCTCTATTCAGGGCTGCTGTGTCCAATATTCAAGTTGCCAGAATGATCTCCGACCTTCATTAGAAGAGGACTTCGAGAATAACATACAAAGAAATTTTTTTCATGAAATATTCTATAAAAAATTATTTCATAAACGCAGTTAAATTTTCCTTGATCAATATTGGTAGTTAATTTGCAGAAATACAATAGAAAAGACACAGGATGAGCGTCAGTACAAATAAATCAAGCACTTTGTTATTCTACATTAACCCATGAGCCCTAAAAGTCGGTGTGACATAAAAATAACAAAACCGAATTTTCTTTCTCTTCAGCTCTTTGTTCGCTTAGTTTAAACCTGTCTACCACCTACACATGTACTAGCGTGGCCAGTACGTAGATCGGGTAAAAAGCTAAGGTAATTGTGGTGGAAGGCTGTGATAAATTCTCCACTCAGTCGTGAATAAACCAGCGGCTAGAGCCCGCATTAGCCGCCACCGCCGGCTAATGTATGCGAGTGGCTATTCTCGTGTTTTATGATTTTACGTGGATGCCCGTCCGAAAGAGTTCTCGGTTTATCTTATAAATAAACTTAATTTTAAATGTATGAGGCTGCCTGCTTTACTATTAGTATCTCATAATTTTAAAAGTTAAGTTAAATGTTATTTTAACCCCGCTTCTTCTAGTTAAAAGTAGTGTAGAAACGAGTTGTATAGCTACGCAGTTTATGGAATATCGAATCGCCAACATGCAAAAAGGCCAGAACAATTTTATTTACGAAAATATTGTTTCATATAAATTAAAGGATTTTTGTCTAAGAGCAGCTTCAATAGAATAAACTAAAGGACCGATATGTGAAAGCGTTTTCTTTCGTTTTAATGACTTTATTATAGTTTAAATGTCTAAAAAGTTTCCCAGTTTTCTAAGACAGTGACATGAGCGATGTAGATACGTGGTGGCAAAGTTGAAATCAGAAACAGCGTACTTATCTAAAAATGCAGCTTTCTTTTTCTGAGCACTAAATTACTGAAATAAAGTTGGCTCTATTTTATGGTAATGTTATTTTATTATATTATAAGGTATCTTCTTAATTTAATAAAATTATGAATGTGAATAATGTATGTCACTGTAATATAATTATATTTTTTATTTTGTATAAAGATACAATATGTTACAAAATGCGCAAGTATTTTATAATATTCGTGACACGTCGCATAGCCGTAGGGCAGAGTCGCCGATAATAATATTTAGTGCAAATTATTTCGAAACAAACCGGATTTAAATACAATTTTAACTCTAAATTAATAAAGGAAAAAGGAGGTACTTATTTGTATCAAAGCTTTTTGTTTTCTAAAGAGGTAATCAGGATCCTGACCACCTTGAAGCTTTTGCTTGAATGTTAACAGCAGTCGGGAGCTGCGTGCGTTATTTGCTCTAAATTTTTTTCTCGCATCAGTTATCTTATTTTTAATTTATTTTAGCGGAGGATTACAGGGCCCGGACTCCATCATTATAGACGGAAACGAGGTTTAGATTATATTCACTACGTTGTTTCGTATAAGATGTCAACGGCAGTCACCGAGACCCGGGGTATGGCGGTGTGACACTACCGTCTTTTGTGACAGAATTTTAGAATAATAAAAAAGCTCATTGATATTTTATTGAGTCCGGCTCAGGAGTCGAATTCAGGATCTTGTGATCCGAAGGCACATAAGGTAACCACAGGTCCAATAAAGCAGATATACATATATCAATTACTATTATTTATCTTCAAATTTAAATATATTTAAATTTTAATGGTATATGACATGGTCTGACATGGGCCATCTCTTTTCAACTTTATGAATCGCCAATTAAGTAAAGTAAAGTTATGTGTAAAACCTTGTATAAAACTCTGCTCTTTGATGTAATAAACCTAACAAAATTTTACACCAATCAAGTCGCGAATGGTCGATAGTTACATTATTTCAAAAGGTATATATGTGCGCGAGTATAAAACTGATCGCACATTTTTTTCAATGTTCCACGCGATATAACAAAGTCCCCCCAGCTAATGTATAAATCACGGCACACAAAGACATTAAAATCCGAAATTGCTAGATACCAATTGCAATACAAATCAAAGTGGTCCCGAAACGAATCCGTAATGGAGGCTGGATTTACGAGTGATTTATCCCCCGCTCGCCCGCTGATGTACTGCATCTACTGCTTGTTTTAGAGCTCTGTTACACTGTGTTCTAGTAGAAGGGCGAAATGTAATAGAGCTTGTACGGGGAAGTACTACCGACGTCCGCTATGAATTGAAATGAATGATATTAGTCCGAAAAATCATGAGAAAGGAGACTAGTAAAGTAAATTCTACGTGGATGGATGGATGGATTGGACAAGTATAAGAAGACTTCTGGAAGCAATCATGCACCCAAAACAGGAAGATAAACATTAATATTATAAAATTTAAAAATTGTAACATACAAACATATTTGTCTCAAAAGAACAACTGCTTAAGATAGATGACTCTTTGAATTATTGAAATGTGAAATCCGTCACAGATAAATAATATAGTGACTACTTAAAATAAATTAATTTGATTTGGTTGTCCCTTTAAGATTTTTTGCTGATTTTTCCATTGATTTTCATTTAAGGAGGCCACAGATAGAAACTACATCTGTTTTTCCTCTGAATATCGCTACAAAATACTGTATTTGGAGCGCACGCAGCGTCGTCCATCAACCTAACCACAGCCCCCACTAAAAAGCAAAGCATCAGCACCAAAACATTCGCCCAGCAAATACATCGGGACGTATCGTATATCGCGCACCGAATCGCTGCACCAGTAATACCAATTCTACGTTTAGCCCATTTAGCCGATTCAGCCCAGCAGCCGGCTAGCGGGACCATTTACTAGCCTAATTGTGCCGTCCGTTTGTGTGCTGAGAGATATCGAACTACACTCAATGCTCGTACAGATTTTAGATGTAGATGCATTTTAGTGGACTGTATTTTGTTTTGTTTTGTTGGTCGGACAGTTTGCTCTGTTTGCTCTGTTTAATGTGGAAGAGAATTGATTCTGTTCAGAACATTAAAGACGCAGTTACGGGTGCAAGTTTCTGCACCTATACTTTAAGTTTTATAAGATAGAGCATTGTAAAGGATTTTTCTACAGTGTTTATTCTGTAAGAAAAAGCTCTGTTATAAGACGCCATGGTTCACCGGAAATCAGGCGAGCCATACACTCGTTTCACTTTACTTCTATTCAATTGAAATTATTAATTTATATAAAAACACAAACAAATTTTCATTCTCAAAATAATTATAAATTATGATTTATTTATTTATATTTCTATACATATGTCCTTACAGGCTAACCCAATTTAACAGTGTATCCTTATATTATCTACTTATAACTACCTTATCTTATATCACTATCGCATTAACAATTTTTTCAAAGTTGCCACCTATTCGGGTGCTATATGAGATTGTCCACAAGGCTACTCTTTTCAGCTCATTCAGATTGCAATTAAACAAATCTATCTCTAAGATATACATTAATATTCAAGAATTAATTACTTAGTATTAGTCCCTGTGTGTCAGTAATGTTCATTCAAATGCTTGAAGGCATCTATCTATTTTTTTCAAGAAGTTTTTCAGTTGCACCTCAAGAAATGTTAATAGCTTTTAAAAGATCCATCCTTGCTGATATTATAAAGGCGAGAGGTTCTATGTAGGTGTGAGTGGTTGGATGGATGTTTGTTACTTTTTCACGCAAAATCTACTAAATGAATTTTAATGAAACTTCACAATAATATTGCTTACGTATCAAAATACCACATAAACCACAAATTGTCCCGAAATTCGGGAACGAATTTCAACTACGCGGGTGAAACCGCGGGCATCCTCTAGTGTAAGTTTAGTAAAAAAAGTGCTTTTGAAAGACAATTAAACAAGAGAAGATAAACCTTATTATTTCCGGAACATATACTTTAAAGTACCATCTTAATAGTTATAGTTAAATTGCAATTATAGTTTGCAGTCACAATTGCGGGTCAAAATGACCCCATCGTAACTAAACTAGACTAATTAGAGGAACACGGTTAAAACTAAATTTCAACTTTGGCGGCCAAGGAAATAGCGATGTCCTGCTCACTCGGGTTAGATTACAGAGATAACGGTTATGCGTAATAACATGTAATTGTACTACTGACTCTTAGTTATAATAAGTAATCGATATAAGGTTAAACAAAAACTGAATTCAATTTAATATTCAGTAAAGACCAACCTATTATTTAAGATTACATCTATGCTATTATAATCCTATGAATATTAGAGAAGTCAGTTTGTTTGTTTGTTACATATTTCCAATGTAAGAGCGGATCTGATTTCGACGGTGTTTATCAAATAGATACATAATATCAGAATTTAAAGAGTTACTGCATGATTTATAACAAAACAGGTATCTCAGTAGACGAAGTCACGGGCCTCGTCTTATATCTTTAAAATCAGTATCACCTAACAAGTTAGCCCGCCTCCATCTTAGATTACATCATTAGGTCTGATAACAGTCAAGGGTCAACTTGTAGTCGATAAAAAAGACCACATTTTATAAAACAAAGTCTCATGCTGCGTCTGTCAGGTCTCGATAAACTCAGCGACATCTGGAGCGATTTTCGTGCGGTTTTCACCAAAACATAGAGCGATTGCTGAATTTGTTAAAATTTTGTGTCAATTGGATCAAATATCACAATAATTGTATGAAAATGATCACCAACGCGCTACCTATAAAGCTATTAAAGCGTACATATCGTCTTGAGGTATTTCAAAACAATGTATGGAAGGACAGTTCCTCTTTGTTACGACAACAAAGTGTATCTATCTTTTAAGGATAGCTTGCTATATCCATATTTCTTTTAACAAAGATCGGACATAGTTAAGCCTTATCAAGTTAACCAATAGATTCATTAAATCGCTTATATAACTGTAGTGAAAAGGCGGCCTTACAAAGGCAGCTACACCTTTGTCGGCAAAGGAATGCAAATGAAGAGCTATTACGTCATCATAACAAGCTAAAGAGGACTTAAGCGAACCTCTTATCCCCATAACTCCGACAACTCAAGTTATATCAATTTAAATTCCTAGCAGTTTTAGTGTTTGGTATAAGGCATAGGCATTTAATCGGTTAAGACGATATACTTTGTATGGAATTCTTCCTTAGAAAAAGCTTACATCATTATTTTTCCTTATACGACATAAGTATATAAGTGTTATAAGGCAACTTATAAGGAAAACAGGGCTCAACGCTTAGACCAAGTTCTAAGAACATAAACATGAACATCCACTTGATGTATCTACTTGTATATACGTACCTCTTTGCTATAGGTAGGGCACAGAGAACTGCTACTTCTGTGGCGAGATAGATACCTACCACTGTTTGAGGCACGCGCTGTTTAAATGCGTTGATGTCGTAGACCTAAGAGCAGTGGCCCAGGGATCAAAATACGTGGTAGACGCTGAAAACCTCGTGGGACGCCTGTTGGAAGGAGAGCAAGAATGGCGTAGATATTCCGACATGCTTCGAGCAATTTTAGTTAGAAGAGAGGAGAGGAAACAGGTGGAAAAGAAAAGATGAGACCAATAATACCTAGAAAGTCAGCACGACGAAATGCCAAGCGGTTCCGTGCTGACCCGGCGGGAAAAAAATCCACTTGATGACTTGCAATGCGGTCGTGGACAAATGAAAAAGTTACAAGATCGCCTGGATCTCGTAACTTTTGATCTCGATGCTCTTAGTTAGTTTGCGCTAAGATTGATGAAACCTAATTCAATTTAAAAAAAGACGTGTTCGTCTCGGGACATCCAACAGAAGTGATAATTTAAATACGACTAGCACTATATGTTAGAGAGAAAGAAGGAGCTTGTTTACCGCTGCCATATGCATGAGACAAAGGGAAGCTAGATATACTGGCGGTTTTATGTTTTAGCTTCCCATAAGAAGTTATCACTTTAAAAACAAAAGTTACATGTATTTCTATTATGTCGACGCTATTATATGTATAAACCTTCCTAGGCCTTCTATGAATATTTTAAAACATAAAGGAAGTTAAGAAGGTAGCTCCAAACATAAAAAAAATTCCTTTCGTTTCCGCTTCCGCCATTTCTTGTGCTCTAAGCCACACATTTTACGTGACCATTCGATAGTCACGTAGTGACATTATCAGTGAGTTAGTTAATCAAGTTACTGGTGTAGCGGACAAATACTGGCTTGCAGTTACTGTCGCTAGCTCGCGCGCTTACTGCAGTTTATAATTAACAGTAATTACTGTTAACCATCGTTACTGTACTGCGGAATAACGAACACAAACTTATAGTACTTTTGCTAACTTATTACTTTACGGTAGGGTTATGAAATTATTCTGTAATCTTGATTAGTTAAGGTATGTTATGGTTCAGGAGTCACGTTTTAATAAACAACTAACAACGTATGATTATTTCGCATATTATTACTTTATATTTATACCATTGCCGTGCATACTATACCAGCGATGGCGCTTATGCATTATCTGTCGTGAAACAGGAGTGGGACAAAAATTTCATTGTTTTTTGTCACAGTGATTTTTGTCCATTAGAGTATTGTGATATATAACTAGGGCATGCCTCAGGATAAATAGAAATATTAGTGATGTTCTGCGGTCTCATCACACTATCGCACTAATATTATAGACGTGAAAGTTTATGTGTATGTTTGAGTACATTTGTAACTAATGTTTTTTACCTTTTAAAAATTACTGTCTTTTCAGTTGTTTATGTAATAAAAGATATTTGGAAAAATATTAAGTGTTTATTTATTTATTCATTTATTTATTTAGCAATCATGTCTAATAATAATATTCTTAATAATTGTACTAGCATGCAACTTAACATATTGTAATTGTTAATTACAAAAACAATACCCCAGTGCACAAGTGTATACACTAACACCGGGTCAGTCCCGTTTTCTTAATCCAATGGAATGGCACACTAACACGGGATTGAATTGGAATAAGATCGAGCGCAGAATCCACAAAATGTACTCTCCGGGGTACAGCAGAGTATCCAGACCATCGACTTCTCAACTCCCAGCCGCTATATTTATCTACGAATTTCTTTAAAAAAACTTTGTGCTATAGCTTGTTATGGCAGAGCCCAGCTGTAGACTTCGAGGATATTCTGTCGCTATGCTTACTATCAGTCAGGCCATCTGTTTGATCCCCTTGACCTGTTAACACCGCTTCCACGTACATTTCAACCACTTCATGGATTATAATTAGACCGGTTTTGTACGCTTAACCTTATTATTCTTAGTAATACCTATGAAATGAGGTTAAACATATTACGAAATGAGGTTTAATATTATTTAAACACTCATTTATTATTTAGAAAAAGGAGATAACTGTAACGTAGTCTGAGATCTAATTTGTTTTTTATTTTAAAAACAAAAGTTTCATATTACTTGAAATATCACGAAACAAAATTATAATATTCTAAGAAAAGAATAATGTAATAAAACTGGTAAAATGAAGTTGTTCAAAAAAATAAATCCTGCGGAGATTTCTCTACCTACGCGTATAATAGGAGTCAATTAAATAGAGCACTTAGACAGTAGGTAATTCTGAGAAACCTTAAATTCAACTTGAGTTTCATGATTAATTTTAGTGCAGTAATGAATATATCGCTTACTTCTAAATAAAAATTCATTCACCAATATATATTACCCGAGTTATCACAGTTGGTAAAAACAAAATGACTGGGTTATGCACCTTAAAAGGTTCTACAAAAAAGTCCGCGATAGCATATATCTATCTTTTATATTTTGGCAAATATATGACTTTTTTGTTTTGAATAACATTTTCAAATCTATGAATTAAATCTTACCAAAATAATTTTTATTTTAATTGATTTATTGAATTAATTTTGTAATTACTTTATCTCCGTGTCTTACTGATACTAATATTATCTTTTCTTTCAATTTATGAGGTAAAGTTTGTCAGTTTGTAATTATTTTGTAAATTATGTCAAAAGTGAAATAGACTATTTAATACAAGCTATACACATCAGCTTGACATAAATATATTATATTGTAATTGTTAATGTACTGTAATATCGTACAATGTTTAACAAAAATGTTGATCTTTAGTACACGGGACGGGACGGAGGATATAGCTTGATGGGAAACTATAAAAAAGTTGAATTGAGAGGGCTGATCTGATTTTAAAAATTCATTCACCAATATATATTACCCGAGTTATCACAGTTATTGTAGCGCAAGTCGGCGTCCGCTAGTCAATCATATATTGTAAATAATGAAAATCTGTTAAAAATCTGCTTATATCATATTTGCGGATAACATATCTGGTTCATAATAATTTAATCTACGACCTAAGAATCTTTAGGGGTATATACTAACTACAAAGAGTATCATATAGTGGTTCATAATAACTCGGTTTTCCCTTTTCAATGACACGACTTACACACGTCTACTCGTAATTGTAGTTTCATAGTAATAAAATAAAGGTAAACATTTATAAAGGCGTGAGAATTCAGTATTTTATGAAGGGTTCCGTATATTAAATATTAGCATCAGTCAAACATTAATGATATTCATATTACATTGTTTATCAGTAATAAAGTATACCTTTTTCAACCATGACTCTGATCCAGAATGAAAACAGGACGAATATTTTTAAACATAATATTGTAAAATATAACTAACAAAAGGGTAGATAGGTAGTCGGTAGACAAAAATAATAAGCAACCCCACTTCAAGTTTTATTTATATACATGATATTGGTACATGAAACGTATATTTAAATGTAGTTTTCTATAACATAATCCCCAAGGCATTTAGACATGCCTACACAAGTCACAGTGTTCTTACCAACTTTTCACTGACTTCAAACAAATAAAATGTTATGAAAATGCTTGCAAATAAATCCACTTGAATAAAAAATAAATGACAAAATAATTATGTCAATTTGTAAGGTGCCAACATCAATACGTGTTTGTTATTTATACTAATATAATAAAGTAAGACAGTATATTTGTTTAAACGCAAACGACCATCACATCGCAACAAGCTCGAGTTGGCGCGTTTATTTGTTTCATTATTAATTTCCTGGTCAACCGGAACTTGCATTGAAATTTTCCACAACAGAATCCTAGTTTATAATTGAAGTGCGCCCGGTTCGGACACGCCTGTGAATATTTCAGTGCGCGCCGCGAGTTGAGATCTTGAGGCGGAATACTCAAAATAATGCATATCATATTTTGGTACATCATTTCCACCGAGTCATTTAAAAGTTCCTTTTGTATTTAAAACTTAAAGGGGTGACTTCCGGTGACTGTTTTCTGCCAAATACAACTTAAATTATTTAAGACTGCTAGTGAAACCAACGAACCTGAATAATTCCCATACATTTTGATTGAAGTAATTAATTAAGTTTCTGTATTTTTGCAGTTTTTCTTCAACACCTTGGAAATTATTTAAGTTATTCAAACATCAATCGGTAACTTTGTGGTTAATTTTTTTTATAAATTTTACTACAAACAGATAATCAGAATTTTATGAATAAGCAAATATTTTATAAACCCAGGACTAAATCATGGCCGAACAGAATAACCATTGCACCAAAGAGGCAGTCTTAATTTAAATTCACGAATATGTAACTAGTTAACAAAAATGCAATAATTTGCGTCGGTGCAAGACAAAGCTAATTCTCGTATACTTTATTTATATCCATTATCGCTCGCTCAGTACTAATGCCTTTGAGTTGGCTCTACAGAAGTGTACGGCGTATGTGATAAGCGTATGGCGGGGTGATTAGCGGAGAGAATAATTAGTGGACCAACATTTTTTTGACTTGGTATTCAGCTTTGTTACTTAAACTAGTGCTGTTGTTTAATACTACATGTCACTATCAAGATCGAGGGAACGAGATATCGTGTGCATCACAGTGCCCGAGGCGATGGACGGACCAAATAAAGGAAACAATAGTTATGTCTATCCCAAATGCCATGTGTGCTGCTGGAAATAGAGAGAGAAATGTGAAAAACTGTAAAAATTCCTCTTGTTGGGGTGCCGTCATCCACGAAGTTGAGGAAATGACATATGAAGAAAAGAATTGAGCTTAGATCAGTAACCGGTCATTGTCCTTATTATAAATATGTGTTGTAGAGTTATTCTAGTATGATACAGAAACTGTTCAGTGATATGGAATTGAATAAAAGGTAAATAAACTTAAGACTGCACTTAACACACACAATTAAGTAATAAAAGTTAGAATATTAAAATAATGAGTAAATATAATTCCAATATATATATGTTAATTTCTTTCTGCTGCGACACGGTAACGCTGCTTACCATAAAATAAGCATATACCTTTCCCTGATGAGCGCTATCACTAAAAAAGATGATTTTTTTGATGGTCAACGATTATACAGGGAATAGTGGATAATCTTATGATACCGGCAACTAATATCAAAAACATCTACTACATTTTCCACTACTACTCGTTAATAAATCCAACCCCGTAGCATCAATTTCTTGTTAGCCGCACGGTGGCTCGTTATTCTCAGTCAGCTGACTGTGACCTGGATTCCATTACAGATTTGTTGCCGCTGGAATTCGTTATTAGTTATATTTCTTATTATTTCCCAATAGAAACATGTGTTTCCTTGAGCAAGTTGAGTTCATAATTTTTAAGATATCCTATCTATTACTATAGTAAATATAAACAGAGAACTTTGAGTAAATTTACCAAAATGTGAATGATATATTTTTGTATCATTTCTACCTGTTATCGCTCATTATAATATATATCTTTTAATCAATTATTACACTGATTTTATAATTAGATTAAATATGTATGTAACGTATATATACAATAACGTGTGTATAATACTATATACATTCTGCTTCTTCGAGATGGACTGAAAGAAAAACAGGGTTAATAAAATATACAGCCACGCGGCCGGAGAAGCGGGAGTTAGATAGTCATTAATATCTCACTAAAAGCTAAGCACGTGTCACGACTATGCGTAGCGTTGCTACGACATTGCTACGTTGCTACGAAGACTCCTTCTATTTACTACTATAAACTAATAAATGACCAAACAGATGACCTTACTTGTCTTATATGGAAAACTGTAATTGATAACAACAATTGATTATGAATTTAAAGGCAACGCTAAGAAAATATGACATCCTTACTCTCTGTAATATTACTAACAACTGAAAAATAGATGATCTTTTTTCAGACATTTTTTTTTGTAATACGAAACGTATTTTTCAACTTTTTTTTATCTTTTTGTTCCAAGCCGTACAACCGTGCTACCAGTTTCAATCATGGCATTCGAGTTAATATCTAATCGCAATCGTGCTTATTAGACACGCCATTCGACTCTCCAACCCATAGAGATATATCGTTAATATAGAGCGGTTTAGATAAATTTATTTGAAGCATATAAAAAATGAAATACAAAGCAGCTGAAGACAAACACAGTTATTGCTATAAGCAATTTCCTCCAGACAATTCGCAGAGAAAGAATTGTGACAAGGAAATTGGATAATTCAATAATATAACTAGTAATATGATAAACTACACAATATGCTTAATAATATTGCGACATATAAATAAACACATAAATAAAATGGCTTTTTATAATTTTTACTTGAGATACTTTTATATTAAAGCGGAGAAAGAAAGAAACACTTGTTAAATATCACATAATTGCAACATACAGCTTATAAAAGCATAGTCTACAATATTATCTCTTTAATATGACTCATAGGACTTATATCGCTTAGATATTTGATGTTACCACAACTCTCAACTCTACAATGTTCAATTGCATTTCTTTGTCCTGTCTATTACATTCATTCCGCGAAAATATCTATGCTCATTTCAAATTCTATTAGTTTTACAACGAACATCGGCTTAATGCTTACAATCTGCGGTTCAATGAGGTCGTATTACGTTCCATTAAGGGTTGTTTTCGCTTAACTTGCTTACGTTAGACATGACATTTACAGTAACTAGCACATATTTGGTACTGCTAAGTAACTGAGACTATTCTAAATCCATAGTTTGTATAGTAATTACTAACATTCTGCTTATGAATAAATGAATTTGTAGATCTATATATTTTAAGTAACAATCCTCTCATTTGAAATACTCATTCCATACAACAAAACATAGATTTTGTATAACGTGCGATAGGTTGTGATTATTTTAACGCAATCTTAGTTTGTTTCTTATGTCTTTTCATTTGAAAATAATTATTTAATTTTACCATCTCAAACATTTCTATCCAAAAAAGATTGTAAATAATTTAATAGGTAGAGACCGAATCCATGACTTCTCGCTATTGAGATCGTACCCGAACTTGTACATATCTTTATGTCATTTACGATGGACGAACAAGTAACTTAAAAAGAATCACTCGCATCCAGCCACTATGTAGGTATACTCTATGCATAATAATATAGAGCCATAAGTCGCCAGCAGTCCCAAGTATGGCTTAATGAGGGTTAAAAAGATAAACCGTACCGCATACATAGTTAACTAAGCGAAATTCCACCCAGCTACAAGCTACAACAAGTTTATAAGTAGCCCTATCGGAGCTTGCCCGCAGCATCAAATATTCAACATCACCTGACCTGAAATTATAGGCTTGTGTGTTACATACGACTATGTATTACACTAAACTAGAGAGCTCGTTGGAGTAAATTAACTTTGCGGTGGCGCTATTGCTGTTTGTCCTAAATTCGATTCCCAGTTGTAAAGTTCCTGTATTGTAAGTTTCATTGAGTGATGACCAGCTTTTAAAAGATTTACTTCGTCGTAATAAATTAAGTATTACGACGTAATATTCACTGCACATTGTACCTGATCATTTTTAGATGATAAAAAAGGGTATAAAAAGATGGGTATATCATTTCTAAAATATTCTAAATTATTGTACAGAAGTAGAGTTTCTTATATCAAAGGAATTGCGCAATTTTACTATATAAGCAACGTTTTCGAAGGAAGCTTGCAATGTCAACTTTGTTTTAGGACACGTAGAGATTTTAGTGCTATTTTCGCTCACGGTCCAGTGTAGTCTAATTATATGACCAAAAAATAACTTTCCTATGCACAGGTATACGCGTCAAAGACGTAGCTTAGACTTTTGGCTACAGTAGAAAAAATGAAATGGATAAATGAAAAACATGACTTATTATTAACTTAACTCATACAGGAATTAGTTAATGATGTAGTTGTATATTTTGCTATTTCACGAAAACCGACGATCAAAACATTACAACAAAGCGACAAACTGACCTACGCCCGGCAGAAAATCCTCAACCTACAGTTTACTTCGAAACCGGAGCATCGCAGAATATAGGAAAAATAAATTATAAATTACTAGCAGTTGCCCACGACTTCGTCCGCGAAAAAACCTCTTAGGTAACCTTTTCATTTTTAAGACATACTTTCATATAAAAGGTGCTCATTCCCCGCTACCCCTCTCAATTTAATTTTTTTTATAGTTTCCCGTGAAGCAATATCCTCCGTCCCGTCCCGTGTACTAAAGATCTACATTTTTGTTAATCATTGTACGATATTACAGTACATTAACATTAACAATATATATTTATGGCAAGGTGATGTGTATAGTTACAAAATAGTTTTACATTCACAGATCTAGAGATAAGTCCGTTTAAACAAACGAACAGACTTTTTCGTATCTATACTAATATTATAAAGAGGCAAAGTTTGTAAATAAAGTTCTGTCGGGACTGATCTACGGAACTACTGATCCGATTTTGACCTATGAAATTCTTTCACCAATAGAATGCTAAGTTATCGGTGAGTGTCATAGGCTATATTTTATATTTGTATTGTATAAATTACCCGAGTTATCACAGTTTTTGTCGCGCAAGTCGGACCGTGAAATTTAATAAATCGGCGTAAATCGCGTGCGCTGCATGTATGCGTAAGCTGCCTGCGTAGCTAAAGAGCTATTGGATATAATTGAAAACAATCTATGAAATTTTTACGCATTTTAAAAAGTTCTACAAAAAAGTCCGCGATAGCATATCATCATCAGCCTGTATCCGTCCACTGCTGGACATAGGCCTTTCCGAGAGCGCGCCACCACACACGATCCTCTGCCTTCCTCATCCAGCCACTTCCCGCTATCTTTTTAAGGTCGTCGGACCATCGGGCTGGAGGGCGTCCTACACTGCGCTTAGTAGTACGTGGTCTCCACTCCAGAACACGCCGGCCCCAGCGACCGTCTGTTCTGCGACTTATATGGCCTGCCCACTGCCACTTCAACTTGCTTATCCTTTGAGCTATGTCCACTACTTTAGTTCTCCTCCGGATTTCCTCGTTTTGGATTCTATCCTTTAGAGAGACACCCAACATCGCTCGCTCCATAGCCCGCTGAGCGACTTTGAATTTGTGAACCAGGCCAACTGTCAGTGTCCACGTTTCTGCGCCATACGTTAATACTGGCAGGACACACTCGTTGAAGACTTTGGTCTTCAGGCTTTGGGGTATCGACGATTTAAGGACGTGACGCAATTTTCCAAATGCTGCCCACCCCAGCTGAATTCTTCTGTCAGCCTCCTTGTCGAAGTTATTCCTACCAAGTTGGAGAATTTGTCCTAAGTAGTTGTATTCCTGAACAACTTCGATGCTGACATTGCCGACAAAGATGGGTTTTGAGATGACATGCTCATTGACCATGACTTTGGTTTTATCCATGTTCATCTCAAGGCCCACTTGTCTGGAAGCACAGCTAAGGTCGGTCAACATTGTCTCAAGATCCTGCGGCGATTCTGCCAGTATAACAATGTCGTCCGCAAATCGCAAGTGTGAGATATATTCACCGTTTATGTTTATACCTCGGCATTTCCAGTCCACAACCTTAAAGACATCTTCAAGGGCACAAGTAAAAAGTTTCGGGGATATAACATCTCCCTGTCGTACGCCTCTTCGAATGGGTATCGCATATATCTAACTTTTATATTTTGGGAGATATATAACTTTTCGTGTTTTAGAGAATCATTTAATTCATATGCTTACGTTTACGTCATTATTTATAGAACTAAACTTAAATCCTTATCTAAATAAATTATTTAATAATCACAAGGATATTATAGAGATAAGATTTGCCTTTTACAGTATGTTAATTAGTTATATAGTTTCGGAGATATTACAAAATTTCTAAAAAACATGATAATGCCGCTATATCATCCAAATTAAGTGGACCTCCTCCATGTTATATTATACGTACTGAATAGGGGTCAACATTTTGGTACTAATGCTTTTTGATAATTCTATCTTGGACGATACAGCAGCAGTGTTACGCTTTTTAGAAATTTTGAAATGTCACCGAAACTATATAACTAATTAACATACTATAAAAAGGAAATCTTATCTGTATAATATCCTTGTGATTATCAAATAATTCTTTTTGATAAAGATTTAAGTTAAGTTGTATAAATAATGACGTAAACGTAAGCATATGAATTAAACTATTTTTTAAAACACAAGAATTTCTATATCTGTTAAAATATAAGAGTTAGATAAATATATTTGGAGGAGACTATTTTGTAGAACTTTTTAGGATACATAAAGTTCCAATACATTGCTTTCAATTATTCTCAATAGTTAAGGCAGCGCATGCGCATAAAGCCGATTTAACAGATTTTTGCGGTCCGACTTGCGCGACAAAAACTGTGATAACTCAGTTAATATATACAATACAAATGTAAAATATAGCCTATGACACTTACCGATAACGGAGCATTCTACTGTTGAACGAATTTTTTAAATCGGATCTGTAATTCCGAAGATTAGCCCCAACAGATCCATTTACAAACTTACAAACTTTACCTCTTTATAATATTAGTATAGATTGATATTGCCGATGGACCCGGCACCCGCACGGTAAATCCATGGAATGCTAAAATATTCGTCTCTCTATATTGAACTTCCGCAAAGTGATGACCGCATCTTTAACAGTATTTTATAATTTTGTTATATCGCATATTTAGTAATTTTGTTATATTGATTATGTATTACATACTCAATATAACAACAGTAACGATGCTTACCTGTTCATCATCTCCCCCTCCGGGCGGTTGATGGCTGCGTCCTTGGAGGCGGAGTACACGTACACGCGCGCGTCCGTCTTGTACCACTTGATGCTGTGCATCTCGCCGCAAGACTTGCCGTCGATGCGGCAGCGCAGGCGGGCCGTGTTGCCCACCAGGGCCGATGCGTGGTCTGTGGACGAAGACAGAATGGTTACTGTCATGGACTCAATCTAAGGTAGATTTTAACGATATATTTTATGCCGTGTTTGCCCATTTGGTTTTAACAACAATACACACCGCGGACCCTGAGACGAAGGTTCGATGGACCCGCACAGCGCTACACTGCAAACCGAAACTCTGTAGGTTACAAACAGACGATTAACCTTATATTAACCTTAACCTCTATTGTAATGTAAAAAATTATTCACCGGAATGTAATCGACGTCCGTTGGAATATCTAACCTCTTTACTACACTCGAACGATGCAAAATTAATCATGCAAATTGCAACAACATTTATTTGCAATTCCCAAACCTTGCAATAACTTTTTATCAAAGAAAGAGGCAATCACGTATCGTTGCCAATATTTGTTTAACATAAGATCACATTATCGCTTAGTAACCAGCTCATAGACTTGGGGCGCGAGCAATTTGGTTGAAATATTTTCAAACTTATCAACGCATAAACAATGTAAAAGCAATATTATGTTATACAAACAAACATAAACCAAGCTATAAACTATGACACACGTTCCACGGCGGATATTTCAAACCGATTATCCCAACATTGACCTACATTAATCCCCGTATTCCGGCACGAGTCGATGCCCGTCGTGTTCAATTAAAATCGGTCCGTTGTTATTTTAAACTGCAGTATTTGTTCTGTCTCTGTTAACTTTAAAAAAGAGTATTTATTATTTGAAATCCATGCAGCGAGTTTATTTTCGGCTTTAACTGTGTACCAGAGATAGGTATTTTATCGGTTGGATTGGCAATACCTATATTAATCAACAAAGCAGCTTTACCAATATATTTAGTAGAATATTCGCAAAATACTACGACACTATAGAGGTTGAGAAGATTGAAAATCAAGTCCCGTGCCTGGAGAAAGCACTATCCTGTGAGTCGTCGATCTCGGTTTCAGTCATCTGATAGAAATCATTTCGTGTTGACAGACGTCAATATTTTTACGAGGAGGGATGCCTGGCCCTGTGGTGAGCAGATAATAGACTGATGATTGTATTATATAATAGTGCATCTGTCCATTGATCTGCACCATAAACTTAAAATTAATGAACAGAACAGAAGAACAAGGCAATTGGCTTCTCGAATAAAACTGTCACAAACAACCCTATTTATAAACCCTTCAAAGATTAGAAAGTAGAAAGTCACAGGAAATAATTAAACAACAAATATAAAATAGAACTTCTTTTAATACATTATAACTAAAGTAACTCTCAAAAATATACAACTAACTGCAAGTTGCACATAAAAGCTCTTAATAGAGCATAAAAATTATTAAATCTCAGCGAATAGTTGCTAGTTGCAATATGGATATAAACACAGTCGGTCAGTTGCACAAATTTGCGGCGCAACTATTAGTTGCATAATCCTAATATCACTTGTCACATGTGTCACGTGCACGACCAAACAATGTTATGTGTGTGGCGCAATTAATAGGAAAATAGCGGACAAAAAATAGTATTTAGCTAAAAAATTAAAAAGTGATATCCATACATAAAATAAAATTTGAGTGTCTGTTTGTATTATTTTAATAACCGTTTTTACTAAATACGTATGAATAACCTGTCTGTCTGTCCGTTTGTTCCGCCTAATTTCTGAAACTACCAGTGAGATTGTAAAAAAAACCTATTTAACGTGATAGCCAGACTCATGAGGAGTGACTTCGGGTAATTTTTATCCAGATATTCCTACGGGAATAGGAACTACGCAGATGAAATCGCTGACGACCTCCAATTATGTAATAAATTCTAATGATTAATGGTAATTTTGAATGTCTATCAGATTAATTTAGCTATACAAAATCTACTTTCAAACATAAGAAACACTAGTTTTTTTTTACTATTAAGCTCTTTGTTATAAAAATCGTTAGTAAAAGTACAACATCACGTAGTAGCAATATCCACGAACGCTATTCTAAGTCACGTCCTGTTTAAAACGAAATGTATTTAACATCGACTTCAAATCGCTGCGGTATAATATTTTAAGCCAACCGCCATTCCGCCACGCTGTTAACACAGCGGTGATTTTATTCCGAGAAAAAGCGTAATCCCGTTGCGGAATTTTCTTGTTGGTTTTGTAAAATGGAATTTTACGCGAACAGCTTAAGCGTAATTTCATTGGCGGTGTAACTTTATCTTGCGCAAATTAGGCGATGTACACTTTGCCTAATGTGTTTGGATTGGTTTGATACAATTTAGCTCCCGCACCGGCTTTTATTCGGAAATTATGGTTTTTGGTATTTACGTACAATTTGTACGGTTTGCTTCATGTATTATTTATTCCGAGAAAGGATTCTGTTATACTTCAAATTGTAGCTTTACATTTAATATGTTAATTATATTATTATACCAGACCATTCGTCTCTATTTCAGGAGAGTTTACAAGTTTGTCTTAATTTTCTTGGAAAGCAAATACTACTGAGAAGAGCTGGCAATGAAACCATATTGTGCATAAATGAGTCAAAGTCACGTTTATTGATATTCTACGTATTATACTTAAGAGTAAATGCAGTGTGAACTACAAAGATTTTTCTTGAACGCTTAACTCTGGCTGGTAGAAGTGAAGCGTAGCGTCGCGTCATGATTTTTGCCGATAGCATATTCATTCTATTTTGCCATCACTTAAGTAGATATTTTGAGTTTGAGTTCTAAAAAAATTTTTAACAAAAAATAGAACCGACTCAAAACGCACTAAAAAGTAAAAAATAATTGTGTCATTTACTTGGTTTAATTTACTTAAGCATATCTAGGAGTCGGTGCCAGCCAAGTTTAAGGAACATTTATTTTACGTAGTAAAGAAGTTTGTGGGTTCTAGGTAACGTCCTCCTCCCCCTCCGACTCCTAGATATGCTTAAGTAAATTAAACCAAGTAAATGACACAATTATTTTTTACTTTTTAGTGCGTTTTGAGTCGGTTCTATGTTTTGTTAAAAATTTTTATTTCTTACTTTTTAGTGAACTTATTGCAACGTAACGTACTCGTACTATACTGTCATAGTATATTATACGGCACTAGTAGCCAAAAAGCTACCGATAACGAGACAAAAACTGAAATCGCTGTAAGCGTGCCTCCAAAATTCGAAGAGTTCCTTTAATTTCCCCAGGATATCATCATCAGATCCTAAAATGGTGACAATGGGACCATCTTGGAAGTATGCCTTTTCTAATAAAAAAAGAATTATCAAAATCGGACAACTCTGTAAAAAGTTATGCGTGGTCATACATATAAAAAAAAATATATACGTGTCGAATTGAGGACCTCCTCCATTTTTTTTCGTCGGTTAAAAATGGAATTAAGCGTCACTCCATTCTATATTTTTATATACTTTTAATTTATGGCATCTTAATCATTTGAAAATAGAGATGAATAGCATATTCATCTCTATTTTCGGCAAAAATCGAACACGACGCTACGCTTCACTTCTACCAGACAGAGTTAAGCTAATATTGATAGTTGACAAACTTGACGCATCGCTTCGCTTCCATTTCCAGTAGGAATCTTGGAGTTGTGTTTACACAGTAGAGCCTAAACTTCATATTTACAATCGACGCCTTCTCGTCAGGTGCTGTATCCCTAAGTATAGCGTCGTGAAAACTTTCGCACAGTGCAACTCACTATAACGGGGGTAGGTCGAAATCTCGCAAGAGCTGGATTAAGACTCGAAAGTGCCAAGTTGCTGAGCTAAGCCGCGCCTTGCTAACCGAGGCACGTTCCTTACAAGTTAATAACAGGACGGTTACAACTAAATTGTTGAAGTATAACTTAACATGAACTTGGAAAACCAATGATTTTTGGAACTAGTATTAGATTTAGATTTAAGCTGAAATTTATTTTTTCGAGGAAATATTTGAATAGAATTTCTATAATTTAATCCGGCCTTTCGGCCCGGACCTAAGTTTCCGCCAAATCTGGTCAATAATTGCGTTATTATTAAAATACAAACAGCTGAAACTTACGTCTCTGTTGTTGGAGCATGCCCGACTAGTTTTGAACCCTTATGAGGTTCTTGGTGATGTATGGGTTCCAATTAAAAAAGAGTGAGTTTCAGCCATTTGTATTTTAATAATATGAAAAATACTCTATAATATAGACAGTTTAAATTATAAAAAATGCAGCATAAAGGAGTAACGTAAGCATACACAAACTTTTGCTTTTTTAATACGAGTGTAATATCAATACAATTATTTCAAATTAATACACGATTGATGACAATTTCCATCTCATCCAATACGGAAAAGCAAACTCTGTAATCAAACCCGACGCTCTTTACCCCGTTAAGAATAACGATAGAATCGTTACTCTTACCAGTTGTAGTAGCAGTAAAATTAGTATTTAATATTAGAAAAAAAGGAATGTCCCTAAAATACCTACACTGTACAGATATATCAAAAATAAAACCTTAAAAACATATATTTTTGCTGACTTCCCATTTATCACGTACATAACTAATGATAAAATTATTATAATTACTCGTGACTTGAAAAAATCTGTACCGTTCGCAACAAACAAGTTCGCAACAACTCGTATTAATCACTACATCCTGCCATTTATTGAAGATGCTAACTTGTGACACGTGTACGGATAGCAAAAGTATTTGACAACAAAATTTGCTAAAATAAATTATAACATTTTTAGGATACTAATTTACTTCATAAAATTATGCATTACGCATTCTTGTGTCCACATTCATCTGAATAATCTATTCTTTATGACAATATATTTTTTTAAAGCATAAATGAGACGATGGAAGGTAAGGAACCTTTCAGCAGTATAATGAAAATATACAATAGTTCTTTCAAGTTCAATACTGTCTTCAACTAGATTGTCATTGCGCATTAGTTGATATCGCAGCCAAGCGTTCATTAAAGCGACAAATAAGAAAAAAATTCATGCAGCAAGACGCAATACTCTCACGGTTGTTAAAAGAAATATTGAGAGATAAAAACATAAATCGCTACTATTTTCTTAACAATCTCTACATAATCTATACAAATAAATAAAGTTGAAGTGTCTGTTTGTAGCTATTGTTATTTAAATTAACAGTTTTTCAGGAAATGCTTATAAAAGTATGTATGATACTTACGTCATAAAATCAATTTTTAATTTTGTCTATTTGTTTAAGCTAATCTCTGAAACTGCTATTCGAATATTGAAAGTTCTTTTTGTATATTTAATACCCTGATGTTCCCACTATTTAAATATATTGTATTTATGTACGAAACATAAAAAATAAAAACACAAAACGAAAAACTTTCGTTAGGAACAAACGTTTTTCGTAACGACGGTTCAAAAATAATGCTAGTTACTTATACAGGAGACCAACATCATGCTGTGTTTCTGTCAACTGTACCTAAAACACGTACATAGCATTCCCTTAACGAACGTTTAAAATTTTGTTTCTGACACTACATTAGCGGAAGATTACAAGTTTTATCGCCCACGGTCGAACTTCAGTCGTTTTAACAACTTAATGGAACATAAACACAACCGAATACGGGAGAAACATGCTAAGTGTTATGTTGTGGAATACATTTTATAAAATGCGTGACTCTCGGCCATAAATCACGAGTTTGGACACGACGCCAACAATTTCTAAGTTTGGAGATTTATCAACGCAAAGTGGCCTCGGAATTCCTTCTAATTTGAGGTCGAGTTTATATGAGAACTTAGATATATAGAGTTGGAGTGTTTTTGTGCTGATAAAGTAGTTTTTAAGCGAAATCTGCCTCACTTATCGATCCAGGTACTAGCCAGAGCTCCTGAGGTCGTGGTTTCGAATCCTTGATTAGGCTATAAAACTCTTATTTACTACGACTTAGCCCTAGATCGCAATCATAGCTGATAGTAAGTTTTAGTGAAATCTACATCCTTTTTGGTTTTTGCACGACATTGTACCGGAACGGTACAACATCCTTCCGACAAACCCGACCTGGACCAATTAAAAAAATCTTAATAGACCCAGCCGGGAATCGAACCCGGCACCTTCGTCTTATAAATTTACCGCGCATATCGCAATGCTATGGAGACCGTCATATGAAAATAGGTCCTACTGCAGTTGTTTTGCCTCAAAGAGTTCTACTACAACTATCGCCATCGTCTGCATTAATGTGATGACGTGGTGATCAAATGATTATAGGGTAATGTACAATGAAGACGAGTAATAAATAAAACCTTTTGAATATTAATTAACAATAGAACATAAACAATTGTGTCAAATTCCAAACAGTTTAGAGCGGTGTATCCGGGACAAATTAAATAAACTGAGGTCAGTTGACCTCCCGGGCCGGCGCGGGCCCGGCCGGGGCCCGGCGGATTACGGATTACAGCGGTAATATTGTTAAACCCTTTACAATTACATTTCCAGTTCGTCCGTACCGATAAACGGGATGATATTCAATTTGCATTTTGTTCGACACTAATCTCCAAGATGATAACACTGAGCTTTATTACATCGTGCTCACTTCCTGGAAACTTTGTAACATTTTATCTTTGAATATATGAGTTCAAAAGAAATATTGAATTGGTTACCCGAGAGTATTGTTTTAATAATTTAATATTATAAGTACTACATATTTTAAAACGCCGCGTCTATCTATTCGCGATAAACTCAAAGACTTTACTTACAGTTTTCACGTAAGTCTTTGAGTTTGGAACGTATTAGTACATAGTTTATCAAGGTCAAATTGACTGAAATATGATGACATCTGTTAACAACAGAGAGGTATAAAAAAGATGTAGTGACTAAAATCGAGGAAGATGTGCTGAGATGGTTTGGTCATGTACAGAAAATGAATGAAAGGAGACGAGCGAAAGGAATTTATAAGGCGAGAGTGAATGGGAATATTGGAAGGGTAAGACTTTTTTTTAATTGAACTTACTTAATTCCAACGCAAGTTTCAACACGCGTTTCTTTCTGCAGATCGGTCAAATCATGAGGCACCCATATTTCATATTTTTTTATTTTATTGATTTGACGCAAATGAATCAATATGTTGTTAACGTTAAACCATGCGCGGATCGGCTTCCACCATCTCTTTCAAATCTAGGACAATTCTGATTATAAGTCAAGTCAAAAGTTTAATGAAAATATAATTAGGCACTTGTATGTCAATACGAAGTACCTATTACAACAAAAAAGCAATTTCATTCTTTAACCCCTATTATATATGCACTCGTATTTGTTGAATGTGCTAGATAATCTCCGAGTTTTATTGTGCTGGCATTTGTGATATAAATTAACAGCTTTTCCTACACTACGTTTAAAACAATGGTCACGTACAGTTTTCTATTTTCGTGTTGTTGTTACACGGATTTTCTCAAAAACCAAGATGCGGGCGCCCATTGTTAAAAAACAAAATAAAAATTGTAATATTAATCAGAAAACAATTCAACATGCTTTAACAAAATCTTCGAAGTTATTGCGAGAAAATTGGGCGTTATAAAACTTGCGTCCGCAAGGAAACCTCTCTAGACAATTGGAGTCCATAAATTTGGCAAGGCGACAAAGTTCCCATATCGAGATTGCCGAAAACGTCCGAGTTTTGCCGAAAAACGCCGAACGCCCCATAAATTTTCAACGAATCGTCAGCCAATTACAGAGTTGCAATTTTATGGGTGAACTTGTAAGGAATAATTCTTTTTTATCGCTATAGTTTTAAAAAGGTTAAATGTGACGTCAGCCTTATGAACGAGTTTTAGTTGAAAAGTTACTATAATCTCGTAGGTAATTCCACTCGTAAAAACTTCGATTGAGTTTTTGGTGATGAAAGTCAGTTCTAAATTATTATGATTAGTCGAGCTGAATGCGGGAACTAGTTGATTCTATGCGGTTTTCGATCATTTTTCTTTGCCTCTAAACATTTCCTATAATATTAGAGTAAACTTACGTTTAATTACGGAGCGTGAACTGGTCCGATCTGCCCGGGCTCAGGTCGCTAAACAAAGTTGTATGGAGTGAGCAAATGAACAAAGTTATCCAATAAAAAACTCGCTCAGTATAAAGGGATTTGTATGTGATTTAAAAAGTTGCCATATTATTTTTGGTACAGCCTCTAATAATGTACTGTTCTAATAATTGTGTTAGTTGTTTTGGTTGTGATTATATTTAGATAAGTTACTCTTTCTTTGGTCTAGTAGTTAGCCAATGAGATAATACGGAGTTATTCTTTCTTAAGAAATTGCAACACTACACCTTCCAGGGCGGTGTCGCTATACTAGCATTGGGACCCCAACGTCTATCGATAATTTCACCTCTGTGTACATCCCATTGCCATTTAATTCCGACGACCTCCGTGGCGCAGTGATATGCGCGGTGGATTTATAAGACGGAGGTCCTGGGTTCGATTCCCGGAGGGGCAGATTGAGATTTTTCTTAATTTGTCTTGGTCTGGCTGGTGGGAGGCTTTCGCCGTGGCTAGTATACCTACTACTACTGACAAAGACGTACCGCCAAGCGATTTAGCGTTCTGGTACGATGTCGTGTAGAAACCGAAAGGGTTGTGGATTTTCGTCCCACTCCTAACAAGTTAGCCCACTTCCATCTTAGACTGCGTCATCACTTAACATCAGGTGTGATAGAGGTCAAGGGCCAACTTGTAGTTGATAAAAAAAAATCCTTTGCAGATCTCCTTATTACTGATTTGGTCACGCAGAGCATAGCTCGCTCCACCACTCCTTGAGTATGTTTGGGCCTTCTTACGAGATATGGGCCTCAACCAACTAACCCACTAACTGCCAACCCAATAACTATGGCTTTAGTGGGTTGGCAGCGAAATCTATATCGGACATTATATTCTGGTCCTGTACTGGGAAATTAATATAGTGATGATGATAAGAAACAAAAACGAAATAACAAACATTCGCTAGTACTGTTAAAATCCACAGACACGGTACACCGCTAGCTCCGTCACAGGTGTCACAAACCCTGACATGCAATACGTGCGTTTGACAGCCGTTTGACAGTGTTGAAATATCGGCGCGTTTAGAAACCGAGCGCATTTCCCGTCCAATATAGGCGTGCGGTTTTGCGGCTGCCTTATTTGGCCTGAATTTATAACTTCCTGTTTACACTGAAAACTACCATTAGTTGACACTCACGTCTATTAATTTTATATAAAAATGTTGATGTGTTTTGTCAACTAACTCATGAATTAAAGAAACTATATTCATGCAGTTTTTGTGATAAGAGTAAACTAAGCTCAGGACATGATTTTAAGTAAGTTTTATTGAAAGGAAAAAGTTAACCACCAATAAAATATTACTAAATATTGGTAGTCTTAAATGTTCTTTTATACTGAACTTATTAGTAAAATAATTCCAACGGTAAAATAATTTGGCATCGCACACCACGAGCTTGGGCGTGTATAATCAATTAGTTGAGTCTCTATAAGGAAAGATAGCGCGGCGCAAATTGTTTATGATTAAGTAATAATATACTCCTCATGAAGTAAGCTCGAAGGTAAACGCTTTTATCTCGAACACCCACTTTTTCATATGTGAAATTAGATCGCCCTATTTCCTTATTACCCTCGTTTGGGCTGTAATGGCGGTCGTGACGTCATCGCTTACGTCATCACGCCCGTGTTATGGAGGGTTAACAAGGCTGTATGTTTGCGTTTAGGAAAATTTTCGGTTGTGCGCGATTATGAAGGAAGTTTCGCGGTTTATGGTCGTCGGTACTACGGGTATGTGATAACTTTGTTTGTTTTGCAAGTTACGACTGTATGAAAATACAATTTGTTGGTGTTTACGCTGTTTTTGATATTGTTTTAAATGTATTGTAAACTACAAATCAGATCTATGAATTACGTGCCTATGATGCAAAAACTTCGGTCCCTGTCAGATTTTTTAGAGATTAAGATGTGGCATAATTTAAGCTTACGAGCTCGTAAGCTCGTACATGGAGAAATGGAACAGATGAGTCATTGTTACGCTGTTATTAAATCCACCAAGTGATAATCACTACAACAAAAAGTATTTTTATTTTTTCAATTTTAATTAATAATATTTCGATTGAGTCACATCGAATCACTGCATTAGAGAGATCCTTAAAGTAAATAAAAAAGATAATTAAAAAAAATCGGCCAAGTGGGAGTCGGAAAAATATTAAAAGCATTATTATTATACGATGCAACTAAAAATTTACAGTTTTCGTAATTTTTCCATTATCTATACTATATAACGTTGCTTTGTACTAAATTTCAAGATCCTGATTTTACGGGAACTCCCCTTTAGGTTTTGATTTACTTGACCTTGTCGAAAATTGGAGAAAATATTGGCATAAACGGCTGTATCTTTTGATTGCCTTGACCTAGAAGTTCGATTTTTTCACGTCTCTAAGGGACAGCAGACTAAAGTATTTGATATAAATTTCAGATTGATATTTCCACGCGTTTCTGAGAAGGTCGTGACAGACAGACGGACGGACAACGAAGTGATCCTATAATGGTTCCGTTTTACCTAAAGTATTTTTTATACTCAGTGTCTTTTTTAACAACTTAACGAAAAGTCAATGCTAGGAATAGGCACGAAAATAGTTCAGTACGCAAGGTAATTTTTTAAACTCAGTATCTTTTTGCCCATAAACCTGACTACTTAACCTATTGAGGCTCATAAGATTACCCATTCGTTCGCAATGGCTCTCAAAAGTAATTCCATTCTTTATTCTCATCACTGTATATACACTTCGTACTTCGGATAACCGGTCCGTTTCCGGGTATAAGCAGCACCCTGTGTTTACCCGGGGCGTGTGTATGTTTGTTTGTACAACCCCAATTAGTTGGAGCGTTACATGTAACGGGTGTAACCTTCAATTTGTCTTTGAAGCCTTTGAAGCACCTGCTGCCCTTAATATATGTTATGGGGTGATGTATCAGATTAATAAGATTATTTAGATTACGAACATTTATCACTGCTTTATGAATAATGTTCAGATATTTATAATGATATGAATTACACCGTAAACTTAGCAATTTATTATTAGACGACCTCTATAGTACAGTGTTCTGCGTAGTGGAGGTCCTGGGTTCGATTTTCGGCTGGGATGATGTACATTTTCTTTATTGTTACTCGTCTTGCTTGTCGAGGCTAGTAACTACCCTGCCGACAAAAACGTACCGTCAAGCGATTAAGTGTTTCGGTACGATGTCTATAGAAATCAAAAACTGTATGGTTTTTTCCTGCTCCTAAAAATCAGCACCGTCTTCCATCTTAGACTACTATCAGGTATGTTTGCAGTCAAGGGCTAACAAGTGTAAATAAAAAAAATGTTTACACTTACAACGGTTTATAATACAGGCTCTGTGTCTAGAAATCAGCCTATAACATAACATCAATTTACAGTACAGTCCTTAATTCAAGATCCTCAAGAGACTACGCACGAATGTGAAGTGCTACGATTGTGCTACGACTATGCTACGATGCTACGGTGCTACGGTGCTACAATGACTTTATCCCTCTAAGTTTAAAAAATAGATTTAATGAAATCAGTAGACAGTTTACCTTGAATATAAAACCATTGCCTATAAAAATATCTTCTCGTTGGGTAAGCTAGGATAGAGTCAGAATAAATAATCTTAGGGTTGGGACAACGGTTTGCTACTAAGCTATAAGTATGTGTTCGGTGATTAGAACAAGATTTCTTAGTAGATCCCCCTTAAAATATGTATATTGGGACGAATGAAGGTAAAGTTATAAAGATAAACATAATCTTACACACGCCCGTACCCATGCATTAGAGCAATATAGTTGGTCTTAATTTCAAATCAAAAGTTTTTAGACCCAGTAAAAATGAAAGCATAGCCCAGCAAGTTACTTTTAAAACAGGCTCATAGTGATAATAAAAATGCACTTCTCCGAGCTCCGATTCACGTAGTCCTTTTAATGTATGAATCCTGTTAGTAAATGAATGCCCCTATAATTTCTCACCATGCACACTTTACTTCATATTAAAGCGATTCCGGACAACAAAGCTACATCCGACAATGCGTCCCGTCTGGTCCGGAGGGCGATTTCACCCAATTTTTCCGGATTTTTCCCCATTTGCTAAGTGTGTATACGTGTTGTAGGCGATACGCTCGCTCCAGGGGCCATTGTGCATTGATTTCACTGTTACACCTTTATACTACAAATAAAGCGATCCTTAAATGGAATTTAAAGTTTATCGTTCTTTTGTGTACTTTTAACCGATTTCAAAAAGATGTTCTATTGAATGTAATCGTTTTGCTGTTTACATTGGAAACTTCTGATGTTGTTTCTCGGTCGTCTAGAACTAGCTTTTATTGGAACGAAGTTTCTTATCGCGCGTTGTGAAAGGGTGCTAGACGGAAAACATACAATGATTATAACACTATTTTATAATTTAAACTATCCAGTGAGTTCTAATAACTAAGCAAATTAATATAATAAAATATATTGGCAGTCTTTGGAGACTGCAAATATAAGTGAAAATGCGTGCGGTGAAGATATTGTAAGTTTCACTCTTTTTGTCCAACCAAAAGATACACATATAATTGTATAGACAATATACATATTATTGCTAACAGAAAGCGCTCAGTAACGATGGCGCAAGTTCCATGACTTGTTCTTCCTAAAAAAATTATGGCTAGTTTCAATCCCCTACGTGGTCAATAGTCATGAACTACGTAAAGTGTGTTAGCAGTTTATGCAACGTGCTATAAATTAGTTAAATTAAACTGATACTCTGACCTCCAAACATAGTCATAGTAGGGTCTAGCTGTTTTTAAATTTAGATATAATAACGCTGTTTTATTATATTAATAGAGTAATATTTTGTAAAAGTCAATATGTCATATCTGTTAATTTTTAACAGGGAAATAAAATAAAATAATGCATAAGTATTTAGCTGCAGGAAAGAGTTCACTACAATGTCAAAACATGTGTCTCCATACCGCATGTAAGGAAGCCAACTTGTCAGAAAACTTGCATCATAACGTCAAGCGGTTAGAGACGAGCGCCAAGAACTTGGGAACTTCTCGAATTAGCCGGTTATTTATGTGGCGATGGTAATGCGCCGAATAATGTCCCATTTTCCGGAGATTCCGCGGAATAACCGCTTTATTGTTTTGACGTCTTTATTGGAATTCAAATGGCAACGTTTTGAGGGTTAACTGGTTACGAACAAATTGATTTATGTTGGTTCTAGTTGAGCTAATATTATGACTTGCAGAATGAAGGTTGAATGGACGTTTGTTAGTCAATACTGACAGAATGCTTAAACAAATCTGAATAAAATCTTGGACAGAGCTAAATTTTATAGTCTGAAAAAATACGAGACTGCATAATTTTTATTTCAATTATCTCACAGAAACGTTAGGCAAATATAAGTAAGCATAAGGTTAACACACAGATTGATTCTTTTTAACGTTCTATAACTCTTGCCTTTTAAGTTATGGAACGCTAAAAAGAATCAATCTCACAATCTTTATAACATTGCTAAGTTGACTGTAGGATGTCTATCCATCCACCTAGTTATCAAGAACTTGTCAAAATGCGTATTAAAAAAAACATAATAGACAATGAGCTCATAGTTCAAACTTTGGTGGCCTAAGGTGGACTGACGACTTTCAACATGTCGCAGTGAAGCACTGGCTACAGAGGTCTCAGGATCATTTGCGATTGGAAGTCCATAGAAGCTATGTCCAGCATTGAATGACCTGATGTGATGTGATAATGATGTGATGATTAAAAGGCTTTGTAGTCACTTGAAAGATATGAAAAAAACCATACTAAACTGTAGCTGCAAATTTTGACACCCTATAAGTTATAATGATAACTTTTAGGGTGTATGATTCTAAGATCAGGGTCCATAAACCCATAATCATTTTTCAAGACTGCAATGTCTGACAGCACAATGAAAAATCGAGGTCTCCAATCGCCTAGTTTGTAAAGAAGCTCAAAAAAACTAAATCAGGTTATTCAAAGTTCAGCCACTTCGATGTCAGCCACCAGTATGACTTCAGAAAAAGTATTATAGATTTTATATACACAAACAATAAATCTCATTCTTAGAAATCGGAATATCAGGAATCAGATTATTTACGTTTTCTGAGAAATTATTTTATTGGCTCAGGTCTCGCTGTGATGTTTACAGATGTTCGGCGTAAAACCTATCCAGTTTCTTTTTCTGCGTTTTAATTTGGTCAAGGGTAGAGAATTCTGCGACGATTCTAAGCCTACAATTGGAATTAATATTATTACATTAAATTTATAAGGCGTATCCCGTAAGGAAATAATGTTATAGCTGTGGTGAGACTTTAACCATGGTACTTTATGGGTAATATTTGACATCACCAGCATATCAGCCGATGGATGTCCAGGTCCACTGCTCGATATAGATATTTGTGGGGACTTCCGGCCGGCCTTGAGTAGCCTAGATACCCAGCGGCTCCTTGCTACAAGTATCCTGTCGTCGAGGACCCGCCATCGGTACTATAGACTATGTGCTCTACCTATTCTATCTGCTACTTCAGCTTTGATAATAGTTTAAAATTCATTTCTGATTCAATCACATAGAAATTTTCCGATGAAGCGAGCTAATAATCGTTAAGCGCTCGCTAAGTGACACTGTACCTGACCTTCTTATATTTTATCAATTCTTATAGTTTAATCACAAATCTATAGTTCATTTGGGGCATAACACTCTGTTGGAAGACGCTTTAGTAATGGAAAATTTTATAATTGTACGTATATGGGAAACCTTAGCATTGGTCGTATCGTACTCGTGTCGTAATGCGCTAAACAGTCCCGACTGCTCTCTTGACCTAATCCGAGTAAAAGAGGAAATAAAAAGAGTAAAAACCTCAAAGGATTCTAACAAGACGCCATCTCTTTCTAACGAAGAGGAAAAACGGGATGCAAACTTAAATTAGCGCGAAACACCCGCCACACAAGTTTCCTTTTACGTGACTGTTGATATTAATCACGAAGATACACATTTACGATTTCTTTTTAAATATATTTTGCTACGTCTGTTAATTATAACCCATATTCCAATTTTCCTTCAATTAGCCGTAAAGACTATTTGGAGCGGATACGACAAATTCAATTGGCGTAGATGGAACTCTTGACCGCTCTACATAGAGGCCAGCCACGGTTCCAGTTGTCAAAGCACCGCAATTAAGACACCGTAGAGCTTTTAAATGAAAATCCATTTTACTTGTCCTATCGAAAAATTCAATCAGTCAGCATATTTATCTATACTAATATTATAAAGAGGTAAAGTTTGGAGGCTAAACTTCGGAACTACTTATCCGATTTTAAAAATTCTTTCACCAGTAGAATGTTACGTTATCGGTGAATGTCATAGGCTATATTTTATATTTGTATTGTATATAAAATTTATTAAATCGGCATAATTTCGCGTAGCCATTGGATATAATTGAAAACATTATATGAAAACTTTATGCATCTTAAAAAGTTCTACAAAAAAGTCCGCAATTGCATATATCTATCTTTTATATTTTGGCAGATATATTACTTTTTGTGTTAATCATTAATTCATATGCTTACGTTCACAAAATATATTGTTTAAAGCACCTCAAATTAAGACACCGTAGAGCTTTTAAATGAAAATCCATTTTACTTGGCAGACCATATTTATATAATATACGGAAAAGTCTGTTCGTTTGTTTAAACGGGCTAATCTATATATCTATTGAAAAATTCAATCATACCATAATAACACATCAGCTTGCCGTAAATATATATTGTCACATATTTATCAAGTTTAACAAAATATAAATGTAGCCGCAATGAACACACTTTATATGTGGCTTGGTTTTGCATTCTTGTGTTGCGATAAGCCTGTGCGAACTACATTTTGATGATTTTGAATTGAAGAAAATTAAATTTATTAAATGCGCAATAGTAATTTAATGTCCATCTATATAATCATTAAATAACATAGTAAAAATAATATTTCTGTTAATAAAAAAATAATTCAATGTTTTGTTTTAGAAAATATTAATTCGTAGCGTATATTCATCTTACATATCTTGAGTTTGTTATATCATTGTGAAAAGAGAGAAAACCTCAGAATTAAAAGTTTCCTCTTACGCTACAGAAAAAGTTTTTTCGACCATTTATACCTCTTTATTTTATAATGAGGGAGGAATGTGGACAAGTTTCTACATTTTCTGATTATTTCAAATGTTTGCGGAAACTCTGTTAACGAATATAATATACATGAACTACATTTTGTGGAGCTGAATACCCGCATGTTCAAAAGTAGTACAGTATTCTTCAAAATTAACTCAGAACTCTTTTATTAAAACCTTAGCATAATATTATAGTTGACACCCTCCGTAATGCAATGGTATGTGCAATTGATTTACAGGACAAAGTACTGGGTTCGAATCTCAGCGGGCACTATTGAGATTTTTTTATCTGGTCCAGGTTTGGTTGCTTTGGCTGTGCCGTTAGTTTTAGTTACCATCCTACAAATGAAGACATACTTCTAAGCGATTAAGCGTTATGTTACGATGTCATGTAGAAATCGAAAGGGATGTGGATTTAATCCAACTCTTGACAATTATTATTTTAATTACATTAAATCACAAATGAAGATATCTGAATTTCTCACCAATTCATTTTAATTCAAACTCATTTTAATTCAAAGTGATGCACAGTAATTATTGTTGCTATCGTTGATAAACATTGCAGTATTTAATTGTTATAACAAAAGACAATATCTTGTTCTTACAATACAACAAATAAATCATATATTAAAAACATAAATCGCTCGGCCACCAACCGCGCGGAATGTGAATAAGGACCATTATTTATTTTCCAAAATGGCGGGCGGATAGTGTGTCATTTTTCCGCCGCCACTCCACTTCCGGCGTGAGTGATGGATCTCATCCCGGCGCTGCTCCGTTGTTTATCTCTTGCTGTTAATGGCTACTAGTTTACAGAATGGCTTTATTGTTCGATAGTTTGGGAATTTGGTTTAGTAGCATATCGCATAATAACTATTTTATGTACTCGTGTATAATAATAAAAACTCAAATATGAACTAAAACTAGTTTTAGAATCAAGTCAAATTTTTAATGTCTGTTTGTTATTTCAGATTTACTAAAAGTTAAATATGAAATTATGTACTTAGTACTTATATAAAAAAATATAGTTTTTGAAGTTTTTGTTTGTTAGTCTGTTTGTGATTTGTTTGTTAGTCTGTCTGTCAGCTAATCTCTGAAACCCCTGAACAGATTAAGATAGAACTTTCACTCACAGATAGCTTTTGTTATAAGTAAGGCTCCCTTTACATTTTTCATATTTAATTTTACTTTTTTTATGACTACAAGTGGGCTCTTGACTGCTATCACACCTGATATTAAGTGATGATGCAATCTAAGATGCAAGAGGGCTAATTTGTTAGGAGTAGGATGAAATCCACACCCCTTTCGGTTTCTACACGATATCGTCTTACGTACGGTTACTTTTTTATGCTACTGTGCTATTTATTATGTTACTGTGTCGAAATCCATTTATATTAAAACTTACTACGTTAATTTACCATAAGAAAATCTATTAGATATTTTAACTATCACGGACATCCGTGTGTTACTTTAAGTTTATTCTATAAGTGAACATAAAATATCGAACCTAAGACCTCTCGCGGTGAGCCGTACGACTCGTGGGGTGGAATAATAGATGGGCTCTTCGACACTACGGAAATGACACTCATAGAGTACGTGCCGACAGCGGGGCCGACTGAAATATGGCGCGTGTGCCTCCCGCGGTATTTATAGTTTGAGGAAATCTCGATTTTCATCTTGTTTCTTGTGTTATCGATGTTTCTTTTCTCGAGATGCTGCTTTGATTTAGCGGCTAGTTTATGTGGCTTCAAATCTTGAAGTCTCGAGTTTAACGTTTTGCTTAGCTAAGATAATTAAAAAAATACAAACTAAGTAGGTATTGAGTTATAACTTTTTTTTATTTTCAGTACAAGTTACTCCTTTTAATTTTGAATGCGATTGACTGAATGTATTGCATGTGAATGAATCACACCTGTAAGTGATGATCTGAGACGGAAGCACGCTACCTTATTAAGAGTAGATTACCCCTTTTCGGGTGCTTTACGACATTACTTTTCTCCTTCATTTCTTAAAAGAAATATTCTTGAAAAGTTAGTGATATTTCGTTATTTAGAATTTACTACACTTCAAAACCAATATTTTATTTTTGGAATAAAATGTGACCTGTGTTATACGTAAGCTATATTATTGTGAAGTTTCATCAAAATCGCTTCAATAGTTTTTGCGTGAAAGCATTACAAACATCCATCTTTACAAACTTTATAATATTAGTAAGGATTTTTTTTTTATCGACTACAAGTTGGCCCTTGACTGCTATCACACCTGATGTTAAGTGATAATGCAAGCTAAGATGGAAGCGGGCTAACTTGTTAGGAGTGGGACGAAAAACCACACATCTTTCGGTTTCTACACGACATCGTACCGGAACGCTAAATCGCTTGGCGATACGTCTTTGTCGGTAGGATGGAAACTAGCCACGGCGAAAGCCAGCCAGACCAAGACAAATTAAGAAAAATCTCAATCTGCCCCGCCGGGAATCGAACCCAGGACCTCCGTCTTATAAATCCACCGCGCATACCACTGCGCCACGGAGGTCTTCAAAACTTATGAGGTACCATGTAAATGAGAACCGTTTACTCACTATGAGATCGTAATCATGATTGCAGTTAGTTACATTAGTAAAGTGTACTAAAAGCTTCTCTCATAACATGTATATTGAATACTGGAGTTTACACTTAAATAAAGCAGCCTTTGCAATTGGAATACAGCTGAGTTAGACCTCGCACATATTGCGAGCGATATAATAATTTATCTCAGCAATCGAGGGCTGTACGCTGTAGCGTATGGGTGTAGGGTGTAGGATGTAGGGTGCAAAAAGTCGACAAATCACCCACTCAAAGCGCAGAGTGGGTGATTTCTCACCGCGATTGCCCCATAATAGTCTCTGCTGCTTTATGTCATTAGTGCTGAGCTCTTACTAACAGCGATATAATACACTTTTAGCTACTGGGAGTAAATCTCGTCCAGGGATGTATTACTACAGTATACAATTGAAACTTTTGAAAGGTATCGAGGCGAAACACATTTAAATGACCTATTGAATCATCGAGAGTTATCTAAAACTAATTCAATTGACTCAAAGAACTACAATTTAAACTATCACAAGTATTTTCCATTATATTAAAATAGAAACGGCTCATGTTTTTGTTATTATTTACTATAGGTTACCCCTTGAACACATTTTCACCTTGAGGTAAGTGATGATGCAATCTGAGGTGGAAGGAGGTAACTTGATAGGAGTAGGATGAATTTACACCTCTTTCAGTCTCTACCCGACAACGTACCGGAACTCTAAATTGCTTGGCGGTATGTGTTTGCTGATAAGTGTTAATCTGCCAAAATATTGTAGGATTAATTTAAGCGTAGGAATTCATTTCGCCATGAACACATTTTAAGGATGTATTTCTAGATAATTTCATTAGAACCGGATCTACGTATGTTAAACCACTGGGAATTGCTAGGCAATACAATTAAAAGAATACAATTAAAAAGTAACTGTATGCTACCGACCAGTTGATGTTAAATAAAATTTTACATATTCTACAAATAATTAATTTAAAACTGAAAATAATAAAAAACAGAAAATATAAGAGTGTCATCAAACGCGATGACATTGCTGTGGTTAGTTAAAGTGTGATTCTTATCTCGTCTAGTCGAACTCTTACCAACAAGTACTGCTAATACATTTTTAGCTTCAGTGTCTAGACTGAGAAAAAAACCATTAGTACTACTAATATAAAGTGGTCTGAAAAATTACTGAGATTTTCTGGCAAAATTATTCTCATATCATAGCTGAAGAGCTGGTGTACAATAATAATTAAGTTACAAAGCTCTTTTTTATTTACTTTTATTAGTGACTCTTTTGGTTCACTAATAAAAGTAGGCGTATTTTTTATTTAGAGTGTGCGTTAGTGAGCAAGTTATGTACGTAAGCTTTTCCCACGGTTTCGCTCAAATATCGTCATCTCGTTCCAATGACAATTTTGGGATAAAATATGGCCTATTTGTTATTCTGATATGTAAGCTATATAATTGTTGGAGTATGGGGCGTGCGCTGGTATCGGACGGGACATGTGCCGATACCTTAGCGGCGTCCTTTGTACCTTCGACCACTGGACATGTCGGAGTGGCGGCGGACGCCCGAGAGCATCAAAAGACATTAAAATACAGTTGTCTCGGCACTCAGTATGAGTTCTTTCCATTTGGGGTCGAGATACTGGGTCCATGGGGCAGAAGCGCTCAGGTGCTTCATAAGGAATTAAGCAGGCGCCTGAGGCAGGCAACTCAAGCAGGCAGCTTCTCGCGCAATGAATATCTATCTGATTAGCGCGGAAATGCTGCTGCTTTTTCGTACCAAAAGGGTAAAATTTAGAATTATGTTTATAGTTAAGTTAATTAGTTAGTTATTTTAATTATTTTGTTTCTTTAGATATAATTTTCGTACCTCAGTATGTTCACTTGTATATTATACAAATAGTAGCTAAATGAATTAAATTACCGCATTCTAGGTTTCAACGTCAAAAATGTAAACTTTGTTGTTAATGAAAATATTTATGTTTTAATTTATTAGAAAATTTGTAGGTCTCAAAACGTATGACTAGCTCTTGTACTATAAGTGGCTCATTAATAATAAATGTCGCATCAAATTCGGAAAAAGGACGGATATATCAGACATGAACAAGTTAGAATGAGAAGCAATAGGGTAATTTATCAAATTGTTTAACGTAGATATTATTTTTATGTAACTCGTCCACGTAATAAATGAGTCTACCTGATGTTGAGTGGAAACCCATTACTAACGGAGTAAGTAACTTGTGATAGTTGCATGCGCAGTGGATTTACAAGAGTTCCTGGGTTCAATTAACGGCTGGGCTGATTAAGATTTTATAAATTGGTTTTAAAAAAACCCTATACGATGTCATGCAGAAACTGAAAGGTTTCTTAATTTCATCCTACTCCTAACAAGTTAACCTGCTTCTATTTTAGATTGCATTATCATTTACCATCAGGTGTGTTTGCAATCAAAAGAACGGATTCGTTTTCTTAAACTCTAAGGTTATATTCCTTTTCGTTGATTTATTATAGTATGCACTTCTCTAAAACAATATTTTTGCCTCATCATCAATTTTACCTTACTCTAGCGGCCTACTTAAGACCAGGCATCTCATTATAAGAGAGGGGGTATGGAGCTTTTTTCTACCACGTATTAGTGACCTGCGTATTTAATAAAAAAATCAGCTCGATACCTCCACGCGTTCCTGAGATAAAGGGTCTTTACAGACAGACGGACGGACAACAAAATTATCCTAGGGTTCCGATTTTTCCATTCGAGGTACGAAACCCTAAAACTATACTAGTAACCCCTTATCTTTAAGCCGCTAAAAGTACACATTTCAAATAAAATACATCCTTTTTATAAGTCAGTTAAAATGACACACTATCACGAGGTAATCGAGAAGAGATATTGGACCCCCTCCCCTCGCCCCGCGGTGACTTTTCATGTTCCCTCCCACCCGCTCGACGGCACACATAAATTGTTGTAAATGGCCTCCAATATGTAACAAATGTAATCCGGCTTGTGATGTGGGCTCTTGTTCTATTTTTTTACAAAGATTAATATCACTTGAGGCGATATGGTCTTTGCATATATTTTTTCTGAAACTATGATTTAACCCTGAAATAAAAGAAAGAGGTACACGAAACGAAATATACTGAGATCGATTCCCAGCACTGGTCATTTCAGGATTTTACAATAGTTCTGTAATTGATAATTAATATTATAAGGAGTAACTTAGATTACTTTAATTTTAGACTTTTTTAAGTTACAGGACGAAGTTGCGATCGTCCGATTGACGTGTGACAAGATTTGATTGTCATATAGCGGTGGTACACACGCCCACACTTACTGAAGTTGCTCTTAAGTAATCAATGAGGGTTTGCGTTGTTCCAGAACATTAATTTAATATGCAAATAGCGCGGTTAGCGAAGTATGCGAGTTGTACTGAGTTGGCGCGCTTATGTCATAGTCTGAGAGCCGGTGGGCGAGGCAGCGGCAGAAAAACTATAAGTTGCAGGTCTGCACGTCAAATGAAACTTCTTATGAAGTAGTTATTCTGTAAATAGATGGAGATAAAATGTTATTTGACAATTTAACAACTATATTCTACTACAACTTATAATGCAGAACATACATTTTTTTTTGCTTTTTCTACTTTTTGTATAACCATTATCATTTTTTCTTTTCCTCCTTTAGTAATAAAGAAATATAGTATTCAACTAAACTAAAGATATATAGTACTCAAGCATTATGTCATGAACAATCTACAATACTGAAGGAAATACATGGAGGCCATTAAATTCCATGTCTGCAATGCAAAGTTGCTATGCAAAGTTATATTATTTTCAGCCAACGAGATACAAGTCAAGATCGTATCAAGAACATCTGTAGTATTTACGAGCAGATAGCTCTATAACTATAAAGATACAATTTTTTTATTCACTACAACTTAGTCTTTGACTGCAACCACACCTAATGGTAAGTGACGCTTGGCGGTACGTCTTTGTCGGTAAGGTGGTAACTAGCCACGATCAGCCAATTCATAAAATCTCAATCAGCCCTGCCGGGAATAGAACTTAGGGCCTCCGTCTTATAAATCCACCGGGCATACCACTACGCCACGGAAGCACAACACAAATTCCTGACTATAGTTTGCACACACTCTATTATTTCAGTCCATCATTCAAACTATTGAGATAACTCAAGTTCTGAACAAGCTCACCTGTACTACAGTCTACTATGTACTGTGTGTAGTCTACACCACCAGCTCGCGTCATGTATACTACTGTAACTCACCAGACTAAAGTAAAGCTCTTACCAAGCACACCTGTACAACACACCACTATCTCTGTAACTATAAAGTTAGGCGTTCGACACAAGTTCCTGTTTGTACATACTGCGTCAATGATTAAACTAACTTGGGTAATTGGATTAATGGGAGGGAATTTGGGGGGAGTGGGAAATAGTGTGCCGGTAATGGCGTAGGCCGCCAAATTGCTTTTTAACCGACTCAAAAATAAATGGAGTATAGATTTGAGAAATTGTAAATTACGTATATTGTTGCATAACATTTTAAAGATGATTAAAATTGTAACAATATGGAAATAAATTTAATTAATTAATTTAAAAACTACTAAAATATTTTAAGAAACAAAAACAAATTATACAATTTAATACACAACCGTTAAGGCTTGTTGTCAAATGTAAAGATACAATTTTTGCATTTTTGACGTTAGCGAAGAATACCCTGCTTGCCCAACAATATTTTGGTCAGAAAGTGTACTAAAGATCTTTATGACTTGAACATAACTAAAATAATTTATTTATATTCGCCAAACATGGTAGAAATCCATTATATTTCATACTGGAGAATATAAATAAAGGGTCTTCAATGTCCTTCTAGCTTTCTGCTTCCTTTACCACTATTGATTATAACGCAGGTATAAATATTCAAGGTGAACAGACTTTGAATAGATTATCAGATGCAACAGCTCACTCATGCTTTCGTTTCTACTTTTGAAGTATGGAATCCTAAAATTCATTATCATATTATGATACTAAATTTCAAATTATAATTTCAGCAATTTCCCAACTATAATATCACCTGAGCACCAAATCAAACCCTATATTAATTAAATCGCTGTACGGAACCACCGTTTGTAATCTCCTCTCGCTCTGTTAGAGGGATTAATTTAGAAACTGAAATGGCATTTCGAATGTAGCTACCTAAATAATGACAATTTGTGTATCCTTTCAACCCCTCGCGAGCGAAAGTGTGGGTACAAGTAAAACAACATTATTAACAAAATATTTAGCTCTCATGGCATGGCAATCGAGTTGTAGAAAGCTTCTGAGCTTTTTTTACATATAAATAATTGTGTAAACTCATATGCCTCTGGAGGCACTTTAAGCCCTCGGCCCTGGTCCTTAAAATCTGAAAGTGATCGTTACAATAAAAATACATTATCACTCTAAGCACACTAACTCTCAAAAAAGCAGCGTGGTGGGTCGAAACTTCATATCCCCTTTTTTAAAGAGGGTTTAGAATAATTCTGTGTAATAAAGAAAGCCAAACCTCGTTAAAAAATAATCTCTTACAGATTAGATTGGTGTAGCGAAAATAAGCTACGTAGATGATTGAATTTTGAAAACAATAAACACTTTGTTGCATGTTGCGAATGTCGGGCTTACGCCAACATGTCCAGACACGTCTATAATTAGCTGCAATCCGACCGATGTTTTCCGAAATTGCCAAAGTTGGTGAAACGGTTTTGGCAGGTGACACGGTGGAAAGGTAGAAAGCTAAATTGAAAGTTGATTACATAGCTTTGGATTTAGCTTTTAAAAATAAGTTTGGGTAGTTTCGAGCTTTCGTGTCAAAATAAATAAAAGAAAAAAAAAGAATCTTTTAAACGACATATAAGACATAGTTTTAGTTAGTACGTTTTTATTCATTCATCGACAACATAACTCTGTATACATACGATGCAACTTAAATCGATAGTGGACCCAGGATTCGATTCCTGGGGTGCTAATTAGCCACAACTGAACATTAGCACAAGACTTAACATACGAAAGAGAGATGAGAGAGATGCAATATAAAAAATTATATACTAAAAGAACATAAAACACTGAGGTATAATAATAAATAGTCATTTTATTATAATATTTTTTTTCAAATAAATTCAATGGTTGAAATATGGCAACAAATTCAGCACCTTGAGGTTCCTAGTATTAGTTAAAGTAACTTTCTTAGACATGAAAAATATAAGAACAAAAAGCGATTTTTCAAAATCAATTTAAAAAATAAAATCACAGGCGTTATCTGTCTTCATTAAAACGTTTGCAACAAAGAGTAGAAAAATACATCAAACATTTCTAAAATTCAAAAAATTCCATAACTAATTTAAAATTCTACCAAACGTTTTGGAAAATAGAAAAGTTTTCGCGTTATTTTTGCGAGCTTGCGTGGTAGGTAGGTATGCAGTAAACCTAGCAAGAGTTATTAAATTTTCGAAATAATCATTCGATATCGAATTATCTCGCAAGGTTAAGTTATGTAGATTTTAGTAAGTTGGTAATAGAACTCTTTGAGATAGAGATGGTCTAGTGAATTATTTATAATATTATTACTGTCTAAAGAGGATGGTAGTGGATGAAATCTAAGCCAGATGAGACTTCAAATAATACCTCAGACTGACTGACGCAGTAAGTCACTCGTCTAGAGTAAATCTTGCGAGTGTAGTGCTATTAGAGGTTGTAGTTTAATATGGTTACGTTGTGTGTTAGTACATTCTGTTTGTCTTGTCATAAAATTAGTAAGAACCTCATAATGTTAAGTTATATATATTTAGATACACTTGTCTATAAATTGTTATTGTTTATTGATGTAAAAAATATCTATATAAACTACGATTTATTGCAAACAGTATTCGTACTAGGGGATCTGAGTTGAGTGAATAGTTTCAGCTTTAGTTTTAGTTTTTAACGAATAGAAAATGTTACCTGTTTTAAAATAGTCGAGTTGACAACTGGACGCGTCCAACAAATTTAGTGTTGTTCTTGTTCAGACATGTCTATAATTAACTAAAATTGGACTAACTCGAGCTTTATGAAAATGGAAATGTCCGGGAGTGGTTTTAGTTTACTAATTGACGGACATGTTTGATCGATGTCATTCTAAATGTGATTTATTAATATTTCTGTATCTGCACTTGCTATCGCTATCAATACAATATTTTTGGGTGGAAATTATTATTATACCAGCGAACGACCGCAACTTTGTCAGCTAGAAAGTCTGTGTATTTTACCTACCTACTTTCTAGACTAAATTGTATTTTAGAAAATAGAATAGGTGTAGCTATTTCTTATGGGGTACATATTATATATCATCGCGTGTTTTTGTAGGCCTAATAGAGAGGAAAAAATACTGCCATACATTCGTTTGAAATTTCTCAAAGGATTTAGTAGAAGTAGAACTTTAAAGGGAGCTTGAGTTTTTTTAACTTTTCAACAATTACCGTCCTATTTCAGCCAGTTTATACAACTTTAACAAATTATATTATACCGAAACCTATCTCATGAACAGCTCACTCTATCTTTTAGCGAAGGCTGTATTTGAAAGACGCGGCCGATGTCTTTGTTTAATATAAAATGATTATTCATAAAGAAATTTCCACAAAATATGTAGCTCAGTTTGTTGTGTGTTGTTGTTGTCTTATCGTTAGCCGCATATGAAACTTTCATAGCTCTAATTTCAAGTTTTTAATTTGACCATATTACAAATAAAGTTTATAGTTTTGATGTGACAAAATGAAATTTAGTTTAAATTGGAGTTTTGTTTAAAATTAATGTTTTTAATCAATAACAAAATACACTGAAAAACATAACAAAAGGGTAATTAAACCGTATTGCAGCGAATAAATTGTCGGCCGCCATTAAAAATGTAGGCTTCCATACTATCTGCGCTGTTTATCAGTTGTAATGAAGCAACGTTGTTATCAGTTTGTTGTTATAGCAGGTTTCATTTCCACTCACATTTTACATTGTACGTTGCTTTTTTTATTAAATGTACCGCGTCACCCACAGAACAAAAAGGCTGTGCCGATAACACTGAATTGGTGTCACTACACTAAATCATCCTATTCATATTATAAAGGCGAAGGATTGTAAGTATGTATGTATGTTTGTTACTCTTTCACACAAAAACTACTGAATGGTTTTTGGTGAAACTATCACAATACAGCTTAGCAGCAGAATGACACATAGGCTACTTTTATCTCGAAATTTACGATAACGGGAAGTACGCGGGTGACACCACGAGCGACCTCTAGTCTATACTAATATTATAAAGAGGTAAAGTTTGTAAGTTTGTAAATAAAGTTCCGTCGGGGCTAACGGCTTCGGAACTACTGATCCGATTTTAAAAATTCTTTCACCAATAGAATGCTACGTTATCGGTGAGTGTTATAGGCTATATTTTATATTAGTATTGTATATATTACCCGAGTTATCACAGTTTTTGTCGCGCGAGTCGGACCGTGAAATTTATTAAATTTAGCTTTATGCGCGTATGCTGGCTTAGATATTGGATATAATTGAAAACATTGTATGAAAACTTTATGCATCTTAAAAAGTTCTACAAAAAAGTCCGCGATTGCATATATCTATCTTTTATATTTTGGCTGATATATTACTTTTTGTGTTTTAAAAAATCATTTAATTCATATACTTACGTTTACGTCGTTATTTATACAACTAAACTTAAATTTAAAAATTAAATCTTAACTTAAAAAAATTAAAATTAAACTTAAAATTAAAACTAAACTCCTTATCAAAATATATTATTTAATAATCACAAGGATATTACAGAGATAAGATTTGTCCTTTACAGTATGTTAATTAGTTATATAGTTTCGGAGATATTACCAAATTTCTAAAAAACAACTCTGCCGCTATATGGTCCAAATTAAGTTGACCTCCGTGTTATGTTATACGTACTGAATAGGGGTCAACATTTTGGTACTGATATTCTTTGAGAATTCGATCTTTAATCTTTTCTGTCAATTTATTTGGCATGGAAGACCATATTTATATAGTATACGAAAAAGTTTGTACGTTTGTTTAAACGGGCTAATCTCGAGATCTGCATGTCGGATTGTAAATTATTATGTTTATTATGAAAGGTAGACTCAAAAGTGAAATAGACTATTTAATACAAGCTATATACATCAACTTGCCATAAATATATATTGTTAATGTTAATGTTAATTTACTGTAAATGTAATATCGTACAATGTTTAAAAAAATGTAGATCTTTAGTACACGGGACGGGACGGAGGATATTGCTACGCGGGAAACCATAAAAAAAATAAATTGAGAGGGGTAGCGGAGAAAGAGCACACTTTATATGAAAGTCTGTCGTTAAAATTAAAAGGGTACCTAAGAGGTTTTCACGCGGATGAAGTCGCGGGCGACTGCTATGTAGCTATAATGACGTAAGCGAGCGCTAAGAAACGTTTTTTTAACCTCCTCCTTAAGGGGTCAAACGGGAGTTCAAGTCTACACCAAGTTTCACGCGGACGAAGTCGCGGGCGTCCGCTAGTAATAATATAACATAATAACGGATACGGAATCATATACTTCGTTGACAAGAAGTATGTATGATTCAAAAATTTAATTATCTAAATTAAACTCCAAACTGAAGTTGAACGATTGAAATGTTATAAGGGTTTTAGAATAACAAAACGATAGCGCGATGTAAAATACTAGTGCTGCCATCTATTGCCGTGACATGTAATAGCGATGGTCGTTTCGGCTATTTGTATATCTGGATATGACATTCCCGGATTTGAAATTTAACATGGACCCATGTAGTTTCTTCGCGCCTGACAAGGGACGAGTCCAACTCGAGGCCCGTAACCTTTACCTGTACCCCGGAGGGATGGAGAAAAGACCGGCACAGCAGTATTTGTATATTGCTCAAAGGGTTCAAACGGGAGTTCAAGTCTACATCAAGTTTAACGCGGACGAAGTCGCGGGTGTCCACTAGTAATATATATTACAGCTATGAATGACGCTATTAGACAGGAGCTTCAAGAGATTATATGTAAAACGATTGGAACCGTATTTATGATTTTTTTATGTAGTTTATTTGGTTTTGCGTGGTTAAGAGTCAAAATTGTATCCGGTAAACAATGTTACAGTATATAATATGATATATATATATATATATATATATATATATATATATGTAACAACAAAAAAACATAAAATAATCATTGATAACAAAACAAAGTATAGAAGGATTTTTCATCTTTATTAAGGCTATAAAAAGGCGATGGAATACATATATCTTTTGATGATAGCATGTTTTTTTGGTTACAACAACAACATACAAGTACATAATTACCAGACATCGTGTTTTAACTTTTCTAGCTTGTAATATTTGTACCTAACGGTAAACGTACGTACCAATCAATACCTACAGTATCCAGTAATAGGAATGTTACAAAACTTCGGCATAAGTAAACAAAGTTGTCCGTCCCTTATAAAACAGTAATAAAGTAATAAAAAATTTGTGCCAGTAATTTTATTTGTCCTGAAGTCGGACAGACAACCAGTCGGGACTCGTTTAGTCGCTAGTTCGGTATTTCTTCGACCTCCCCGAGGGCTAGTTTTGCTGACTCGACGTAATATTGTCGGTTTCTCGACTCTCTGTAGATTGTCTTTGTATAAAACTTGTCATTGTCTGCTACTTCGTCCGTTTTCAAAATTTTGTCAATTGAATTAAATTTTTCAAAGAATATTAAGCGAACTGTTTTCTTATTATCACTACAAACTATAAAACAGATTTTTTACCACGGTCATTCTAACTATATGTTCGTCTGTTTGCGATTACCCCAAAATCTACTGATCTGTTTACATTTATTGATAATAAATGCAGTAATTCCTGAAAAAAAACGTGTTTAATAGATAAGATATTAGAAAATTCATACAAATTCTATTGATACTAATATTTTAGACAAGTTTTTGGTATATGATTTTGCCTAGCTTATGTTTGGAATGATAAATATGATTAAACCAGCTCGATTTGTATGTTGTGAGAAAAGCGCAGGCATACGAACCAACACAATATATTACTTTTAAGTAAGTTAATAAAATCTGCGTAAATAGTTCCGCCCGCACGCGCCAGCCGGTAACTTTACACATGATGGTAAATGTTTGAAATTTAATAAACCTACCCCCAGGACTTAGCGTGCTCTGCTTAGTACGCGCACGCACATTCAATGGAAGAGCCTTTCCTAAGTTATTAAAGTTTTTTCACCCGAAAACAAAGACAAACATTAACAAGGGCAGAGTTTTTTAAAGTTCGTATGAATAATGTCTAGAAATTAGAAAAAAAATTATTGATGTATCTAATTTAAATAAAATTTTCCCCCAACAAAAATCGACGACTCCCCAATTCACGCCTAGTGAAATATAGTCACCTATTCAAGAGACACTTACTGTACAAAAAAAGAGTCGCTAGCAATCAAACCCTAAATTGTCATTGAAAGTTGAAAAATGTAGATACATTAGCAAAAATGATAAAAAAGTAATACGAAAGAATATTAATGAAGTCATGCATATTCATAATACTATGAATAATGGCATATTTTAACTTCGACTCACAGTTTTATATAACTTAGATAGTTTATGTGAAGGCACTTAACAAATTGAAATATCTGATTATACTTTTAATCTTTTTTTGCTTTAAGAACATAAGAAGTACAATCATGCTTATTTCTGCCGCTAAGTGGAACCTATTGGTGTTCTGGTGATTGTGAGTAAAGATTTTAGGTTATGGTTTCTGGTGTAACTACTGGCACATGAGACTTGACTCAGGTTAAGGTACACAAGGCAGCACTTTGTAAGACGTGGTCTTTAGACACATATACACACATTTATAGGTCGTTCCTTGCCAAAAGCCAAAAGCCTTACCAAAAAATGTTTCACATATCGCGTTTGTATGAATTACGTACTAGTTTGACAGTACAAGTGACAGCCGCATCTGGATACTCTATATCGGTGTACAATGTTTATGAGCGTCTAAACAACACAAGCTTGTATGGCGCGCTGTATACGGCTACAGTTAAGGAACTTTATGTTATAATGCCGTCATGCAAAAGGAGCATTCGTCAGTGTTATCGTTAAAGAAATATTATCACCATTATTGCAATGACGCAAATAAGTTATAATAAAGGTAACTTATGCTTCAATAGTTCTCAAAGACCAACAAAAATCTCAAAGTTTTAGGATCAAATGCCACTAGTTAATTTTGCCCCAGTATTAACCTTTTCGATTTTTAAGTAAGTAAGTTCAAATCATAAAGTTGAGTTTTTTGCCAGGTCTTTTCTGAAAATTCCAGTGGTAGAGTTACTACAACACACAGGTATATTCAAGTCAAAGATACTTCTAGACTAAGCCTACCTAATATAAATGAACTTTGAATTTGGTTTTGAATAAACATAGAACATTTTAATTCTCAAACATTAATTCATTAATTATTCAGTGAGGAATAAATTAAGTTTTCATTGAATTTCTTATAACTCACATAGTCTTACTTACTCCTCTATTCTCCAGGAGATTAGGATTAAGTTTATATAACCGCCACGTTGCTTCTATGTAGGTTGGCGTATTGGGTCCTAATCACTAACTGGTGTTTATAATCATGACTGGAATGACTTTACTCAATCATGGCTGTGTAGCACCAACGATATTATTCACCACCTGGCTGTTACTTAAACTTTACTGAAGAGAAGGAAAAGTTACTTACCAAGTTACTATCTTGACTGCAGTGTAGACAGTTAGCATTAGGTGAAATAGCAGGCGGGCTTATTGGTTGTAGACGAACAATACTTTATTGCAAACCGATATTACGTTTATGAAAGGTAACTATCTGATGCCATGACTATTAATAAAGTACTATCCGATTGCAGGCAGATTAAAACGCCATAAGCCAGCTTACTGTACCAGATTATGGTATGGTATAGTTCCCGGTACGGCGGTACTGTTTGAGGCTTACGAGCTCAGCTCGACATCGAATAGCTTTTATAACTTTTTATGTTTGAATACACTTGCATTAATGGGATTAAAGTAATTGGATTTTTTGGGTGGATGTATTTAAAAAAGATCGTTGTTGTTAACCCGGGTATATTATGTGATAGTTTTCTGATTTTTATTTAAAACTCTGATGGTTCTGCCATACAGCGTTGTAACGAGATGGCGACGTGACTTTGGTGCGAGAAATTAATAGCTGTCACGCTTGGCATCACGTTTTGTTTAACATGTATTAAATGAATTATCCACACTTATTAAAATACACTCCACTTATTTAACGGTTCTGTACAAGACTAGTTTACCCTGTTTGGAGGAAGAATATGGAGTTTAAACCCATCACTCTGCCTCGATTTTTTGGGAGGGTAAATGTTTGAATCTTGTAACGATCGTTACGAGGTATTAAAGACAATGACGACCTCCGTGGCGCAGTGGTATGCGCGGTAGATATACCCAGGTTCGGGTTGAGATTTTTCTTAATTTGTCTTGGTCTGGCTGGTGGGTTTCGCCATGACTAGTTGCCACCCTACCGACAAAGACGTACCGCCAAGCGATTTAGCGTTCGATGTCGTGTAGAAACCGAAAGGGCTTCCTAACAAATTAGGACTGCATCATCACTTAACATCAGGTGTGATAGCAGTCAAATGCTAACTTGTAGTCGATAAAAATAAAAAAACAAAATGAACGACTGCAAAGGACTCAAACCACTGAATCCGAAGCCACAGAAGCAAACCACTAGATCAGCGGGGCAGTAGTGATTCAATAGCTTCACGTAACCAACGTCCCTGACGCCGCAAAGTAAAGGACGCCCTTTGAAAGGTAAGACAAACTACGTTTAAGTCTAAAATTCCGTTAACACAAGAATACAGAAACTTTTTTGAAATAACTCCAGAAGTAGGTAAGTAGGTGCGCCAAAATTAAAGTTAAACAAATTTTAGATGAACTCAAAATTTAATTTTCCTTTAGCAAGTCTTCCATGAACTGAAATTAAATTTACCCGTTTCTTGAGGACACCTCGTTGGATACTCCACCTTATCACTGAGTACTTAGAGTGCACTTTGGCGCAGTGACACGCTACTGCAGTGTTGCATGAATCGATTAAGTGGCTGAACCTCACGATTATGTACTTCTAACCTAGATTAGATTAAATAATGAAAACGCTATTTTGTATTGAGAATATTAAACTATGCGATATTTAGCTTGTTTTAAAACATAGACAAATATTAGGAACTGATTGACTGAATTACTTAGGCTCAAATACTAAACGCAAATCAAATTTAAATACGTCTCCAGTCGAAATTTTGCAATAGAAATCTCTCAAAAAAAGTTGACTCAAGAGGTACTTAAATTTGATTTACACACCAGAGTTAGGGCATAAATTAATAAAAAGACTACTAGCGACTCCAAGAAAATAGTGAGAACTTTTTAAATATGAAGTCCAGGTCCAAGAGGCTGATTCCCGCCTGCTTCGCTATGGGTCACGTTTAATGGCTTATGGGTGTTAAGGCGCCAGTCTGGCTTCCCTTTCACTCACGCATACGGCAGCTGTAGGAGGCTCCTTCTCTGACACACTAACCGTACTTATATGTTGTCACTTTTTCTTTTACTTTCATAAGTTTTGATGTAACTTTCAAATTTTTTCTAAAGATAAAATTTTTGAGTAAAAAAGTTTATCTTCCGTAGTTGTGTTTGGTATTCCAAAGGATAAGTAACTCAATCGGTCCAGCCGCTCACGCGTGCTCAAGAAAATAGGAATTCGTTTTATAGTTGTTATTTGTATAATTATATAGGTGGAGGTGTTACAGCAGCAGATGAGCGCATAATATTGAAGTGAAGCAACACGATCGAACAACAGGTATGTATCAGTTTCCAGTGACAGGCTCATTTCCCGGCGTCACGTTGTTAATCACGCCGCACGCCGCGAGCACGTCTGGCCGAGCGTCACCTCACGTCCGCGCTCACTCGTTATTGCCTGCACACTCAGTTGTTTAAGAAAAATACTTGTTGACCTGGTGGACTTCCCACAACAAGCTCGTTCTATCGGAGACTGCATCTTCGGTAACGAGCCCAATGAGGCTTAACTGCAGCTAAGCACTAACCTACCTATACATAATCATCGTCATCATCATCACTAAGAGCCGCTGGACGTCCACTGCTGGACATTGGTCTTTTTATGGAATTTCAAACATAACACAACAGCACAAAATCTGTTTGTAATTTCAAATCAACAGCTCCCCATTAAATGCATATGAAAGTATCTAAGGTACTTTACATATACGAGTATATTTAAGAATCATGGCTGGATTCCAGATAGCTAATGTTATAAGAAGTAACTTATATAATGCTTTTACCGTAGAAAATATTTCATTTTAAATATATCACAACGCTAACTAATCGGGTGACGCGATTGACGCGGTTGTCATCTAGGTACTATATACATGATAGTGTTTTTTGTTATAATAATGTTATAAATATTTACTTACTGAACACATTACATATATCTACATGAAAGAATGTCAAAAACATACAATCGACCAAGAGTATTGGTGCTACTTCGGCGAAGTCCAGTAGTATATTATAATATAGCAATTTGAACGTGTCAATTGGCCTGTCACGGCGGGAGCGCGTTATATCGCCTGACGTGACGTGTCAACACGCCGCCGCCCCTGACAGCCGTGACGTGGATCGACCTCGCGTGACGTCAATATATTACTGACGTTTATATTATATCTATATACAGTGCCGTCATTAGTCCCAATAGTGCCCCGTGCAAGCTTCATAAGTGAGCCTAAAATCCGCCGCATCCGCACCTATCATCTTGGTACAGATTTTTTAGGGAGGATAAGGATTTGGTCACGTAGAAGATAACTGTTAAAAGTTTTCTTCAGATCATCATGATTATCAGTCGATGGACGTCCACTGCTGGATGTATAACTTTTTCAAGGACTTGAAAACACCACGATGTCTGACCTCCTGTGACCAGCAGATCCCTGCGCTGCGACACATTTAATGCCGTCAGTCCACCTAGTGGACGGTCGACCAACACTACGGTTTCCGGTGCCTGGTCGCCATTGTACCTTAGTCCCCCAAAGTCCATCATTCGTCCATGTGCCCCGCCCATGGTCACTGGTTCTTCTACGGATGACTTCTTTGATTGTTATGACGCCCATAGTTAGCGACTTAAGACACTTTGAACAGTTGCTAATGATGACTATAGCACGCACTAGCAACACGCCGCCTCTCTTCTATAGATATAATTCTCTTAATCGTTCAACAATTTATCTATACTCCTTTTTACGAAGGCAATATTTCCATCGACATATCCATGTCAACTGTTTAAAAAATAAGTCCAGTGTGTACGTCTGTATCGTTACTCCAATAGTTGGGTTATGGTAGTTTTGGATCATGAAGTTATGAGTCAAACTATGAAACATTTCCCAAAGAATCCTAACCATAAATTTCCAGCCTGGAGTTGAGAGGTTGGTGGTGTTATACCCCTGTTATTCGGAGACAACGTATAACAACGTTCGTTACAATTATCACTCAAACTCCGCCATTTCATAACAGAGTGGCGTGGTGAGTCTAAACTCTATATTATATCTCCTAGAAGCCGCACAATGTAAAATTTAAAATCAAATATATTTAACACTTTAACAGTCGAGAATTAATAAAGCTTTCTATGCAACCCAAGTAACTACTGCACACAAAGGCGGATCGAGTACTAATAATAGATAGTAATTAATCTTCAATACCGCCAACAATGTACAATGTACATAGCGCACAAGGACATGCATATATTAATTAAGTAAAGACTCCACCTGCCTCTCGCCTAAACCAACAGACGCCGACAAACAGCGGCGTGTCTTTGAGACGGCGGTGTGTCTCTCGTGACAAACAGGACGAAAACTGGGCCGAGTGTGCCTACATCTCGACTACTCCTGGCCTGGCTTACGAAAGTGATTGACTGTGACTATGTACTCATAGGCGTATAATATAGTCATAGTCAAGTGTCATATAGATACCTGGCGCAGAGGCTAAGCAAAGCGTCGCGTCTAGATCATTGCCCATAGTAAAACTAGCTATGGCTAGTTACCACCCTACCGACAAATACTTCTTCTGCTCCTAACAATTGGGCCTAGTTTCAAGCAGCAAGCAGTGATTGCAGTGTTGTGAGAAAAGAACAAGAATAATTCCGCGTCCAAAATTAACATTTTGTAAATAACTATTATATCCCTTCGAGCCAGGATCGGGCTGGTCAGTAGGTATAATTTAACACACGTATAAATAATTCTAACATGAATCCCAGTGGATTTTTGGATTGAAATAATGTTGAAATAACTAGGCATAAAACAAATTACCAAGTCAAAACACATCAACGTCATATTCAGCGAGGCGTGAGTGGGATCGGTTCACACGGGCCGACTATTTGCTGTGGGGGTAACGCGGGGTAATGCGGGGTAACGCGGGGTAATTAATATTCACACTAGGTGGGTTTTTGCGTGCCATTGTCTGTGCTAATTAATAGTTTAAGGATTTCGCCCGGGCCGTATAAATTAAGTCTCTTTGTTAACTCTTGCGTATATTGTAATTAATTTGAGACGAGACTTTTACTTGTTAAATGGATGTATCCTTTTACTTATAAAGTAAACTAAGGTAATTACTGCGAAGTTTGTTTTATAAATAGTTACGGGTTCGTTAGCGCTTTGTGGTCTGAATTAAGGGTTTTAATTCACAACGCAGATGCCCGTGACTTTGTGTGAATGGACTTTACTTTACTACTAATTTATTAAAACAATTCATTACATTACAAGCTATTGCTTTTATTATAAGCTTATTAAAAACGGTATTCTATAGGGTCAGACCTGCGCCTTGTTGTGCGAGGGTATGAAATATGGATTGGACTCATTCTGCTACTCCAACACGGGTTATGTGGTGGCGAGCTTATGGTTATCATTTTTGATTAAGTACTGTTACATATTAGTCATGGTTAGTTACAGGATTAACGAGGGAGACAAGGCCTATTAAAACTTCATTAAAATGGGTAAAACGCCTTTGTAAGATTATCATGAATTTTGTCATCATTTGATTTGTCGTGAGCGAATCGATTTTTCAAATCAAACTGATACATTCAGAGAGTACCTAGTCCATTCGAATAACTTTCGAAAAATTTGAAAAAAGTCAAATGTAATGACGAGCAAAGTCCCATGCGTTCGTAGATTAAATATAATGAAATTTTGGTGTAGATATTTGTCACCATGACATGGGGTTACTCGACATAATTAGCCCTATAACTTCCTTTTGAACATGACTGAACTTTTGCCTCGTGTCGACACTTGTAGAGGACTAGCGATGTCCGGTCACTTCCTCCGCGATACTGAAGATTCAGATCACTGGATTACGGATACTATCGTCTAAACTACCTCTGACCGATTGATTTCACCATAACCTTTAGAACTAAACATAGCAATGTTTGGCGTCTGAAATAGTCATGGCGGTACGCCACGTAGTATGACCTCACCCCCCCCCTCAAACCTCATGACAAAGAGCTCGTTACTGATACATGTTTTAAAAAGGCAGGATAAGATAGCTTCAAGTCGCGGGCGAAAGCGAGTATTTTCTATATAAAAATGTAAACCGTTCAAAGTAAACATAGGTTGTGTACAAAGGATTTTTCCTACATAAATATGTTTCCTACATAAATGTGCGCGAGCCCGCTCTCAGCAACGTTGTTTTATGTAGAGCACGGAATATGTAGAGCACGGAATACGGGGAGCATGTAAATCCAGCGCCTTGCAGCGTCGGTGCTTGTTTACCTTCAAATTGACTTATCCCACGCGTCTGCGAGGAGCGTTCGTTTAACATGATACATAACTTATTCCGAGAACGTTATGGAACTCTTTCATCGCGACTGTGACTTCTTTAGAACGATATTAATAACACAGTTATCGAGAAAGATTCTCAACCGGAGCATATATTTTTCACCAGTCCTTCAATCTTTACCATCATCATATTAATTACTGACAGTTTATAAGGATTGGAAATACCACGGTCCTAAGCTGCTTGCAGCAGTTTGTAGACTCGAGTAGAGTCTCCCTTGATATCGTCGGTCTAGTGGGGGTCAACCAACACTGCGCTAACTGGTACACAATATTTTGTGATTTATTGTCTGATATTTTGCTCTGTGCCACTTCATCCTTGCAACTCGTTAACACATGATACTACTTTTGTTCTTTTATGGATTTCCTTGCATCTGATTTCATCAAGCAAAGATACTCCAAACGCTCTCTCTATTGTCCGCTGAGTGACTTTGAATTTTATTATATGCTCAATATTCTCATGGCTAGATATAGATATAAAATCCAGGACCTAGTGATACGTTGAAGTTACATAATAATACGTTAAAGGATCAACAGCAGTTATCTACTAGTTATTTTATTGATACATGAAAATTGTTACATTTTTGTCGTGAACCGACATTTCTGTTCAGAAGTATAATAAATATTTTATTTCCACGAAGAACGGAACTAAAAGTTCTTAACGCGGCACGTCAAGAATGTTCTCGAACGATGATAATCTATATTTATTATTTTCACGGATGGTGAAAAACTCTGGAAAACCACTTGAAAACTTTCCCTCCCGTGAGGCTATGTGACCTTGGCTCAGTTTTGTAGGCGTAGAGCTGGCTGTTCATTTCACAGTGCCACTGTTTTATCATGTACCTACCAACAAAATTATTTAAGGAACCATGATTTGCAAAACATGTTACATAACAACTTGACAACTTCGACCAGGTGTAAGTTGAAAGTATACCATTAACAGGAATTTTTATTACATATCTAACCACTTCTGTATTAGTAGTGAATGCGGCTATGGAATATGAGGTTCTTGGTTTAATTCCAGGGTCAAGTTCTTGTAAGCACGTCAGTCGTAAATTCGGGTCGTTATAATTCAACATTTTTGAATGTAAGTAATCGTTGCAGATTCAAACATTATCACTTTAGCCCATCAACCTACCTAGGAACAGCGTCGTTAGTCTAAGTGTGTCCAGTCTCGGAAAAATGAATGACCTGAATCGGGAATCGAACCTGATATCTGTCTTTCACAAAAACCACTTAAATATCCGTCATTATTATTAAAACTAATAGGCTAGCGCGACCTTGAGTCCATCCATGTTAATCTATATTTATTATCTGAAAGAAAAGTCCACAAAAGCACTAGAGACTTTTTTGTTAGCAACCTGTTATATAGGTCAAGAGCTAACCGCTACAGTTCTTGCAACGTTTGACAAGTTTGATATTTATTGGAAGTGTCACTTTAGCGATAGCTTATGTTTTTTTTATTGCCGTTTTTGGTGCAACTTATATACAATATATTTTTTAAACATTTCTGTAACTAATCTATAGTAATCTTTAACCAATTATTGTTAAAGAGATTTGCAAAGTGCTTTTCAGAGTTATTCATTATTATTATCTTATTTCATTGCTAAAAGCAAGCACTGTAATTGTGCCTGATGTTAAATGATGATATTACAATCAAATATAGAGGCGAGCGACTTGCTTCGAGAAGGATGAAATCCAGAGCCCTTTTGGTTTCTACACATCGTACCGGAACGTTAAACGGTTTGGCGGTACGTCTTTGTCAGTAGGGTCTAGAAATGATCTTAAAAATATCAACTTATTATTTAACTCCAACTAATTAAAAAAACCGCTGTAACTGTGAAGATTTGGCCAACAATAAAAAGACTTCGAAACAAATTGCTCTATTCACTAAAAGTGGGTTGATTTATAACTTAGAACTGTACTATTTTGATCAAGGGTATTGACTACCATTTTTAAGTAGGTTAATATGCGTAGGAGAACTTTACTATAAAATTAGTATAGCTGTTATACGTAATGTATAAATATTATAACATATAGAGTCATAATCATTCATGATGTTGTAGAGCTGTAGACTTTATGTACAACACAAAACAGTTAAAGGCTTAGTTTTATAACACGACCATCGTCGAAGCCGTCACTCTATAGAACGCCCGCGGTTTCACCCGTTTAGTTCTCGGTCCTGTGAGAATTTCGGGATGATTTATGTGGTCTATGTGTTAATTCAAGCTATCTCCACATCAAATTTTATTCAAATCGCTTCAGCCGTTTAGTCGCGAAGAAGTAACAAATATACACGCTCAAAAACTTTCGCATTTTCAAAATTTCATATTGTAATTTATTGACAAGGTATAGGGTAAGTTATCAAAAGTATTACAGTAAGCCCGTCTCTGTCCACATAGAACAACGTATCGATTATGTAATTATGATCAAATGTAAAGAAAAAAGCTGTAATCTGATGATGACATGTACTTCGTAAACATGACGCTGCTATTACCGATAACTAAAATAAATATATGTAAGGATGTAGTATATTTTGTTTGATCGTAAGCATAGTTAAATATATTACTTATCCAAGAATAGTGAACAAAAAGAGAGAAGATTTAATAATCGTCAAATTTAGAGCGTTAATAAACATATAACTAATAATTTTTACAACTATATTTTTATATTCTAAGCTGTTGTCAACTAAAAGTATGGTCTGCAGGGGCCCTTAAAGTAATTAATAGTTTAATGATTTTCCTTGGAACAATATAAATTAAGTTCTGAAGTTGGCACGCTTTGAAGCTAAGCTCAGATGGAAATTCAAGATGAGTATTTTAACTGTTTTAATGAGGGCTTTCCTTCGGCGCCGCCATTTTGTTGTTTTTGCGTGTAAATAAATGAAATGTAGATGAAAATGAAGATTAAGAGAGATAAACGATTAATTAAACTATTATAGTTTACAAATGTTGTTGGACCATAGGACTGCCTCGTTGGTCGAGTGGTTTGACTGTGTGACTTCGATTACGAGCTCATTGGCTCGAAATAATTCTGAGTTATTTTTTATTTTAAGAAAGTTGGTGTTACACTCCCGTGCATTGAAAGCCACGTCAAGTCCTTAGTCCTAGCCCCTGTCATTAGCATCTGATAGTGAACATTAATGATTGAAACATTATGACCCAAAGCCCGCCAATTGACAATAGAGCGGCGTGGTAAGTTTAAGCTCTATATCCCCTCTCCTACAAGGAGAGAGGCCTGGCCCAATGGTGGGCTACTAATAGGCTGATAACTTTGATATAAAAAGTCGTTATTAACTAATCTTAATACATGCATTTAGACGGTGTCATTCGTCTGACAGTTATAGTCACGTTATGTGGTTGATCTAATATTCCAGTTGTTAGAATGATCTGCACTTCGCACTGAGGCACTTGAGGCACTTCAAGAAGAAGAAGAAGTGGATAATAGAATAGAGAATGTAGCGTCGAACGCCAGCACGCCCACCACTGTACTATAAGGGTCAATATCTGGATGGCTGGAATTTTTATTAGATTTTCCAGATGGTTGCATCTACGCACATGCCAATTGTGGAACCAATTTCCAGCTGTGGTGTTTCCTCACACATATATAATACTAGTGGACGCCCGCGGTTTCACCCGCGTAGTTCTCGTTCCCGTGGGAATTTTGGGATAAAATGTGTTATTTTGATATGTAAGTCATATTATTGAAGTGAAGTTTTATCAAAATCCATTCAGTAGTTTTTGCTTGAAAGAGAAAAGAATTATAAAAATCCATCCATCCATACGTACTTACAAACTTTCGCCTTTATTATATTAGTAAGGATGGGGTTATTATATTAGTAAGGATGGGGTTATTATATTAGTATGGATGGGGATATTATATTAGTAAGGATGGGGTTATTATATTAGTAAGGATGGGGTTATTATATTAGTATGGATGGGGATATTATATTAGTAAGGATGGGGTTATTATATTAGTAAGGATGGGGTTATTATATTAGTATGGATGGGGATATTATATTAGTAAGGATGGGGTTATTATATTAGTAAGGATGGGGTTATTATATTAGTAAGGATGGGGTTATTATATTAGTAAGGATGGGGTTATTATATTAGTAAGGATGGGGTTATTATATTAGTAAGGATGGGGTTATTATATTAGTAAGGATGGGGTTATTATATTAGTAAGGATGGGGTTATTATATTAGTAAGGATGGGGTTATTATATTAGCAAGGATTCGGTTATTTAAGGGAAGGAGAAACAAGGCCTGCAATGTATTACCTCTAGAGATCATAGGCGGCGATAATTACTTAGCATCAGGTGAATCACATCACGTTCCTTACTATTTAAGCGATAAAAAATAAGGATTCACTCCAGTATACTATAATAAAGTTTTAAAAACCAGAGTTCAATACTATAAAACTTGTATACCAAATAACGCATTCATTGTGAAAGTTGTAACTGTGATCAGAATTATCATCATCATTATCAGCCTATCACCGGTCCACTGCCGGGCCAGGCCTCTTTTCTTATAGAAGAGATATGGAGCGTAGTTTCACCACGCAAGAAATTGCTATCAGAATAATGAAATAAAAAACATAACCCCATAACTAAAAAAGTATTTTGTTTTATTAAAATTCAATACAAACAATTAAAAAAGTAATATCGGTTTCGATTCTAATTAATGATAGGTCCTCCAATATTTTAACAAGAAAAACTCTGTATAAGAAAAATGTAATAAGAGATATTAATCCCTTTACAAAATATCGTAATTATTTTTGAAAGAGAAATGGACGTGGAATTACAGAAACATCAAAAGGTTCGAAGTCATATTAATTAACCCCATAGTCGAGGACACGACGAAATCAAAACTCCAATTTCCTAATTAAAGCCAGAGCGTCCGCTCTTGTACTATAATGGTGCTTGAGATGAAGTGAAATTGGGCGGCAAATCGCTGTCAAACGCAGCCATTGTGAAAAGAACTGAAACGATTCTGAATTCTGGCTAACTTTGAGAACACTGGCTATTAAATGATATCCCAATTCTGACGGAATAAATTTAAAAGTATTAAGGCCTTTGTTAGAGAGCTAGCTCAATGTTCTATCTGACTAGTGATACGTCCTGGCTTTGCATGCGGGCGATAAGCTGTTGTTAGTGTAGTTCAAGAGATAGACGCTACAGGGGAGTTCTCAACTGACTTTTCAAACCAACAATGATTCAGTTAACCGTACTTATTTTCAATCGACTTCAAACAGAAGGAGGTTATCAGTTCGTCGATATTTTTTTTGGGTGTGTTCCCCGATTAATCAAAGCAAAGAATATTGCTTCTAGTTGGTCGCATGATCACCAGGTCACGTTCTGATGATGGGATGATGTTAAAGAGTACATTAACCAGCCTTTTAAGCACTTTGTTGTGCTAGGGGTGGATCCGATTTTATATCGACGGAGGACATCCTAGTAAGTTTAGTTGTGTGCCTTTACCATGCAGGTATAAAACATTTTGACACATTATCTAGTCAAGTTCTGTCTCTGATATAATCATAATGTAAGCAACGTGTAAAAAGTTTAACAACAACAGTACCTACGTAATGACTCATTACAATGCATAATAAGGCAAGATAATTCAACATGACTGGTTATTGAATCTAACTACAATGTTTACTTACTACAATCTCTATACTATAATGTTTTTATTTAAAAGATAATCAATCTCCTTATGAATTACAGCCAAATTACTTCAGGATTTAGGGTGTGAAGTAGTAACAAACATACATACACACAAATATTTGCCTTTATAATATTAGTGCATATTAATCAATCATAAAATCGAAAAACCCAACTGCTTAGAAGTACTTAATGAACTGAAAAGAGAAAACAAGGATCACTATATCTATATAAAATTCTAAATACTTTATGGTGCTGCAGGCGGGGCTCGAATTGAAGAACTTGACTACAAACAATAAATTATTGGTTTCTATAGAGAATATATGACAATATGTTACATTATATCAATCAATCAAACATTTATTTGCCAAAAACATAAGTATGTACATATGTTTAGTCGCATGACATGCAAATACATCAAATACAAAAAAAAACAAAATAAATTACAATTATTATTAAAATTAAAATTACAAATTAGGCACTTGAAATATGTCGTATATAAATTTAAAACTTAATAATATTAAGACTACAATTGCCCACACTACTATTTAATGTTGAAGAACTCCCTTGATATAGATGATTGTTATTGTAATATAAAACTTTACTGTATCTTCCGAAACATTCCAACTAAGCGCATTGTAAGCATAGTTGTAAAAATTCATATTGAATTGTGACACCAGCTCTCGGCCTATAAATGTTCGAGAGTAGTCGGAGTGAAATTGGGCGGCGCGCGGCTGTCAAACGCAGGCCGCTGTAAAAAGGAGGACCGCTGCTGAGGCTGAATTTCAGACAACACGACATTCGGCCGGCGCGAGAGTTGTAATGAATATTTGCCGAACATACGGTATTGTTCAGTGAAATACTTTCTTTATTGAGTTCCTTGACTACAATAAAATTAAAAACTCAATCATCGCGGGAGAAGTTATTCAAGTGTTCAAATTATGTATGATTGGAATAAACTTTTCGGTAATAACAATCAAATTTACATCATCATAACACTTATTTTTGTTACACCGAAATCAAACGAAAATCAAATCTAAGTACGATCCCTGTCAAATTATTTTTATAATTTTATATTGTTAACTGTCAAAGTAACATAACACGATGCGTACTTAAATTAAAATAGCGTTTGAGTATTCGGGCGACAATCAGCAAAATTTTAATAGCTTTCTGCAGAGTAAGGCTTGTTTTTAGAGGTAACTTGGATACATCACACTTATTTTTGACGGCCTCCGTAGCGCAGGTCTCGAATTCGATTCCGGGCAGGGCCGATTATGATTTTCTAAATTGGTCCAGGTCTGACTGGCGGGAGGCTTCGGCCGTGGCTACCTGTCACTCTACCGACAACGACGCAAATAGGACAAGACCAAACAGTTATTATTGGCATTTAGATGATAATGGCAGTCGCCCACGAGTCACGACTTAGTTGCTCTCTAAGATATATGGAGATGTAATACTATCAATTTTTCAAATCCATGATACTACTAAGACTTTGTTAACTAAAACTCTACATTTCAAAGTCCAACGTATATAATAAAGTATATACATTTATCTTATAACTTAAAATTACATTTTAAAATATTATGATAGTTATTCTAAATAAGCGAATAAACCAATTAAAAAACCTACTCACCTTTATAATTGGTTTGTAACTTTAAAAAATGTAATAGAAAGTAGTTTTGATGGAAAACTCAAGTGGGGCACTTACGTATACGTCGGAAAACTTTCAGATTAAGTTTTTGAGTTACGGCACTAGTTGAGAAACTCGCCCAAAGTAATAGTCGGACTACCAAACGAATATTACCTGCAAAAGAGAGAGAAAATATTATAAAGAGACTTTGTAATGCGAGTCGGAACTGTTTTGGATGTCACTGCAAACTTAGTAATGCTTCGTAAAGTTTTACTACTCATAATTTTGTTAAAAGTAAAATAAATGTGGAAGAGATGAGAGATTTGCGGACATATATATCCTCAATGCTTATATAAACGAAGTGACAGAGTTAACTATACTATTATAAGAGAACGGTGTGGTGTAAATGAAAATGTAGTGACTGGAGTGTTGAATGCATGCTCTTGAAACCTGCTACCTTCCAAAGGTACTGTAATCCAAAATCTATAGTTGTTCAACGTATTGTATTTACTTAAGATAAGACTAGTTAACTTTTATTTTTTATAAAAAGACTAAATTTGTTACAGGATATGATATTATATTTATTATTTTCCAGATTTCTCATAATTGATTACATAGATAAGCAAAGTTATAATATTTTTTAATTTATTTCAGCAACAAAAACTAATAGACTGAAAGCTGGAGAAAATTGTACAAGATATTTTATTTGTGAATTGTTCGTCAAGCGAGCCTTATCTCGGCTGCCCCGCGGCCGGCGCCTCCAAGCAATGACATTTGCGATAGTGCTCTCCGCACCCTCTGGGGCGAGGAGATGTCCTCGAAGTGATATATTTTACAGCGCCCACAGTATTAGCATCCCTCGGGCGTATTCATTATTTTGAAACAAGAAAAAGTTTGAAAGCAAACCCAAACATAAATAGTTTTGCTGCAGAATTCTTCGTTCCTTTTTTGGCTCTTTTTACCTTATCGTACACAAATAAATCTTGTATTAAAATGTAGATATTAAGAGTGTATATTTAAAAGCTACGAGGAGACTGTCAAGCTCAAAGATAAATAGATAGACATGGTATAATTGGAACTCAAGGAGTCAGCAAGGAGTACGCACTGCCACATACGAAAGCATATGTTATATGCATAAGCTTGCAAATAATTATTTACAAAGTAGTCACACTAAAAGACATCAAATAAAATTTTTCAATCTTTCACCGGTATCTGAATCATGATCAGTATTACGATTAGTATCAGTACATGATTCATAAAGTCGGTGCTGTCATCGATATTAAGTAGGCTATTTTTTTGATACGGACTCTACTTCTTCAAAATAAAAGATTTTAATGATTACTTTTAACACCTGCCAAATATTTCAAATGTGAGTAATATATGAATGATATATTACTGCCACACAACCGAACGATTCCATTCTACGAGTTGATTAGATGGAAAGAGATCTTGCATCACTATTCATATCGTCAATATTATAAAATGTGTTTTTAACCTAAAGCATCTTAAAAAACTCAAGCTAAGAGTATTCCAACCACATTTTTCTGAGCAAACCCCACGACAACTGAGCCAGGTAATTGGCATCAAAGCACATCTTAAACAAACCAGCATGTACAATTAAAATGTTTTCAATGGATGCACCCCCACCCCGCACCGCAGTCGGACACCGAGTGAAGTTTTACGGAATCCTTCAAAGTTTAAAATGAAACTGTTGCCTTCTAACAAAGGAGTTTACAAGCAAGTTAGCAAAGTTTGCGAACTAAATGGAATTATACTAGATCTCTCACAATGTACACCCTCATTTATTATAACTAAGGGTCGCCCGTGATCTGATTCGCGTCAAATTTTTATAATTTTGTCAGCTACAAAATCTTGATCCGATTTTTAACCGACGAAAACAAAACGGAGGAGGTTTTTAATTCAACACGTATGTGTATATATATATATATATATATATATATATATATATATATATATATATATATATGTATGTATGTATATATATGGCACCGACTTACCGATGCTTAAGTAAATTAAAGCAACTAAATGACACAGTTATTTTTTAGTTTTTAGTGCGTTTTGAGTCGGTTCTATTTTTTGTTAAAAAATTTTTAATGAGACTACTCTTATTCAAAAATGTATTTAGATATAAATGAAGCTTAAAACCCCGGCATTTACTTTGAAGAACAGGTTTGAGTTTATAGTCGACAAGACTACTATTAACATTCCTGTTCTAGATACGTAACTTTTAAACTATAGGAAGCAATTCACCTTATTTTCATTGACACACGATAAAGTTAATTATAAATAATTGTACATTATAAAGAGTAACAATTGTATTAAAAAAGCATCTATTAAATTTCTGGCGCCTCTCGACACAATTTCTTTTTTTAACCCGTCGTAGTGTCATAACATACTTAACGTTTTAAAAGTTTTTGTGAGTATAAAAGGTTACATGACAATAACATTATTATATGACTTGTATTGTTTAAATTAAAAATAAAAATATTGTCACAGACGGAGCGGAGCCAATGTCTAAACTGTGTATAAACTATAATTACTTTGTTTAATCTAACCACATGCTTCAAGAAACATTTTACTTGTTGAGATATGAACCCAGAACCTAACGGTTACACAGCGAGTTCGTCGACCTACAGCGAAGTAGTAACTCCAAAAATATAATTGTATTAGGTAGTAGCGGGGCGAGGCGAAGTTCGCGCTAACTTGTTTGTTGCTGCAACTGGTTCATCTCCAACTTTCGCAACAATCGAGTGAACTTGCTCATTTTGCACAGATCTACTCTTTGTATTGCATCCTCTTGCTCCCAACTCGTACATTTCGCTGACTTTTTAAACAAGAGTTAGGTTTTTATCAAGCAGCAAGTATCTTATATCTTTATAATTAGTTGGCAGGGGGTTTCAGGAGCTAGGTTTTATTTATAGAAAATACACAATTTCCAAACAAAACGAGCACTACTCGGTTAGGTAGAAAGTTGATAAACTAAACAGAGTTACACTTCGCTGGGCATGCAGTGAACACATCTTACGAGCATGGATCTTACCAATACTAAAAATTAGAAAGTTTGTCTGTTTGTTACTCAAGTACGATTGAAATAAATTTGGTACAGAGATAGAGAGCCTGGGGAAGATCAATCACATCAATTTTGGTCGAACTATCACTAAATAGAATTTCTCGCGGACGGGACCGCGGGCGTCTCGTATTTTATAAAATCTTTGCTTACAAAACAATCCTGTGCAACGGCGCAGTTGTGCCAATGCCATGCCAAGTTGTTTAGCCTAATATGCCTGTAATTCTATAAGTTTTGGACTATATATTTGTTATATTTACTACAAGTTCGTCCTTGACTGCGATCACACCTGGTGGCATGTAACGATGCAACATAAGGTATATGCTGGCTACCTTGTAAAATTAAGTCCATACCCCTTTCTGTTTCTACATGACATCGGCATCGGTTCACGGTATGTCTTTGACAGCAGAGTGGTAGCTAGCCACGAAGTTTCTTTTCAGCTAAAAGTTACAGTTAAGAAATTAATAGTATTATTTAGCTCATGTATCCGAGTTCTATCAAACAAACGAATGTAAATCCGCAAACCTACATAAGAGCAGCATAGTGTAAACTCTGTATCCCCTCTCCTATAAGTGGGGGGTCTTGTAGTTAGTTAACACAGGCAGATAATGATGAAACAGAAATCGCTCGAGCTAGTGTTGCAAGCCACACACAACATATCAACTATCTCGTAGGAAAGATTTATAGATGGGCACTGGGCAGCTGAAATTCCCTGTACTTAGCTGATTGCTTCTCCGTTATATACGGTCACAATGAGTGCACGCGTTGGCTGGACCAGGTAATTTACGAGTGTTTTCTATTTCTTCTTAGTCACGTTTTGGCTATTTCTCATCTGTTGCGAGGTATCGCGTTGGCCTGCTCAGTTCAGTTCAGTACATTAATTTTTGCAATGGATTATAAATGTACGGAAATCATAATATGTAACACATACATTTATTTAACAAACTAATAAAAGAGTACTGTGATCCTGTGAAAGAAGTTTCATCAAAATCCATTCAGAAGTTTTGCGTGATAGGGTAACAAACATCCATGCATACATACAAACTTTTGCCTTTATGATGTAAGTAAGGATAGTCCCCGTATGTCCTGCAAAGTGTTATCTTGTAATAGGCCATTGTTTTCTGCAGATAGACAGACGAGTCATTTCAATTTTTTTTTTCATATAATAACGGTTGACACATCAAGTACGAACAGATGATAAGTATTGCCCAAAAATTTCCTCCCTATTACTGTACTGTACGGGTGCATCCCAGTAGTACCCCATACCGTAGTTCTATAGAACTGTTGGGATATTTTCCGTGCTGTCAAATTATGTCCCAATAGTTCTGTAGTATAGTTTTTGCTCTTGACTTTACTTATACCATATAAGTTATAAACTTTATATTTCATTTTGTTTTTAACAAAAAAATGTCCCTTGCGACAAAAGCTATGTTGTTAAAACCAAGTAGTAGTTGTGTCTAAAAAATATTCTCTTATTTTAGAAGTTAGAGGGAGGGACACATTTTACCACCTTGGAAGTATCTTTCGCGCAAACTATTCAGTTTAGAAAAAAAAATATATTAAAATCCTCAATACAATTTTAAAGACGTTTTGTGCAATTTAAGCAAAGCTGTATTCGATATAGTATGTTTATAGATACTCTCAAATTTAAGTGGACATTTATTATTGCAATCAAAATAGATTCCATATTATACTTATAAAAACTATAGATATTTTATATGTAACGTACAAACAAGATGTTGATATTGACATTTCTTTAATTTTGTCCCATTAGTTCTATATAGAACTAAGCACTAATATGGTGTATCAACAGTTCTATAGAACTAAAATTAGGGGGTACTACTGCGATACACCCTACTGTACTGTACTTTTGAGGTAATGTAAAGTGGAAAAAATTTATGGAATTTCCCCTTTGACAAAATTCCAATTTGGATTTCTCTGAATGACAGCAACATCAAAAGAAAACCCAATTTCTTTTGACGGCTGTCAAATGCGACCTTGGAATATTTCGCACAAAAGCGGAAGTTAAATTAAAGGTTGCTGAAAGTAATACTGAATTACTTACTCCATGGCTGCCGTACATCACTACACAACAATTGCTGTTTGTTGCCCTTTAAAAGCCTTCAAAATTTGTATCTGACCTGTTTGTTAAGAAGGTATGTAAATATTTATATTTTAATGATTATCAAGAGTAGGTATGGGTATTCTTGATCATGCCGACTGACTAATAAAGCCGCCGAATGAAAGGATAGAAACTTGTATGAAAAGATTAATGAGAGTGAAAGAAGCTAAGGAAGTATGCAAGGACTGTCGCAAATGCAAGGAAGTAGTCTCTGCCTACCCCTACGGGAATGGGAATGTAATAATTATTTTTTTGATATTTTGCACAAGAACAATTTTTTATAAAGAAACCGACAAATCGAATCTGGGTGACTTTGTCACTTGGATGTGTCGGTGTTACGCAGAAAATAGCAAAATAAATAAATTATTAATTATCTATAATATGCGTCTATAATATCTTCTATCCAATATTTGTGATTCCGCTTTTTTTCAAAATCAGCGTATTTTAATGGTCTACTTATATCAATATAGATATTATACAGTCAAAGAATGATTCGCTACACACAGATGGGTAAAAGCGGTGGACTGTGAAAAATACCGGACTTTTTTCATGCTAACCCTTTAGCAGCAGGTAGGGTCCTTTAGTTATTCAAGCACGGTTAACTCAGTAGGTATAAATTTCTTCATTTTTGTAAAATAATGTGGTTTATATTAATAGATATTTAAACATAGATTATTAATAATTTCTCAATATTTTTTTCGATGTGTTATTAGTTGAATATCTATCTTTTACTGTATGCTGACGCATTAAAATTCCTTACAAATTATATCTTAAAGACCATACTTAAGAATGTGAATTTCAGATGTAGTGTTGCTGCACGATTTTGTTGCTTTTTCGTGAAGAATTCTACAAACTTTTGTTATTCATTGCTCAGAATGTTACGGACAGAGATGGAGTTTCCTAATAAATAATAAATATATCTGTTCGGACACCGTGCAAGTGATGACTGAGTAATTCATACCTTACAATAGCAGAAATACTAAAATTCCGTTCTACAGCAGCCATCAATACGGTCTTTGTAAGCTAGCCGGACGTTTAGGTTTTATCTGTACCCTACATTGTTACTAAGATATTTATAGTAGATGGTACGGTACGTTAGGGCGCGTTCCCACTATGTTGTCAACATAGTATCACAACAGTCGAATTTAACGGTTCCCATCTTAACGACTACTTGTCGTTATTATGTCATTGCTGGAATTTTGAACGACAAACCTTGAAAAACTGTAACGATATTTTACCGTTTTACAGCTATACCAGCCATAATGTATAGCAGATAGATTAGATATATGACGCTAGCCATTCACATTGTCTCAACAATCTGCCTCCACAGTAAAAAAGGAATCGTGGACAACAATTAATCGTGCCTTCCGATATATGAACATCTTCATATAAATATACAAGTCATGACACTTCAAATTGCATGACATTCAGTAATCGCGTTACAGTGGGTACGCGCCCTTACGTGGTCCGGATGCAAGGCCGCAATCTAGAGCTTTGATGGTACGAATTTTACGATCGGTAACAAAACCGTTCATTTTGCTTGCATTTACGAGAGCCCGCCTCTAACTGCTGGCAAGAACTTTTATTTATTTTGCTTCTCAATAGTTCAATGTTTAAGAATTTCAAAAATGTAGGTATGACCAGGTTGCTGCAATTTAAACCGCACAATATTAAAATTTAAATTCGTTTATTTCACGTAGACTTAGATTACAAGCTCTTTTGAAACGTCAAGTTTGACGAGCTCTAACTCTACCGGTTCAGAAGGCATGTTGCTCTATTAAAATAACCACTTTTTAAAATATTAATTATTATTTCAATTAAAATGAAATCCTCAAAGTAAACTTTAATTTGCGCATGAAAGTGACGTCAGTTTGTTAATATTATTTTCTAAATAAGTAAGTTTTTTCTGACTTGGTTAATATCTGACGAATAATGAATCTCCTGAAAGAGATCTTGTATTCTTCATTGCGCTTAGTATAAGTATTGATGGCGTACCTTCTTTTAAGAAAATGTTTTCCGTTATTTAAACCAATTTATAAAGTTATATAAAACGAAAAGGAATACTAGTCATCCTAATAATACAGCTAAAGAAAAAGAACTATTACCAAAAACAAAAAACCCGACTACTTAGAAGTAATGAACTGAAAAGAGAATAACAAGTATCACTGTAATTATATAAATTTCTAAATACTCTACTAGAGCTGTGGGCCTTCCGATGCAGACGGAAAAAATGAAACAATAGCAATAATTAATATAACCAAACAAATATATATTATAGTCATAATAGGGTGTAATTCCGTCACAAACATCGAAGTGTTCCTTATTTATGACGTGGCGGGCGCGATGGAAATACCGGAACATGCTACACTGCGGCCCAGGAAACCCTACGATATTTAAAGCACTGGATGTGACATACACTGTTTTTTTATTATATTTTTTGCAAAACATTTTTTAAACGGAAATTCAAAATCATTTATTTCAAGTAGGCTGTTTTACAAGCAATATTAGTTTTTAGAATGCCAAGTCTATCAGTACGGACTCTACCTCTGGTTTGGAGACAAGCCAGCAAGAAACTCAGCAGTTGCTCTTTTAAAAATCAATGTCAGAATTTGTATTTTATGATTTATTATTTTGGTTATCCCGTCTTGTGTGTAGAAAGAAAAGCTGATTGCTTCCAAGAATCTTGATCGTTAAAACGATATTCCTTTTATAATAATCTCTACGTAGTAGTAAATGGCTGTTAACACATTTTTTGAAATTTGTAAAGGCAAGCCCAATACTTCCTTTGGAATTTCCTTTGCCACAAATTAATGTTTTCTGTACTCTGCTCAAACGCAGTACCACGGAAACCAATTTATGATTCAATATTTTTTATCATTAGCGTTATGTTATCAAACCATCGTCATCAGAAACGATTTTTCATGATCGACCTCATACTGCCCCGCTGCTATCAATGCAATCAAATAAAATGATAACACACCAAAAGCAATGGCGTAACGTGTCCTCCTGGACAAGTGACAACTCCGAATTTTAAATCATTCGGGCTTAAATTTGTTTTACCAGATCCTCATGATCTGATGCCTCACAAGCTAACCAACGAGCACAAACTTACATAGCCCACACACCCCTCTTTTGTTAGTCGGGTAAACATAACGTATCGCGTAGCTCTACATCCGAGTCGGTTGTATTTCACAAAGTTCGCGCGGTTTACGACGACTCTCTGCGAACACTTTATTGGCCACCGAATGACACTCAGCCGTTCAGCACGCACTCGAGGCGCGTACTGTGCCGTATAGCCGTAATCATAAACACTTTCTGGCAATGATGTATGTCTGAACTTTTTTATAAATGGCGGCATGGTATCTAAGTTTGGTACGTTATTATTTGCAGTGAACATTTGTACTTAGTAAGTCAAAGATCACTTTGACATCTTACAGTCAGGTAGGTGATACATCTCAGTACCTCGATTAGCAAATAATCACCATCAATATTAACGTACAGGGTTTGAACTACGTTCAGGTTTTAATAACCTGTATTATGCAACGGATTTATAATCTATCAAATAATACAAAAAAAAATTGCGTCAGAAATAACTCATTACGACGCTTTCAAGTCACAGGTCTCCAAAGTTATAATAAGTCTCAAATCTCTGGCAAAGTTCATAAATAAATGGCACGCGAGGACATTTATGGAACATGTGAGGCACATACTCGGAGGTTGCATAAAGGCTGTATGAGAGGCGAGGCGCTAAGTAAAGCCCAAATGAGGGTAATTTGTATAAAATGTAGTGACGAAGTACTCGCGGCCGCGCGCCGTTTGTATCTTTGTAACTGTTACCAAATGCATGAGAGTATTTAAGGGACTTTAAATTAAAACATTCATTTGAGAGTATTTTGAGAGTACTAAAATTTGAACGGAAGATAAGTCTTTTAAATATGACCGGAAAATCTTTACTAAGAGTGGGTCATATTTGTCCAGCCTCTCGGTCCTTAGTCCGGTCTCATCTTCCTATTGGACAACACATTGATATGTTATTAAGTAAGCCCAGGCAGGAATTGACCGTCGTGTTATGTCTCCATCGCGCAGACCGACCGATGCACAATGACGATCATCATTGACGATTTTTTACTAAGGGTGCTGATTCGTTACCGATTCCGAACCTCTGCAGACAAATCGCAGCGACGCTATAGACTTGTATGAAGTTCTATTTTTTTTTTATCGACTACAAGTTAGCCCTTGACTGCTATCACACCTGATGTTAAGCGATGATGCAGTCTAAGATGGAAGCGGGCTACCTTGTTAGGAGTGGGACGAAAATCCACACCCCTTTTGGTTTCTACATGACATCGTACCGGAACGCTAAATTGCTTGGCGATACGTCTTTGTCGGTAGGGTGGTAACTAGCCTCGGCGAAAACCGCCCACCAGCCAGACCAAGATAAATTAAGAAAAATCTCAATCTGCCCCGCCGGGAATCGAACCCAGGACCTCCGCCTTATAAATCTATCGCGCATACCACTGCGCCACGGAGGTCGTCTATGAAATAATATTTGTGTCGACGACACTTCGATTCCATATAGGTACATAATTTTTTTCTTTACGGACACATAAATGTCAACTAGAAACGTCATTCTCGTGTCCGATCAGAAAAAATGGACTTTAAATATCTGTAGTTTTGTCATCGTCTGGAGCAGGTTTCTGTCGGCTACTAACTTGCACCTATAAAATCAAGTAAATCTATTACACATAATAAATAAGCATATGTTTCAACAGTATCATGAGAGGTAATTATTCACTTACTCGTATATGCAAAGGGAGCGCTTAGAAGCTAAAATAAACATTGCAGCGTCTAATATAACTCGAAGGATCTCTTTCACGATGCCTCGAGTAAATTACTAAACAGACTAATAAAATACTTTCCACATCAGAGATTTAACTAACTTTGATTATTTTTGTTTAATGATTAAAAATGTATTAGGCGTCCCGTGGTTAAACTATGTGATTTTCATTCACTTTCTTGGGTTGAAAGAAATTCCAAGCTTCAAGTTGAAAAGTCGGTGCTGTTCCGACCCCTACCTCGGGAGGCACGTGAAGCAGTCCTGACCATTAACATTTTTAATTTTGCTGGGAAATCCATTTAAGCATCTCTCCCAGAGTTATCACGGATGAGTGCTTCCTCGAAGGTATGTGTAAGCTACTAAAACCCAGCGCCAGGAGCCTGCAATGGAGCTTGAGATGATACCCTCTTTGCTATAAAAAGAAAGGTCTTTTAGCCCAGTAAAAGAATAAGAAAAACTTCATTGCCCACAAACTTCATACAAGTAAATCTAAAGTGAAAAAAAATTAATGTATGCATGCAAAGGCGGCCTTTTTGCTTAAAGCAATCTCTTACAGGCAATTTTTGAACAGTCTGATATATTTTTTTTTATCGACTACAAGTTGGCCCTTGACTGCTATCACACCTGATGTTGAGTGATGATGCAGTCTAAGATGGAAGCGGGCTAACTTGTTAGGAGTGAGACAAAAATCCACACCCCTTTCGGTTTCTACACGACATCGTACCAGAACGCTAAATCGCTTGGCGGTACGTCTTTGTCAGTAGGGTGGTAACTAGTCACGGCGAAAGCCTCCCACCAGCCAGACCAAGACAAATTAAGAAAAATCTCAATCTGCCCCGCAAGGAATCCAACCCAGAACCTCCGTCTTACAAATCCACCGCGCATGCCACTGCGCCACGGAGGTCGTCAACGTCGGAGGTCGGAGGTAATGATGATGATGATGTTTTTATTTTCATCAGCATTCCTTGTAAATAATTCCGTAACAGTTTGTATGAAACGTGTACTTGGCGACAATACAAATCGTTGCTTTTAGTCAAATCGCAGTCGCGGTTCGCTAGCTCACTTCACTGAGGGAGACAAAAATACACAGCGATACGAGTGATAGACAGAGATAGAGAATGTACGAATGTTGCACAATAAACCGAGCAGCACTAATTATTACCATGACAATGTAGAATAAATTAACAGAAGCAAAAAAGACCTAATCGGTAAGACTAAACTGTCTCCTGACTATTATTTAACTGCGAATTATAAGAGAGAGGTCCAAGATTCGAGTTCTGCGTCGAGCTGTGAAATATTGAGCATTTCTTTTTTTCAAGCCATGCTCATGAAAAATCTCAACTCGTATGTATATCGGTGGATATCTCAATTCATAGTTTAGAAGTCGGTGGATACACATCCGAGTCTTGGAGAGCACGTTAAGCCGACCTCGTTCAAAATCCTTTAAGCTTCTTAAAATAGAATCTTTTTTACAAGTAGATCAAATTACATTATTCAAAAAAATAAATGTATATAGTAGTAATTCTCCACGACAGAAACCAGATTCCCAAAAAATCGGTTCTATATCGAAAATTAATCCGGGAAAATCATTATCAACGTAAACGCATAAAAATCCTCTTTGTATAATAAAAAGAGCCAAAAAGTTTAATAAATTGGCTCCACATTTTCATTCCACGTCTTGATTAACCGTACAACAAAAAAACAACAATGCATTATTTTAATTTCCCACGCGAGTGATAAATTTTTCGAGAGAAAAATCGTCGATAAAAATATACGAGTGCTTTACATAATAATACCTATGGCTATGCCACGTCGAGTAATGTCGGCAATAAATATTTTTTATTGAGGATAATTTATTACAAATTGGGTATTTGTTGCCTAAAATGATTAATTATTACTACTTATTATCATTTGGTGTCGGAGCAAAATCCTATTTAGCTGACTAGGCTGTTTTATACAGCCTTACCACACGCCCTTACTTAGAAGTCGAACCTTGGGAGTAATCGATCCGTACCTAAATATTACTCGAATCAGTTACGCGGTCATAGACTGTACAAGGACTGTTAAAATGTTGTTTGTCGTATTGTATGGTTGGCAAAAGATCATAGAATTAATTCTGGGTTCAAATTGAAAGTAAATGCTGTAAAATATTCAGCTTTCCTATCGTCCAATGTCTATATATTAGAGTTGGGAAGTTGATGGTGTAACGCCCCCGCACTTCGACAAGTCCCACTCATTATTATTATTGAGAATTGTGATAACATCTGAACAGTATCAAACTTTATCACTGCAAAGCTCACTACCTGATTTGGAATTTCGTTGTAGTAACAAAACTTATAAAAAATAGATACATGACTTCCTATAGGAGGAAGCCTGTGTTTAATAACAATTGTATATGCCTTATGATGATAAAAGCGTTTTGTGGCTATACTCTTAAACCACCTTCAATAAATTTATAAATAGCTGCCATAGATGCCATACTGCTAAAATAAAATTTGAAAAAAAAAGAAATGTGGTTATTTCAAGTACGCATTGTTTAAAACAGTTTTAAAAGATCAAATTTATCTCTTTGTAATTTATCACTCTGTCATACTCTATACGGGCGCGCCTTTTCAAATTTTGATTGAGGGATTTATAACAAAAAACTAACTCCGATTCACTAATTTTTAGAGATCCATCCGGCTATATAGTCCATGGTCGTGGGGCCGAAAGGACTTGATAGTTGTATGCTTTAACTCGTGCCTGCAGAACTATAATTGCCGTATCCACAGTCTTTAGCATGAAATGATTCGCTCAAACGAATATAATCATAATAAAAATGACACAAACAGGAAAATTTTCACCTAACAAGACATCAATATATGGTGTAGAACATAAATGTAACCTAAAGAAAGCAAGTAAAATCAAAAATTTAGGTCTTATTTTCAGGTAAACAAAATATATATGCTGACATAATAGGACGGTACTTACATTGCAAAAGTTATCATATCTCTCCTAACTCTACACAACCTTACATAACATTCTCTAACTCTAACATTAGGGTATCGTAGTGGTGACCTCGCAACGGAAAGCATAGTACCCATTGGTAGATCCCGCACTGAGGGGTTCGACAATATCAAGCAAGTCGCAGTGAGTCGTTGGATACAAGCGGCTCAAGGTCGTGGTGTTTGAAGGTCACTACAAAAGTCTTATGTGATGCAGTGAACGTCCATCCGCTGATGTGACAATGGGCTAAAACTAAATAAACAGATGTGCAAGTGTACGAAAATCTCCATTTAAATAGCTTTATTACAATGATTTGCATCCCCTTTAACTAACACACACACCACGAGCTCCTTCGCGAGTTAACCATCTAAAATAACATACATCTCTCTATATTAAAACACTTAAACTAAAACGGGGGTATTAATCTCAATGCGCACGCGAAAACGGGCCTTATTCGCGCAGATTTAAATACAAACATTATCGTCTTTTCTTTGCAGTGTGAGGAAAGAACAGAGAGGTTTTATTGCCAGCAACGCGTTATTAAAAGACATCATTCCAAACTGCCTACAATAAACAACCCATTTTAGGCGCCCTCTAGAAGATTTATAACCGCAACAACAGTCCCATCAGCGTCCCTCTCACACGTGCCAGGATGTCGCATGTCTGTCTCGCTCTATCTATGAGAGAATTTAATTCTACTAAAAGCAACAATTTATAACATTGCGGATGTCATACTCTAAGTTGCCAAATGCTCTGAAACTCAGTTTTCAGCAAATTGGTAGATTTGCTATTTTTTGTAACTGCCGTTTCTGAGTAAAACATTTCTTTTTTTACCGAAATTGATAAAAGAAATGAATAATAGTATAATTAAGCTTCCTTTTTTGCCTAGCAGTAGGTACTTCAATTGGACATGATGGTTAGAACATTTTGATTAAAAAGTAGTAAATTTACAATGAAACTAATAACATTACAACAAGGATTTTTTACCCGACTGCGTCAGACGGAGGGTAATGTTTTTCGAGCGTTTGTAATTTGTATGTGTGTAAGTACTCTTATGTCCAGTTCTTTGGCACGCGATACTGCCTAAACGGCTGAACAGATTTTGACATATTATGAGATGTCGTTAAATTGGTCAGAATTGTAGTAGTGACATAGACTATATAAATTTTATAAATTATTCAAGGATAAATGATTAACATAATTAAACGATCGGCAATGTGTGTAAAGCTTAAATATAGTTATAATTTATTTAAAAAGTTAGTATTGCAGTGATAAATTTCTTCCAGAATTATTATTTTTTATAGGTTTTTATAGCTTAACAGATCGTAAAACAAGTAAAAATGAAAATCATAAGCATAAAATTTTAGTGCATAAAAATATCAATAAAATAATATACTCTGAGCGTTTTAAAAATTTAAAATTCAATCAAAAGTTACAAAAAAAAAGGAATTAAAAAAAAGAATCGTGATGAAGGTTTTTTAAAACACGAATCACGATTGCGCCGGTCGGCTCAAATTGTAAATTTTAACGGAAAAATTATTAACGTAATAAAATCAATTTGCCGTAAAATTTTATTTTCCGTACGTGACACTTTTGTACGTAACTGTTGGCACGGCCGCCTTGCGCGCCCGCTCGATCAAACGTGGCGGTTTCGCAGTTCAAAACTAAAAAATAGATCTAAAAGGAATCGGGCGATTGTCCAAAAACTTAAACTTTACTAATCGATTGAATAAGTCCACGGTGGAGTATTTTTAGGGTTCCGTACCTAAAAAGGAAAATACGGAACCCTTATAGGATCACTTCGTTGTCCGTCCGTCTGTCTGTCAAGAGCCTTTTTCTCAGGAACGCGTGGATGCATCAAGCTGAAATTTATATCAAATACTCAAGTCTGCTGTCTCTTAGAGTCATGAAAAAATCAAGCTTCCAGGCCAAGGCAATCAAAAGATACAGTCGTTTATGTCAAAAATTCCCTCTTCGTGATAAATTTAAAGAAATAGGAATTCAATATATATTAATACAGTCGCACATCGTGAAAATATATATATAATAAACATAACTTTCAAACAAAATGTGTAAGGCAGAATAATGACATTTTTGGTAAACATTGTATGACATTTCAGTACATTAACATTAAAAATATATATTTATGGCAAGCTGATGGGTATAAATTGATATTAAATAGTATATTTCACTCTTGAGTCTAGCCTTCTGAATAAACAAAAATAATTTTACAATCCGACACGCAGATAGAGATTAGCCCGTTTAAACAAACGAACAAACTCTTCCGTGTACTAAATAGATATTTGAACAAAGATCGAATTCTTAATTCATCATCGTATATATAACATAGATCTAAACTCCCCTTCCGCACGCGCGCCCCCGCCTTGGTGATGCTCACTTCGCAACGCAGAAATAGTAATATTTTAATTTCGCAATAACTTCAAAACCAAAAGTCCAATTTTAATCTTTTAAATACCAAATATTATCTACATAAACTGTACTTAGTGATGAAATAATTTATTTTGATAAGGATTAATAGCATGAGTAAAATAAATGCGTTTAAATGTAAAAAAAAAATTAAGATTTTTAAATAAAAAAATGGTTGTTGTGCCTCACTCGACATAGATAGGTATAGTGTGTTGCGGACTTTTTTGTAGATTTTTATAAGATCTCCAATTAATTAGAACATTTTATGGTTCTATCTTTTATAGTTAAGGCAGCGTACGCAAAATAAGTAACTTTTCTGGTTGATTTTTTACACCTTGTGTCCGAAAAACCCAAATATTTTACGGAACCCTATTTTTTCCAAAATAAAATTTAGCCTATATTACCTGTGGATAATGTAGCTTTCGAATGGTGAAAGAATTTTTAAAAACGGTCCAGTAGTTTTTGAGCCTATTCATTACAAACAAACAAACAAATAAACAAAGTTTTCCTCTTTATAATATTAGTATAGATAACCTAGCCTTTGTTAAACAAAATATATATGTGTAAGCAGAAAAATGACTTAAATGATCGTCCTCCTAGAAATGGTCATAAGTTAGTTATATCTGCGTATCGCCTCCGAAAAGCATTCGTGGGAATGGGTGCACTCTTCTACAAGAAGTTGCCCAATTCAGTTCTTGATCTGCCAATGCATAAGTTTAATGTATCAAAACTCACTGAGTCAAGGTTATTATACTATTGATGAATTTTTAAATGACAAAGATGTTGAGAGGCAATTGGATCGGCTTTCAACTTCACACAATAAGTGGAATAAATAATTTTATCTAACAACACAGTTATACATTGTAAAAATGAATGATTTAAAAAGAGCAACTGTTGAGATTCTTGCCGGCTCTTCAGGCCTTCCGAGCCGGTGGTAGAGTCACTACAAACAGTCTAATATGACCTTTTTAAAGTGCTTGTAATTAGCCTACTTAAATTACTGAATTTGAATGAAATTAAAAAACATAATTTCGGAATCGGAAGCCCGTTCCTCCGCAGGCTGCATTTTTGCTAACCATCACGCGTGACCGCAGTCAAGCGCTATACTAGTAAAATATCTTTAAGAATTATCCTATAACATTCTCGTATAAGTATTAAAACGGAACATACTCGCAGCAGAGTACCAACAAAGCCTCCGAGGCTGTTCCGTGTTCTCAAACACCCGTCAATGTCAGATAAATCCTACTTTGTAGGAGCGCAAAGTTTTCCCAAGTCGATATAACTTCTCCCCTCTCGCACCTAACGTTACACACTCCTACCTATTAATGTGTGCAGAGGAACTTTCCCAAACGTAACGTAACGTATACTCGATGTGAATATCTGACTCTAGTTCCAAATCAAACATCCTGTATAATTGCTGTCTTAATATTTTAATTGGATGGAACAGACTAAAATGTAAGAGAAAATAGAGAGTGCATTTGTGTTGGCGCTAATTTATTATTTTTGGATTTACTTAAGCATCGTGAGGATTAGATTTGGAAGATTAAATAATAGGAAAAATAAATGGTTGTATATTATTTTTATTTTCAAAAGCGTCTATAGATATTAAGACAAGTTTTCTTACTTAAAATAGCGAAAATCAAAACATCATATTTTTGTTATTCTGGGCATATGACCTTTAAAATAAAACAAGATAATTGAACGACCAGGGTTTTAATTTGCAACTTTATAGCTCTCCTACTCACTCAATTTGCGCTCAAGTCGTCAGATTTTCTAAGCTTATTTAGCTAATAAATAAATAACCATCATAAAAATTCCCATAATCCCTTCAGCTGCCTAACATATTTTCTTCGGTTTCTCCACATCTAGTCATCGGACCGATATCATAATAAGATTGGTCGCTGTGAAAATTTACTTGTGCGGACATGACAGTTGTAATTGTATAGTTGCATTGTCAAAACGGTTCTGCCAGCAAACAGCTTCGGTCCATAGACGGTTCTAATGCTACGCAGCCGATAGCGCCCCTCAGTCGATCCTAATGCTACGCAGCCGATAGCGCCCCTCAGTCGATCCTAGGCTTGGCAGATTCGATCGTCAGTCGATCCTGATGCTACGCAGCCGATAGCACCCACATGTCATTCACATAGTGATCATTCAGAAACAAATCAACCCAAGATGTGAACAATAGCAGGGCAGTTTTTCTTTTAGTAGCAATCTGTTAGTATTAGTATTGTTAAATCATTAGTGTTCAGAAAACAGAACGGATTGCGCTAGTACACAAGTTAACCCAACACGCGTGGCATAAATCGCGGTATATTCTGAGCTTTATAAGTGAGTCATAAAATAAAGTTTTTCTTCAAAAGCTCGACATCTCGAGTTACATCATTAAAATCTAATATAAGTTTATTAGAAGTTTGGATTAGCCGTAACAAGGTTGTGCCTTCAAACTTTTTTATATTTACCCTTGTAAGTGTTACAGTTTTGAAGTGGCCACTTACGGCGGGATGTTTGAGTTGCTGCCCCTCTTGAAGACGATAAGGCATTGCCCACCCGACATTTGGACGAAACTCCTAAGAGATGCTCCAGCTCTAACTTTTACTTTTATTTTGTTTGAGTTGCTAATATTTGCACACTGTTGCGATCGTATGAATGTAGTTGTCAGTGTTTAAATTGTCAACAAAAAACTAACTACCCTCTTCATAATTTTTAATAAACAGCTATTTGATGCACAGCGTTGTATGCCTGTACTCTGCGTAATGCATCCAATGTTGTTGAATATTTGGGTAACATTGAGAATGGATGTTTGCTAGAGTTCGTATTTTCATCAGTTTATCTTAGTACCCATAAAACAAGCTGCGCTGACTTTCGAACTAGATGAATATTTGTGTAATTGGCAAAATATATTATTTTTTTATATTAAGTTAACGTTTTCTAAACAAAAGCACTGCAACTGAGATCTCTCTATAACTTTCTAACATGTTAAAATAGAATCCAGGTCTTCGATCAAATGAACCACTACACCAACAATACAATACGCTAAGAACAATCTCTAACTATAAGACGAAGAACAAACATAATAGACGTCTAATGTGCAAGCTAGGGTTGCCAACCGTACTTTGTTACGAAGTATTGTGTAAAGTATTTTGAGTGTGTACTCTATACTTGAAGAGTAAAGCACGGGTGATTACTGAATAATAAATTTCGCAAGATTTGGTTTTCCAGGAATAGCATTATAATATGAGAACCTACGTTTAATTAACAGGTAGTTTATAACTGTTTTGCGATGAAAAGTATTTGTTAAGATTAAGAAGTAAAAATAAGTCTCACTTACTTGGACACTGTGTCCTTTGTTCTAATTAATTTTTCAAAGTAATAATTGACAGACCCAGCTCACAAGATGGTAAGCAACAAACTTAGCAGCATCACTTAGCAGGCATACAAGGAACAAATACTCCAAAGTGCCGCCCTGTGTTCATCAACCTGAGGCGTAATTGTTAAGCCTCATGTGCTGAACAACAGCAACAAACCTGCTCCTTGAAAAGGAACAAAGCGATTTTCCTTAGCAGTAGAAAAAAACAAGGCATGGTGGTACTTCCCTATATCTATAGCTTCAGCTATGTCACAAAACCTCTACTAATCTAAAATGATTTATCATGAAAAGTAGGTGGCAACCCTAATAACATTATGCCACACACTATACGCGGTCATTTTATATAAAGTTCCGTAGCCGGTAATCCCTCTCAAGAAAACAAGAGCCGATCAAAATCCGATACGTCCGAAGCACGTAGCTCGCGGCGAGTAAGTCGAGTAAGTTAGTAAGTAGAGTAAGTTCGACGCAGTAAGATTGAGTGGCGTGAATTGCGTACATTTGGGTACAAAGCGGAAAACTTCGCGTCGAGTCGAGACTACCGCGGAAAATGAAAATGTATTCGTGATCTCTTCTTACAGGGATGCGTAGCTATTTGATTTGCTTTATTTATTTTTTATTCTAAATGGGCTTGACTATAATCATTCTTAAATTAAAGATGGAGAGCGTTGGTCATAAAAATGCACTATTTAATATTTCATCAAGCTGCACAAATCTTTTATATGGAATTAATGTTTAAAATTAAAAGTTATATATATCTTAACACTCAATTTAGAAACGTCGAAAAGTGTCTAGTCCAGTAAGTGAATGTGTACCACATATTACCAATGTCCACGGCGTCTCAATTAAAGAAATGATACAATTAGGCGTTGGGAGTAAAAACAGATTGACTTTTCAATTTTGGAAAGTCAATCTGTTTTTAAAAACTTTCAAAATCAAAGTTTAACTTAAGAAGGTTTATTATGCAAGCATTTTTAATAACTCTTTAGTTTACTAAAAAAAATCCGCATTAAACTGATTCAAAATTATTAGTTTCTTACTGTTATCCACTGTTGTATGGTAAGCAAGTAATAGTAAAGACGAAGGAACCGTTTTCATTGCCCTCGTAACATATAAAATTCAAATCAGAATTAGCAATAAAACAGCGAGGACATTAAACCGCGAACAGCGTATTTTATACGCAGCAAATAAATACAAGATGGCGTCTTTATTCGCGATACAATGGCCGCTTTTACAACTACCCGCACACGCTGAACTCGACCTTAACCTGATAGACATAAGGCGGCTGTATAAGTTATGATAAGCGGGAAATATGTGAAAGTTTTTATTGGTTTTGATGTTTATTTTCGTTTTCGATTTGATGTGTTCGCGAAGGTTGAGGCGATATACTTGTGAGTAGGTAGCGTTTAGTATCTTGCCGCGATATCGAAATATGTGCTGCGCTTAAGAAGTTGGAATGGTTTGTCAGAAGTTTATCGCTTTTGGAACACAAAATACTTTCCTTGTCGAATTTCTATATCACGTACTGTCGTTCTACATTATGCGTGCAGTAAAGTTTATAATACTCTCTGGCACAAACGAAAACCTGTGACGGATTTAATTTTCAACTGCAAGTAACTTTCGTTCAGTTTTTGGTCATACAGTTATTGGAGATTCGTTACGATATCTTACCATATACAATAAATCAAGGATTTTAAATTAACTTTCATAAACATGCTCTTAACCTATACTTTCCCTGTCAAAGACTGTATAAAAATATCTAGGTACTACTACTAAAAAATACGACTAACTTTTTTTTCATCTACTATAAGTTGTCCCTTGAATGCTATCACACCTGATGTTAAGTGAAGATGCAATCTAAGATAGAAGCAGGCTAACTTGTTAGGAGTAGGATGAAATCCACACCCCTAACGGTACCTACACGATTTCGTACCGGAACGAATTCACTTGGCGGTATGCCTTTGTCGGTAGGGTGGTAACTAGCCACTGCGAAAGCTTCCCACCAGCCAGACTAAGACAAATTAAGAAAAATCACGATCTGCCCTGCCGGGAATCGAACCTAGGACCTCCGTCTTATAAATCCACCGCGCATACCGCTGCGCCACCGAGGCCGTAAAATACAAGGATTAGCTCTCATAATACAAGTATTATTAAATATAGTTAGTCACACTGTCCTTAAAGAAGAAGCCGATATTTAAACTAGGACAGTATTATATAGAAGGTAAGAAGTGTTTGGTTGAAAACAAAACTTTAAGCTCAATACAGAACAACACATTAAAATTCCACAAACACCTTGAGCTTCTTAGAGAACTTAAAAACGGTTTTAAGTTTCGCCCCAACATGAAAGATTCAAGATCTCACTAAGACCCTGGGAGCTTTGCCGATCAGAAATTCCCCGATGCTTCATAAAAGTTTGGATTATAACTATTACATATAAAGTACAACGCTGAACAATATACATTTTAAAATTTAAAAAAAAACTCGCAAGCAAAAGCCAACATTTATTTGTAAGTAACGTATTATAGTGTAACCTTTTTTACATTAGCGTCGGTAAAAATATCACAATTTATGTAACACAAGCACTATCGTTAGGTTGCGACATGAAAGGAAAGATTGTGAAAACTCGAGCACAAAGTATTGCAATATGCATACAAATTGGCTGAGCTTAGCTGGTCTGCTGAGATAAAATAAAATTTATTTAAAAAATTGACTGCTCAAGTAAATATATAATTCTTCTCTCTTTTGCACTAGAAGCTCTTTTCACTCCGCACGACATTGATTTCCAAGAGGGCAATTATGGAAATTGCTGAACAGTTTCGTATTAAAATGGAAAAAAAAATCTTCTCATTCAAAAAGTTTTTTTTTGTCAAATTAATTGAGGATTGATTTCAACGTTTCCGTGTCATGATTTTGCTTTATAGATAAAAAAATACCGAACAAGTCCGTGACTGCCGTCCTTTAAAATCCATACTAATTTTACTTGACTAAATTAGGAAATTAGAAATAATGCAATATTTTATACTCGTACATCAATACGAGTATAAAATAACAATATATCACGCACCTGAAAACAGTATAACAAAATATTTATAGTACACTAAACTTTTAATTTAAATTAGTGAAATGGCTAGCAATAGCTAGTAGGTAAATGTTGTGACCTGAAAGTGACGAGTTTGAATACAATCATAATAAACAAACGTCGTAATGATTATTCTGCGATGGTTAGATACCTCAACTAGAACGTAGAGTACACAGGAGAGTATTTGGGTAGCTGCTCAGACACCAACCTCACTTACCTACGAGAGAGAGCAGGAATACGACCCCTATGTCCTGTCAGAATGAACAAAGATATATCTATCCAGTTTATTTTATCTGAAAAATGTTCTATTCAAATGTTTTTTTTGCATTGTATCATAGTAATTGAGAATCATACTACCCACAATTATAGAGGCGAAAGTTTGTGAGTGTGTATGTTCTTCTTCGCGACTAAACGGTAGAAGCAATTTTAATAAAATTGTCTACGGAGTTAGCTGACATCTTGGATTAACACATATAACTACGCGGGTCAAACTGCGGGCGTCCTTTAGTCAAATATAAATATATTCATTATTAAGCGTAAAATGAATCAGTTGTAACTAATAGCACTCAAGATAACTCTTACGCTAAACCGGCAAGTTATTCACGGATTCAGTAAAGCAGTTAAACGTTAAACCTGTGTCGTTAGTAATTAACCGCGCGTAAACACACGCCAGACAGAGTTGCAACAACAACTTGCTGACGCGGCGCTAGTTGCGAACTAATCTACTATTTAAACACTCAACTTGTGTTGCTATTTAGTTGCGCGAAATTATTGTGACATGTTCAACTAGGTATTCCATATTTAGTCTTAATAAAATGAATTGCAAAAGTTTAGTAAAACTTTGATGACCTTATTTATGTAAGGAATGCTTTGCTCTATGACCACGAGGTCGAGGGTTTATAAGCTTTCTATTAAATTTGAAATGTTCATTCTAAATTGTCAAGATATTATTTAATTGTAAAGTTACTACTTTTTTTGGCGCAGTAGTATGCGTGGAGGATTTATAACATTGAGATTGTCGGAGTTGGTCTGCGTATGGCTGGTGGGAGGCCTCAGGGCTAACGCTAAAACACGGGCGGGTGCGGGCGCGGACGCACGCTGCGGGCGACCGCCGCGGGCCACAAATCCGCGCGCGGGCACCCGTCGCGTGCGCCCGCCTCAGTTAGCGCCGCTAGTATAATTTTGATGTCGAGCGTGTACAGTTGTGTGGAGTAGATTACCATGGATTATTTACCAATTTATTATTTGGCAAAAAGACGTCAACGAAAACAACGTCGACTGCATAATCTGTTCTTGATAAGTAGGTTACTCAGCGGAGAATTCGATAATTCATTCGCCATATTCCATAATATTGGCCGAAATTGCACCTCAATTATTACGCGCTTTGTATCAATGTTCATGATTGTACCTAGCCTCCGACGCGTGTGACCGTGGCATCTAGCGGCGCTCATCTGATTTGTAGAAACAAACCCGCTCGCGTGTGCCCATCGCGGGCGCCCACGCCGCGCGCCCGCCACCCGCGTCCGCGCTCCGTCGCACGCGCCTGCGCTGTCCATACTATTTTTCATTATACACCCGCGAGCTTGCACCCGCGCGAGTTTTAGCGTTAGCTCTCAGACATGGCTAGTTAACACCCTAGCCATTAACGCCAAGCGATTTAACGTTCCAGTACGATGACGTGTGGAGAACAAAGGGTTATGGATAATATCATACTCCTATCAAGTTGGTTCACTTCCATCTTATATTGCATTATCACTTACCACCAAGTTTGTAGTCACCCTGGCAGAGTATATTCGTGGCTGATTAGTTAAGCCACGTTTGATATCCTTATAGCTTTAATTTTAAGTTAACGACTTTTACCTGACAGCAATAACTTTAAATAAAAAATACAATAAAAAAATTATGGATGTAACTATTGTTCTTTCTGAATAAATTACAATTGTAAACTGTTCTACCAAATTTTGATACTTTGACATAATCTCATGCAAACTTTGCAATATCGCAGCCTCGCAAATTACGAAATAGGCTCTCATTTTAGGCCTACAGACTTTAAAGTAATTTAATAAGCTCCTGATTCTATCAAAGCAGACTTCATGAACTAATTAATATTCAATTTAAAATTCAAATTTTACGTTGCAAAGTGTTGATAAACTTGTTTTGTATAAGTACTTGGTTGTTAGACATTAAATCTTGATAATGCGAAAGTATTTACTTTTAACTAACTTTAACTTAAACTCTTTTATCACTGAGCAGCACCTACGCGCGCCAACCCGCATTGGAATGGCGTGGTGGATCCACGCTCCATATCCCCTCTCCTTCAAGCATAAAAAAAAACGTATCCCAACAAGATTTTTATGTTCTTCATTATAATTTTCAAAATGTCAAATTCATTTATTGAAATATAATAGTTGCGAACGCATATGCGTGGCGTGCTCGACTGCTCAATAAATAACATCAGTGCGTGCTAATACGTCATTACAGGCTTCCAGTGCCGTAATTATACTTTTAACTTAATTTGATGCTATAATAAGAATCGTTTAGTCGCCATGCTTGATGTTTATGTGACACTTTTATAACCGGAAAGTATTTTTGGCGCGTTTGTCATAAATCACAATTAATTTTTCACGACACGCGCGGGGTGTCAGGAATTAGTTCGATGCCCTTTCAGTGCTTTTTAAACGCCCGTAAGTTTTAATAGTATTGAATATAAACGGGCGTCAGTTTTCCAAAAGTTCACAATGTATAATAATTATTAAATAATAATTAAACATTAATAACCGCTTAGTTTTACATCCTGAACTCGAGTCTTAGATTTTTGTATGAAGGGCGTGTTATGCTGTCGGTTCCGTCAGTCGGTATATTTCCGATAAAGGAAAGAGCTTTAGCTTAGCCCAGTAGGCATTAAAATAATTATGATAACGACTATAAATCGCGCCAAGCAGCCAGTAATCAAAATACATAATCAAAATAATACGATAGAGCAAGAAATGATGTGTAACATTGTAACACAGAAGTGCAAAGTTATGACTTCGATAACTGCAATTGTAACAATCCTGTACATAAAACTGAACTACGCAAATACTGTGTTCCCCCGTTTTGTTACAAACTTCCGACTCAGCGCTACAGCGGGCCATGGGTCTGCCGCATCGCTGGGAGCGTCGTGAGCGATAATTGTTAGCGTCAGATACAAACATCATCACTTGACGCGGTAATATAGCCACGTTTAACTATAAATATTTGTTTTTCGCAAGCAATTTTAATCTATAAAAAACAAAAAAGAACACTAATGTAAACATTAAAACACCCTTCCGTTTTTTATTCAGAAAACATACATTTTGCCTTTCTGCCACCAATAAAATATGCTTTATTCGCAGTCTGAAAGTCTTAGTATCTGAGCGTAGCGTAGCGCGTAGCGTAAGAATTAAGATCTATACTTTAACTTGACAGGCGCAGGGAATTGTATTTCAGAGCTTTCAAGTTACTTGTCTTGAATCTTGAAAGGTGCTACAGTTCTACTCAATATCATTTGGGCCTTCGGTTTGTACCGTCACGTGTTGTTAAACTCCATATTTTACCATCGGATCTCAATTGCGAGTTCTTTAGCGATATAAAGAAACGTGGCAGTATTACTTCCCCAGAAGAGCTCCACTATACTCTACAGCCTATAACACGTGTCCTGGCCCGCGTGCAACAAGCTCCCGTAGTTTAGAGCTCTGACGGAGAACAATGTTGTTTTAGTTTCATTTACTTAAGTTTTGTTCGGCTTTGACTGCGGTACAGATTCAAATGTTTTATTTATTTTTAATTCTATTTACAGTGGGTCTTTAAGAAAATAATATTTATTTTTATTCATTTATCAGCACATTCTCCAGTTGTACGATATAAATAAATAAGAATCGCTTTCAAGTTGAACGCCTACAAAGTAATTTGATTCTATTTCAAGAACCATCCAGTTAATTAGTTAATCTGTTTGAAAATTAACGCGAAAATATTTTAAATGTTAGCTTCGTAAATTATTTAAAGCATCACTCCATTCATAATTACTTATTTGAATAATTTGTTAAATTATTTCGTCTTCTTTTCACACATGTATAGTGAACTAATTCATTTCCAAGGACCGTGTGTTCGGATTATAACTGAAGATCAGAGTAAATACATGCTACATCTTCATGTGGCGTAAGTAATAATTGGTAAAAATAATTGAGAACTAATCAATATGAAGCCGTTTCACGTGCTGATTTTGAAAATTTCAGCAACCATGTTTCTTATAATGTGAGGTTATTTAAGGGACGGATAAACAGTTTCCTTAAAGGTCTGCAACGCATTTGCAATATCTGCGGTAGAGTTGATGGCCATAGGCGGCGGTAATCACTTAACATCAGATGATGATAAAAATTAGCAACAGTTTTCTTTTCGTATGGTTAGGGAAACACTCTTAGTTACCAGCTAGCTTTTGTTAGTCACTAAAGTTAGCCTTTGATTGCAATCACGCCTAAGTAAGTGATGATACGACCTAAGATGGTAGCGGTATAACTTATTAGGAGTAGGATGAAATCCACATCACTTTAGATTTCTACACGACATAGTACTGGAACGCTTCAAAATGGCTTGGCGGTACGTTTTTATCGGGGTGAGGCTCAGTGTGTCACCTAGCCACAGTCAAAGCTTCCCAGTAGCCAGATTTAAAGCCAAAACATCCGTCTTATAAATACAAATCCACCATGCATACGATTACGACACAGAGGCCGTCTTATCGTAACCTTCTCAACAAAAGTGACAACAGTAAACAAATCAACGCACTCTATCCTCATTTGAATTTAAACGTTGTGAATTAAATGAATGAATATATTTTGAATTCAAAACGACAGCGACATTTCGACCGGCCGCCGCACGAGCCGCCGCACGGGCCCCCGCACAGGCCCCGTACGGGAATGCGGTACAAATTTTGCGGAATCAATTCCGGAATTGTAATAAACAATGGTTTGACATTCATTGGATGTAATTGGAGATGTTTGTGGTTTTTGTTTATTCCGGAAAGGCTTTTATTTAAATTGTGAATATTTATTTATAGAAATTCTCTTTAAGGTTCGAAATTAATTGTAATGTTCGGTACCCTCAAATTGCGGATTAAATGGAAATTCAAAAGTATGTATGTTTCAAATTAATGAACGAAGATGTTATATTTGTTTGTACCTAGCAATGCTTTCTACCGGATAAGACAATCGTTTGACAATAATATGACCTAGTTGTAAATATGTATATGTGTCACACCTAATTTAAGGATTTGGCTTGATATTGTAAATATTAAACCTGAATAATTTTGTCGCTATTTTATAAAACCCAGACAGCAATGTTAGGATTTATTCGTAGTCACCTGTGTAGCTTCCGTTCCTGTGAGACTATCAGGGTAAAATGCCTATATTATATCTAGCAACATTCCATATTATAGCCAAATGTGGTTAATAGAAACGGTGTGCACAAGTAGCACAAGTACTGTAAGTACAGAGACGCACAAACTTTCGTAATATTAATAATGTTGTAATGTTACTAGGAGACGCCCCGTGACTTCACCCGCGAGCCTAATGTTTTATAACCACACAAATTAAAGCCAAACCTATTTGTTTATAGATGAGTTAATATATAGATATATGCCATCGCGGACTTTTTGTAGTTCTAATGAAGAGGAACAATCCTTCCATAGCTTTTCCACTGAAAGCTCCCACGCTACGCGGAAGCGCCATTCATCGAACAAATATCACCATATTTGAGCTTATTTCCATTAAGCCAAAATAAATTATATATTAAAATCGTCACCAGGGATCACTCTATCTACCTATTGATGAAACTGCTTAAAAAGTCTTCGGTTTTATCACAAACGAACAGACAGATAAGACGCGGCGAGCTTTATAATATGTAGTGATGTGATTTCTAAGACAGGTATAATAATCATTTCGTTTGTTAAAGTACCATATATTAAGATGTCCTCAATTTCGCGTAAGATGAAATATAAATTGGTTACACGCAAATGATATATCACAAGAATCTCCCTCAAACGTCTGCGCGTCAAATTAATTTGACCTTTTTGTGTCGACAGAGTTTGAATAATATTAATGTGGGCGCTGCGGGCCGCTTTAATTGTTATTTATATTGCGCCGCTTGTTGTTGTTGTTGTGTTTGTGATGAGATGCTTTGTTGTTTGCTACTCACGACACACGACAACACTCGACAACATTTGTACTGGTATGCTAAGAGTTGTTTGAGGAATTAGTGCTCGTAGTTTTGCAGGTTTCATATTATAACTAGATTCAGGGAGTAGGTACTCTACTACTATTTGGAATTTTGCAGATTTTGTATACTTATCTAGTGGCCCTTAATCTTTCAGAAGTAGGGTTGTATCTTTTGTTACGTAGTTAACATGCTCTGCGGTTTATGTTAGGGACCTGGGTTCGCACTCTTAGCTAGGCTATGTAATTAATATAGGGGACGTTTTCATTCTAAGAAATTGTCGGTAGAAGTCCGATTGGTTGAAAATAAGATGGTGGACCTATGACTCGAAAATTTACTTTAAGTAGTTGGTGCTCGTCACATCTTTACCATCTCATAGCTGCAGTATGACAACACAATAGACTAATGCTAAACATTGTTGAAACTATTCTTTAATCTGTAATGAAAACATTTATCTTAATTGGCGGAGCGTGATCTGAGTAAGCTCCAAAACAAAAATAACTGTCATAAAAAAGTTAATTAAACCATTTATTTACATTAAAAGGTAGTACTCACATACGAAAGGCCTTAGGTTTAATTTCACTATTGTTATACAAGCTTCAAACAAAAGCGCGAAATTTGGTGAGGAAAAGAGAATATAGGTCAGTTGGCAAAAACATTGCTAGTACTCTTTTAAAAAAAAGTAGGTAAACATAGTTGATAAAAAATGCTATGCAATAGCTTTAACGCGGCAGTCTCCGAGTGCCACGCGTCTTTTTTTTACATTAAATAGTGGTACTCACATACGAAAGGCCTTAGGTTTAATTTCACTATTGTTATACAAGCTTCAAACAAAAGCTCGAAATTTGGTGAGGAAAAGAGAATATAGGTCAGTTGGCAAAAACATTGCTAGTACTCTTTTAAAGAAGAAAAACAAACAGAACAAATAGCTACATCCGATGAAGTGCATTACAATATTGTTGTTGGCTGTACTTTGGGCTTTATAATAGTTGTTTTTATTTTAGAGCTATCCTGTATAAAAGTGAATAACATGTGAAGCGAACCGACAGAGCCTTTCCCGAGTATTAGCCCTGCATACAAGCAGATATTCATTTTAACATCGTTATCGTGATGAAAATTGTTTTTTTGTTATCGACTACAAGTTGGCCCTTGACTGCTATCACACCTGATGTTAAATTATGATGCAATCTAAGATGGAAGCGGGCTATCTTGTTAGGAACTGGACGAAATCAACACCACTTTCGGTTTCTACACGACATCGTACCGGAACGCTAAATCGCTTGGCGGTACGTCTTTGTCAGAAAGCCTCCCAAGCCAGGCAGACCAAGACCAATTAAGAAAACTCTCAATCTGCACCGCCGGGAATCGAACCCAGGACCTCCGTCTTTTAAATCCACCGCGAATAACACTGCGCCACGGAGGTCGTCAAAATAATGTACATTTGAACCCCGTTTTACCTTTTTAGGTGGCGAGTTTTGGAAAATCCTTCCTTAGAGTACGTCTACGCCATAATAGCTATGCGTGTGCCGAGCGCAATCCGTTCAGTGGTTTGAGCTGTTGATAGAGTCGGTCAGTAGCGTTTGTCTGTTATATACTACGTGTCAGGTAAACCCCTATCAATCCGTCAACCAGACGTTAGGGAGAGAGAATACGTGCCTTGAAAAAAAATGAACTTCCTAGGCAGACTCCTGGGGGAGGCTATCATCATCATCATTATCAGCCTATTGTCTGCTCACTACAGGGCCAGGCCTCCCTCTGTAAGCGAGAGGATATGGAGCGTACACCCACCACGCTGCCCCAATGCGGGTTGGCGGGCTTAGGGTGATAAAGTTTCATTTACTAACGATCACTATCAGATATTGATGATAGTGACCAACGGCTTAACGTATTCTTTGAGGCGAAATTTCTTGGAAAAATGAAAAAAGTCAGATTTATTCCGTCACCCGATCTAGTACTCGAACCTAGGATCTTGCGATCGAGGCCACATAAGCTAACCACTACACCTACGAGGCAGAGATATATGTGGAAAATTTGCTTAAATCTTTAAGGTGTCAATCAATTTTGTTTATTTGATTTATTTATTTTATACACAGAATTGTGCTAACAAGATCGAAATGTACCGGTACGTCTCGGGATTTTACAATATTTGCCTAGCACATTGTATATACAAAAGATAAAAGAATTTTGATAGAAAAGCCAATAACAAGTCTAAAAAGTCAGTGTACACAAAACTAACTTGCAGTTAAAAAACAAAGACTTGCGCAATAATTGCACGTCAAACCGACTCTGTAGAGCGATGCAATAAATTCCCGTGACGGACAAGCGAGAAAAGCTATTACTGCGCCTAACTGAGCCACACTGAGCCACACTGAGCCGAGGAAATCCGAAAAACGATGACCAAATCGCCGATCCGATGCACTCTGTCGCTGACAGTTGGCGAGTGGCGCCCCTAGTGCGGGTTTATCGAACTCTTCTCCTTTATAATAACATTAGAATATACAATATATGTAATATATTTTCGTCCCACTGCTAACAAGTTAGCCCGCTTCCATCTTAGACTGCATCATCACTTAACAGCAGGTGTGATAGCAGTCAAGGGCCAATTTGTAGTAGATAAAAAAAATGCACTGAAACTTTTTTAAATCACTACGTGTTAGCCCTTGAGTATTTACATTAATATATAAATTACATAATGATGCGATCGAAGACATTCGTCTTACAGACCCAGCGCGCATGCGGCTGCGTCACGAAAACGGTAAAAAAATTACCGAAATCTCCTCTAAATATTAGTATAACAATACATCGAAATAAGTGATTCTTAGTAATATTAATATGCTATCGATCCCGGTCGTTATCATTATCTGAAAGTTATATAAGGAAGGGCAGAAACCCGCCAGCTCGCTGTGAAGCGAGCGTTGCGTTTCTAAGCTCTATATTTACTCTCCAATAAGAAAAGAAGAAGAAAAGCAAATGATGCTATGTGTGCTTCTTACAATAGGAACTTTAAAATTAGTAGAGCTTTTATATAACGATGTTAAAAACTCTGTCGAGTTATAAAATTGTCGTTTTCTATATTAATTGAAAGAGTAGTCCACCTGCTGACTAATGGAAAATCATCGCCCATAAACTATCGATCTTTGTATTCTAGAGATCTCTTAGAGAGAGGTTATACATCGCATTCAGTATTCGTACTAGAGTACAGTGAACGGCTACGTGTGTCACAGGACATCGGCCGGCGTTAACGCTGAAACGTGTTGGTACTTGTTCAAACATGTTCGCTCGTGTTTCTTCACGCTGCCCTCAATATTGAAGAGCAGACTTATCATGATAATGATAAGCAGTTTTGACGTGTGCAGTAATTACGAACAAACATGAATCCCTCTTCTTTTTTGGAAGTCTGTTTCATTTTTTTCTAACTTCCAAAAACGATCACATGATCGTAATTCCTTCGTTTTATTTGCCTTAATTCGCTTGTTGATATTTAATAGGTGACAAGATAATTCATCTCCTATAGTTAACCACACAGTTGTAGATTTATAATTTTCACTTAGAGGAAAGAAACATTTTATTACTCCAAGTCCAAGCATACAGTGAAAAATGAACTCATTGTGCTTAAATTTACTTCGCTACTAACAATCAACAACTACATCTATACCCGAAACCTCACTAACAAACTAGAAATACTCGCAGTTACCTAAAAACGTTCAGTTTAATTGGACGCTATCTAATGCCATCAAATTAAAATAACTCCAGCTCCTGTTGTAGGGAATGAGGAATTATCACGAATGCCATAATTTAGCCCCGGGCCACTCGGCTACTGAAAATACTCTGCATTTTGATTCATTCCCAACGTTTAGAGTGCAATGTGTAGTGTTGCCAGGTTAAAATAAACTGTTAACATTTTAGTTTATAGAAAAAATCTCTAGAGGGTTGCAAAAACAAAAATTATTGTGAATAATTGAACCAATGGTTTTTTTAACGCCATGTTATCTTGATACCAAGTATTATTTTATAAAAATTTTTGTAACAAAAAATAGAACCGACTCAAAACGGACTAAAAAGTAAAAAATAACTGTGTCATTTAGTTGCTTTCATTTACTAAAGCATATCTATGAAGTCGGTTCTTTTTTTTGTTAAAAATTTTTATTCCTTACTTTTTTTTGTGATTTATCGCCACGTAACGTACTCGTACTATACTGTCATAGTATATTATACGGAACTAGTAGCCAAAAAGCTACCGATACCGAGACAAAAACCGAAATCGCTGTAAGCGTGCCTCCAAAATTTGAAGAGTTCCTTCAATTTCCCCAGCATCCGATCCTAACATGATGACAATGGGACCACCTTGGAAGTATGCCCTTCCTAATAAAAAAAATAATCAAAATCGGACAACTCTGTAAAAAATGATGCGTGGCCATACATAAAAAAAATGTAGATACGTGTCGAATTGAGAACCTCCTCTGTTTTTTTTCGTCGGTTAAATAGACAAAGGATTATTATGAATAAAGGATTTATGAAAAAACAGAAAAAAGGAAGGAAAGAAAATGGAGTAGTTTATAAACTGTTCATCTATTTTATATTAACTAAAGCTAATAATTAATTTACTTAGTGATTAATTGAAATTATATTAAAATAAATGAATAATTTGTAATTTTAGAATTAAAAGTATCGCAAGTATTTTCCATATTAATAAAATAAAAACTGCTGAAACTCACGTCACTGGTAATTCAATTTGTAATTCAGACATTTACTTACTAAATAATTAAATAATTGTACCGAAGAAAACCTTAGCTAAGGTAAATTACTGTATAGAAAGTCTAGTATTTCATTATGCTTAGTATCAAGTAGGTACTAAATTCATTAAGAACTTTTATTTGCAGGGTTCTTACAGAGCAAGTAATGCGCAAACATGCATTAACGAACGTGCTCCGGAGAGCACGTAAGATGTGTTAGTATGTGAAGGTTTTTAAAACCGTAAAAATATTTACCTCGAGCATTTGCTTTTCTTTTTGTATTTCATTTCTACGTGCCTTAAGAGTGCTTGCTGCAAAGTAGATAAGCTAAGTGTATTAAAACATGATTTTATAAAGTTTTTTGACCCACCAGCGACCTCCATAGCACAGTGATAGACGTTGGAGGTTAAAATGGGGTCCTAAATTTTATGAGGATTCTATTAAAACTGTGATTATTTCGTGACACTACCAGAGTTAAGCAAACTAGTTCTTTCAATGAAGATTTCTAAATAAAGAAAATTTAAGTTATAGGTAGCGTTCTTAATTCATTTTTTACCCGACTGCGTGTGTATGTATGTATGTATGTATGTATGTCCATTTCTTCGGCACGCGCTACAGCCTAAACGGCAGAACGGATTTTGACATGTGAGATGTCGTTGAATTTGTCAAAGTTGTGGTAGTGACATAAGCTATATAAATTTTCAAAATGGCGGCTGTAAATGGGGGAAGAAAGAGGGGATGTGTGTATTTTTTTCTCTTATCTTAGCAATACGGGTACCAATTGAAAGGACGTAAAAAGACCATTTCAAAAATATAAATATCATATCATGTTCATATTACTTTCTTAACAAAAAATGGCAAAAAGTGTACTAAGTGTACCATCTAATTTCTATACCATAAACTAAAACTAAAAAGTCTAAAATAAAATTATTATTATAAAAACAAAAAACCCGACTGCTTAAGCGGGGACAAAATACTTTATTTTCTGCGGGGAAAGAAAGATCTACCAAAACTACGTTTGTCCCCGCCTGCAGCACCATAAAGTATTTAGAATTTTATACAGATATAGTGATCCTTGTTTTTCTCTTTTCAGTTCATAACTTCTAAGCAGTCGGGTTTTTTGTTTTTATAATAATAATTTTTTAATAAATAAGCTATTCGAGGTAAGGAAACCAGTAACGCTTCGATCGTGTGACTGTATGTCGTATCCTGCAACACTTTCATGGTATATTTATTGCTATTTATTCCTTGAAATACTTTGTTCGCTACATACAATCGTGGATTCATGCTAAATAGTCATAGTTTCATTGTTTATGAAATTGTTTCCTTTCAATGTGATAGTCGGCAAAATTATTACATCTATGGCTGCGATTAAAATGAACAGAACAGCGTGTTCCTAACGAGTGTATAGTCTAAGAGATTACCTATCAAGACTAATTGACTGTCTGAAATTTCATCAAATCACTGACGTTGCTCGTTAACAAACAATTAAAACTCACACAAAACGTACGTCGTTGAGATCCAAAAAATGATTCAGCTGCGTGTTTTGCATATTCTTTACATTAAACCGACATCGACTTGGAACATTAAATCGCTTGGTACCTATATTGTTTGCTGATAGGGTGGTATTCGGAGCCGAAACTTCCCACCAACCAGAATTGCAGCAATTAATAAAAACCTTTCGGCCCAGAATTGAATTCGATACCATCCGGCTTATACTCGTAATTTCACCATGCTTAGCACTGCGCTGCGAAGGCCGTCAACAGAACATACCTGGATTCCACTTAACTCTATTATTAACACGAAAACTGCATTCGTTACAACCGCTCGTAAAATATTCCAATAGCACCCACACTTCGACAGTTTCCTAAAACTATCCGAGCTATCCTATTACACCGTCTGTGAAATAGTTTCTAATGTAGTGCAAAATAGGTTTCCGACGCAAACTAAACAATACCGCAAGTAAACGGCTCCGTGTCACACCATTCATCTCTCGCTGCATGCCGTGCCGCCGTGCTGCCGTGCCGCCGTGCCGCCGTGCTCCCGTACCTCCACTTGCTAAATACCATTGTACTTGCTCCTTATTGTTTATGCAACTACTGTTAGAACCACTACTTATTGAAATCTAATTAGGGTCTTACCACACCTCCACAGTAATCAATTGTGAATATTTTGTTAGTAAATTTAGTATTATGTAAGTAAGGGTGTCTATGAATTTTTAAGTTATGCAATTTTAACGTTTTTGTCGTTATTTAAAAGCACATTTTTGGGGAGATTTTAGAGTGAGTTTTGTACTTTAATTATTAATTGCCAAAAATGTTGATAGAAAACTCACGTCACTCCTCTGTTTTAAAAAGCACCTTTTCTTTTAGGAAAGCAAACTTCATTAGCTACTTGCAGTGTACTAGGACTATAAAGTCAACCGTGCTAAGGGTTATAACGCGACGATAATACTAAAAAGCGTTACCCTCTAGAGTAGACTAGAGATTCTAATCTAGTTTCTCACGAGATTTTAATGAAACAAAGAAACACTCAATTATTACCCAACCCAAACTTGGACCCAGAATCTCACGATTCGAAGCCTCTAACGCCTGGGCCAACGAGGACGTTTAAAATAAGTCTACACAAATAATCATCGGCAACATTCCCCCACGTAACCACAGCTCTTTGATATTGAGTTTGATTGTATCAACGTGACATCTCGTCGCGTGTCAACACGCACAAATTTGTAACAAGATAACACGCGTGTTACAATCAACCGCACAATGTTACAACCCCACACTGTAACAATGTAACAATGGATTTGTCACATATTAATAACATCCGCATCGCGTTCAGTTTGGATATCACAGCGTCACATTGTTTGAGCTAAGCCATCCCATTAAATTAATGAGGCTTATCTATGTACTAAAATAGCTTTATTGTAGTGCTTAATACCTAAAAATCTGATGGAATCAATTTCGATTGGTTCCAGGTTCAATCCAATAGGGACCTAATTTATAACTAAAATTCTTATAAAGACGTATATGCGTCTCGCGACGCTCGACTGAAATGATGACTAGCGCTGTAGATTAGAGTGGGAGAGGAGGTGCCTAAATGCAGCTGCCGTATGCGTGAGGTAACGGGAAGCCAGACAGACTGGCGCCGTAAGTTATTACTTCAAATAATAAAAGATTTTCACAAATTGAAAACCTAATCCTTTTTTAAGCCGTTTATAAATAATAATACACTAATAATACCTTTCTTAAGAATAATAACCTTTACATAAAAAAAACTTACAAAATTCTGTGTCTATATAATCTCAATATGTAGTCAAAAACATGCAATAACAACTCTCCAACTACGCTTTAAAATGTTCACTGGCGGTATTTAGCAAAAATTTAAGCTCCTCTTCAACAGACATTTCGTTTAAAAAAGGAACGGAATTCAGAACAGTAGTAAACGGTCGCAGCCCGTAGACCATTAGATTCAACCCGAAATCATGCAGATTACGTCAAATGAATGTCAAAACAGTGTTTCGGACGCGGCTCGCAAAATGGCGGCCTCGGCGGGCCCCCGACGAACGCGAACGTTAAAAATGTTCACAGTTCTTAATTCAAATGTAAATTCGGTACATTTGAATTCAAATGAGAACAAAATGCCCCGAGAATTATTATTGTCACTTCTGTTGGAAATTCTTTCTCGTTGTTATGCATTGAGATTTTGTGATTGTTCTCGCTTACCTTTTTGTTATTACCATCTACATAATAATTGATAGTTCTTTGTCTGCGAGCCGTGTAGCGCCACGCATTGTTTTGTGTAGATACTGTTTCAGTATTGTTATACTTTTTACTTCGTTAACTGTTATTTTTATAACCGTTACTGAAATCAATACTGGCTGAATTGCACCACATTCTTGGCGCTTATCTTTGAAGACTTAGATTCTGAACATTGGATTCTGAAAGAATTGCACTAATTTGGAAACAGTTCAGCTTTTTTAACATTTATGTAAATAAATAAGTTAGTGTGTAAGTAATAGGTGGAGGGGCACAGGATGTTAGCAATCATTTTATTTCATGTATGTAAAGTGTCATTTTTGTATTTTGTGCAACGTTGGCTTCCGAATAAATAACCAACACTTGTACTTCTACACGGCATTGTACCAACTGCACAGCACTACGATTTTGGTAGAGTGTGTCAACAGCCTAATCCTACCACCAGACTAGAATAACAAAGTCAAAAAAAGGATAATGATTATTTTCGAAAAAAATAAATTTGGTAGGTATTGACCATCTTATACCCACTTTCCAACTTCAGTCTGTTATTTAGAAAGTGTTAAAAGAAAAATAGCCCAATATTACATTAATTAATCCAGGGTTCAATCCAAAGACTTCATAAACCGTGGCCAAACGGTTCAACCGCCGGAATAACGAACCAACTCCAGCAGACGACATTTGAATTAGAAATAAGAAACCTCTAATGCACACACAGCCACACGGTCCCATCAAAGTTTCGCACTGAAAAAATATAAAATATGAAACGCGCGTGTAAACACGAACCAACAGAAACAGTTTAAAAGCTTTTACGACAACAAAACACAAAGTTGCATCGGTCTGCGCACCTTTGACAACTATAATTTGCTCAACTCTGTCTATAAAGTCTCTACAACTGCACTGTGCACTACATAGTACAGTGAGCTTTTAAAAAGCGCTCCAGAAAGTTGTGCATAACGCAAAAGTTGTGCAAACTTGTAGTACACTGTGCATTTCCAAGTTGCGTTGTATTATTTAAGTGTAAATGTAAATTTTTCATTCGAGTTCAGACTTTAATGTAAGTTTCGAAGTAATAATGTATGTTACTTATGTGAATAGTTGCGGTACATTTGTTTGTAATATGTATATATATTCGCTTTTCTATTTGCCGCTCTTCGAATTATCTTGTATGGCGAATGGATTGATAATACAGAACCGGAAAGCGCAGTGTACTTCGACCCTTCAAAAGATTGACTGACGACAAAGCAAGTCTGGTATTTTTTACTACCAATGATTATACAAGCGACGCTAGAAGTCGGTGTTAATTTTAAAAAGTAAGAAATAAAAAAGACGTGTGGCACTCGGAGACTGCCGCGGTAAAGCTATTGCATAGAAGTTAAGCAACATCGGGCGCGGTCTGTACTTGGATGGGTGACCGATTATTATTTTTGGAACGAAGTTCCTTATCGCGCGTTGTGAAAGGGGACTAGACGGAAAAAATTCGTACGAAAAGTTGTCACGACACTTTTTGATCAAAGGATCTTGCCGCCGCCTTTGAGGTGTGTGCGCGTGAGCGGCGGGGGCGCCCGCGCTGTATGCTGTCTTGCGCTCTCGTGACGCCCTCTGGTGTTTCGGTGTACAACAACAAACGCGTGTGTGGTACGCGTTTAAGTTTATATAACATTATATTTGTTAATAATAAAAAAAATATTATTATTACTTAAAAAAAATAAAATTTTATTACAATTCCTTCACTAATTAATCGAAAGGAACTTAGTTCCATCCGGGTGTCCCTTGACACCTCTCAACTTTTTTTTTTAATTTGTTTTATTTATTTTTTTTATAAATTTAAATTAAAAAAAAGAAATAAAATAAAAACAAAAAAAATAAATAAACTAAAAAAAAAAATTTAAAAAGCCAACATCACGCGGTGTTCCCTGGCGGTCACCCATCCTAGTACTGACCGCGCCCGATGTTGCTTAACTTCGGTGATCGGACGAAAACCGGTTTATTCAACATGGTATGGACGTTGGCAAACAAAGACGTGAATAAGACAATCTGATTAAAAAGTATCACCGCTGTGCCGGTCGGAGTGGGGGGTGTTAGGTTTTTTCGTTACGGAATTTCTGGATTCGGTCTCCACGCTCAAGGCCCGCTATAGAAGCTAAGCAGTACCTTAAAAAAAGATAGGAATTAACCCAGAACCTCCATTTAATACATCCAGCTTTCAAGCAATTTGAAAAAAAATTTTTACTGATCTGAATTGAGATTTTGAACCTATTGATAAACTTCAAATAATTTTGACCGATGAATAATTTGGATTTAATTTATAAAATTAATATTTTAGCCAACTCTGTACAGTTTCATTAACGAGACCTCATAAGATTTGAGACAAGACATTTTATTTAAAGATAAAACACGAAGAAAGCTCCGCATTACTTAAGCAAAGCATATTTTAGCGCGAGTGTCACTTAAATCAAACTAGTTGCTACTTCACCATTAAGAATTCATAGCATAACATATCAACGTCAAAATAAACAGTATAAACGATGTAACCCCTCCACTGCAGGTGGGGTACAATTTACCCGCCGGCGAACTAAAATATTATTCATCTAAACTGCAGACAGGTTTAAATCTCCGCGAGCAGAAATGTGCACACTTTTATTAAAAAATCCCGCTGAATAGGACGAAAGCACCCCGGGAGTTCTATAAAACACGATAATAAATCTTTCAACAGTCGATAATATTTGCTTGCGTTTATTGAAAATACAGAGAATGGAAATGTGATTCCCGTAACTTACTTTGACGGTGAAAAGCTGATTTTTTGGATATTTTAAGGTATTTTCATCTACGTTTGCAAGAAAGTATACTGTTATACATGTAGGTACATGTTTCATCATTATAATAAAACAGATTATTTTAACATTAATCGGTACTAATTTCGTTGTTTTTATAATATCAGTTTTATCTATGTAGTACTATTATGAATTCTGTGGTTTTATTTTATTGCATTGTGTTCGCCTACTTCTTAAGCTATATTTATTAAAAATTTAAAAAAGATATGAATTGGACACGTTCATAAATTGTTGTTTATTTTAGTTTTAATACATTCGTAGTGGTGTATTATATTAGTGAATTATTAATGCGGAGTATAATGAATTTAATCTTCGATTCTATGTCTCATGTTAGGAAATTCATATTTTTCAATTGATGTACATAAAAAAAATACACATTTTGCCAAAGCGACTAAAAATACAAAAGTAGTTTTCAACCTAAGAGGAGAACATTTTTGCTTGGCTATTTTTTTTCCTGATTACCATAAAGTCTTAAGTTTACTTAAGTTCTTAAGTAGGTTATAATATTTATTTTGTAAATGCTATTATATCGTATCAACCAACAAATCAATACAAATTAATCTTATTTTCATTTCATCAAACATTTTATTCATTAATTCAACGCAGACAATATCGATAAAGGAAACTACAGTTTTATAAAGTGAACGTAAAATAGTTAAAAATCCCAAAACCATTCAATAGAATTCAAATACTTCGCAATTTAAAACGTACAAAAACGCATTTTTCGTTACGCAGTGACGTTCACGAACTATTTACCACTCCAGGGCTAAATTCAGGAGCTGCTCCTATTTTTCACTATAAAAAGTAAAACCAACTCCACCTGCAGCTATTCAGGCTTATAAAAGCCACTTTTGAGCTCCGCGCCTGCAGGAGCCGCGCCTGTTGTGAGATGAGACGTTATTGTTTGTTCATCTATTTGGATCTGTTCCTCAATGCAGACGCGAAAACCAAAAATTTGGATGGAAAATCGCGTGTTTATTTTTCATCTTATTAATTAAATAATATTCATAATCTCAACAGTTTAAGTTTTTGGAAGCTTCAGTGCAGTTTAAGAGATCTTCTAATGTACATTGATAAAAAGTACAATGGAGATTTTAGAAAACACTTTGTTTTACACTGTTACCAAAAATTATCATTTCCACCCTATATTATCTACTATGACACTTCTAAAATAATTAGCTTCCATAGTAATTCGAAAATAAAATAAAATAGGAAGAATCTACAACATACGCAAACTATTTTTAAAAATGCTAAAAAACTAAGACCTACCAAAAATATGTAGTGAACGTAGAGAGAATAATTCATTAATATTATAATCTTATTAAGAGATTCATTAATCTTGGCGCAATTAATCTAATTAGGATGATCGAATTCGGATTAAGCCAACCCTTTGATCTATTTTACCAAACTTTTTAAGATTCAAAAGAGCTTAAATATTTTATCTCGAGTTAATAGAAGGCTTCAACGGCTTAATTGGTTAAACAACCCAACCTACAGACAGTTTGATATAGTTGAAGATAGTTCTGTTATATATTCAAGAATGAATTTAAATGGTTGTATAAATACTTTAATGCACAGTAGAATGTTAAATTCTTTCTATAATTTTTTTTCGCTTTTTAGATCCAGAATTTTCTTTTCAGTAACAAGTACTGTTGGCTATATATGCTCCGAGGCACGAGAGCATTACAGCTTCAACTTCTTTACTCCAATTCGCTATTAAGAAGTATTTCGCTATTAAGAAAGATATGCTCAATATTTCATAATCTTAGGTCTGACTTGGGACTCGAACTCAAGACCTTATGATCCGTTCATATGTTGCAACTGGACCAGCGAGGCTGTTCGTAAAATTTGAATTTAAATATTCTCACCCAAAATTGAGTATCGAATTAGGACGGGGTCATTTATACCTTGCGTATTCAATACGTCTATTTATACACACCCGCAGACGAGGGTTGACTGAGTGCTAATGCATAATGCCGCGTTCACATTAATTCGGCAGCGGCGCCGTCGAGCGAGACGAATTCGTCTAAAACGGACGAAACATGTAAATATATTGATGAAATTCCGAATTTACAATCGTGGAACGGCAGACGTCTATTGAGCTACGAAAGCGTCAAATAAATGCGTGTATCAGGAGTGGGTTTTGAATTTCAATTAGTTGAAATTTCGGCAATTTTATGTATGTGATGCTAAGTTCATTCAACTACAACAACAAAATTATTGAGAATCTAGATTTGTTTATGAAATTTTACCTTAATATTTAGGTACCTACTTGGCTGGCTTCTTAATAGAAATATATTTTATACCGCTTTGTGACTGATTGGTAAAGCAACGCTTTATAAAAGAATTCCGCCAAACAAACGCTTGTAACTGATCTTATCGGTACTTTCTAAAACACAGAATTACTTTTATAAATAACTTATTTCTCTAAGAATCTTAAGAATTCATTCTTTTTATATTAAATTTTACAAAATAATGAATGAAAAAGTATCACGAAATATAGGCAAGTCAAATTGATTCAAGGCCACAAAATTCCATGAACCTTATTATTTATTTTTATTTAACATTTTGTTGTTATTCGATATAACAAAGTTTTGATTATAAAAAAATAGGAAAGCAATGTAGGTCAAATCTGAAATCGAAGCTAAGACTTTAGGTCATCGGCTAATATTTGTGTATCGGAAAATGCTATTTACATTATTGCCAGCGACAGAAAAACTTCACCGTCCCCTAAGTTGTGTAAACAAGCCTTTAGGGTCGTCGGGGCCCATTTTTACGTGCGCGCCTGTTACAAGTGTTTGATTTCGGGCGTCCACTTGACGATGTTGAGCGATAAAGCAGCAACACTCGTGCATCGAAATTTTCGGAAAATAATTGCGAAAATATTCTTTTTAAGTACATTTGAGGCTTAGCGTCGAATAAAGTCCCAAATTCATTTGTACCGCGGGTTACGTACGTTAGTTTATTTCTAAAATTCAATTAATTTTTATTCTAAATTTCCACGCTGGTAATTTTTGACATATTTTGACACTATCGAATTCTACCCTCCACGCCCTGTCATAGTTATGAGCACTACCTCAGTCAATTTAAAATCATATCTTAAATAAATTAAGTTTCCGATACATGACCAGTATCTACAGTATCTCTCTCTGTTTCCAGAATTTTGCTATTATAAGAAGTTGTATTTATTTCAAAACCATGATCGAAAACCACTAAACCAGACCTGAGCTATTTAATATAATAGATATGCTTAAAATATGCCCCGAGATGCAAAGCCAAGCATCCAACCAAACTAACCGAAAACAACGAGTGAATGCTAAATAGGTCGCCGAAACTTTAATTCATAATATAAAGAATTATTCAGAAGCAGGTATACAAACCGGGCACTCTTTCCAAAAGCATATATTTAATTAAAATGCCTTTAAAAATACATTCGCAACGTATTCAAAAAATAAATTCAAAAGAATTTTATTTTTACAAGCTAAGCATTAATGTTTTACATGAAAACATAATTAATTTTCAATGTAAAAAAGTAACATTCAATTCGAGAATAACAAATTACGCTAACTACTCGAAAAATACGCGAAAAAAATATCCGGAGTACCTTCGTAATTAATGGATACAGAGAACTAAGAATGGCAACCAAAACGAGCGAGGCATTTTTCTTATTTTTTTCGAGTCTTGAAATTGTGAAAGCCCCTTCTAAAATAATAGAGAAGGGGTCGGAAGTACCACTTACGATAGCAGGCCGGTTGAATGCAGAGGGCCCTCAGAACACGGGTGGGTATTTACGGGTTGATAGACCGCCATTTTGTACAAAATTCAAATCTTGAGTCATCTTAATTAGCGACGCGAATGACATGCTCCTTGGAATTTTTATATTGAAATTATTTCCTCGTCTGGAAATAAAATATAAATGTGACGTTAACACTGTGAAGTGCACTCGGGGTGTAAGATTACATATTTTTCGTTAATATTATTAAATAAATGTTGGACAAGTTATACTGAAATGAATTATAATGATTTTGCTATGTTTATATTTGCTATGTTTTGGATGTTTTTCGTGTAATTTGATGTTTGTACATTATAAATTATTACAAGTAAAATATGAATTTAAAATTTATGATTTGCAGACGCTGTATCAGTTTCACAAGCGACTGTCTGTAAGCCTTAGCACTCCAAGCAAAGCCTTCCGAAACTAGAACATCAATAACCATAAGAAACAGTTACTTTTTCTAAAGTTTATATTAAATCTTTTATCCAATAGCAAGCACTTAAGTAAAGATTTCTTAAACATTTAACTGGTAATATTTTCCCGGCGACTTAGCAACTCGGAAAAGTTAAAGTTAAAATAAATCGTTTTAAAAGTTAGACGATTTTGTTCCCAATAAAAAGAAAACCGGACGTTTTTTATAAGGGGAAGTTAAATATTAAACTCATTTGCTTCAGCTTAAGTTGAATTAATGCCACAAATTGATATGAATAATCGGAGTTATACAATCGAGCTCTATAGCAGCTCGCACTCGGTGGGCCGTGCTGCACTGGGAACTCAGACTTTGCTCTTGGTGTCTGACGAGGCGATGTTTTCGCATTACATTCAAACAATAGCGAAACAATGCTACGAGCATTGGACTGATGTCTCGCTGATTCTCCACTCAGGTACAGAATTTTATTGATGATGATGATTAATTCACTTGATCTGTCTGTCACTCTAAGCATAGAACCTCAAAGTTTTGATCAGCACAACGCGTATGATAGTTTGTTGCTATTGTACTAAATCAGTGCTAACAATAGTCTTCAGATGAGCGGAGTTTGAGATGATTTTGATGCTAATGAAACAACGTCTCTCAATCTCTGTATTTTGAAATTATTACAGTTAAACTTAAAAATCTCATTTCCCAACCCATGGAAAGTTTTTAAAGAATTATACTTAATGCTTTTTTAAATATACTTAAATCTAAATGATATATCTCTTGCATGGTCTACTTTATCTACCTTAAGCCTGCCAGTGAGTACAGAATTTATCAATACTTCGCATAAAAAGAGCAGATCCTGTCCAAAACAGCTAACAAGAAACTCAACAGTTCCTCTTACGAAACATACATACAACTGCAATAAATAATTATGATGTACCTATCTAAAGTCCAGATTTCATCGCTTCCAGGTTTGTAGATATTATCTCGTTTCACGTAATTGGAATGGAATATCTAAAATTTAAAAACAAAAATTATAAAAGTCGACGCTGTACTGGAATCAAGGACAAATTGTAACGCAAAACTAACCCCAGTTTGTTTTCAAGAACATTTATGACTAAACAAAAGAGCTGAAGGCAAGAAAGAAGGACGGGAATGACCTTACATCTCGCTCCACTGGACAGGCAAATTAAATCAGGACGCAAGAAACAAAGTACATTTAGCGAAACTACACTCGAGGATTCAATTCCACATCCCTTTACGCCGCTCCGGAGATTTGGAAATAAGGAAAACTAGCGAGGATCAAATACTTGTGAATTTCTTGATATGTTACAACAAATATCTAACTTTTTCATTATTGAAAAAAAAATTTTAACAAAAAATAGAACCGACTCATAACGCACTAAAAAGTACAAATAACTGTGTCATTTAGTTGCTTTAATTTACTTAAGCATATCTATGAAGTCACTGCCAGCCAAGTTTAAGGAACGTATTTTATTTAACGTAGTAAAGCAGTTTGTGGGTTCTAAGTAATGTCCTTAAAGTAGAAACCTTGGCTGCACCGACTCTTAGATATGCTTAAGTAAATTAAAGCAACTAAATGACACACTTATTTTTAACTTTTTAGTGATTTATCACCACGTAACGTACTCGTACTATACTGTCATATAGTATATTATACGGCACTTGTAGCCAAAAAGCTACCGATACTTACACAAAAACTGAAATCGCTGCAAGTGTGCCTATAAAATTTGGAGAGTTCCTTCAATTTTCCCAGGATATCATCATCAGATTCTTACATAATGACCTTGGAAGTATGCCCTTTCTAATAAAAGAAGAATTATCAAAATCGGACAACTCTGTGAAAAGTTATGCGTGATCATACATAAAAAAAGGCGTGTCGAATTGAGAACTTCCTTCGTTTTTTTTCGATGCGTTTACAGTCCCCATACAAAGTGTCTGACCACCACACAAGTCCAAGTAGGTTAGGTCTTATGAGCTAAATCTAGTGCGAGCTCACGTCACTTTGACAAATTCGGTTCCAAATCACGAGGCCTTGGTTTCTAGTACTGGGTTGGGTTACCACACACTGAACATACAGAAAGTTTTCAGTAGCAAAATTCTAAGAAGAAGTTGGCAGTTTGAAGCCGTTCGTTCCGCTCATTATCATAAACATAGAAAGAAAAAAAAATTGTATTAAAAATTAATTGTATTTAAGTAAAGAACACATAATATCCTTTATATCCTTTGATTAGGATTTGTTTCATTGATACAGCAGCTAAAGTTAAGTCAATCTAATCATTTTTGTAATACTTCGGACTTGTTTATGTTTATAATAAATAATCATTTATTTCAAAACATCGATTCATACATTTTTAGTGTGTTAGTAACACTTTTTGTAATTAAATTTAACTTTTAACATAACATCACACCTCTTTCCCATAGGCAGAGACTACATCCTTCCACTTATTACTTGCATACTTCGTTAGCTGTATACTTCCTTACATAGTTGCTACTAAATAATACAGGATGTGAAATGTAAAACATTAATCGCATGCTTGGCAAAGACAACATTTTATTTACGAGAGCCAAGGTACGAGTAAGTAGTTCTCAATTAAAGCGTTTTCTTGCTAGTGTTGGGCACTTCGCGAGCCGGAGATACAAATGAACTAAGTTTATGTTACTACAAACTATTTAAAACAAAAGTAACTATTATTACTAAGACAAAACTAATTCTCGTGATATAAACTAAAAGTCAAGTAGGTATTATTTACGTAAATTATTATTACTTTTGAAGACTTTTTCATAAGCTTCCTAATAAAATAACAAATTCATTAATATGTCATTCAGTATAGTTCCTATAGTTTTAAGCATAGTTCCTACAGATTATAAACTAATCTTGAATGCAAATGTCTTGAAAGCATCAAGAAATATCTAAAATAACTGATGTAATTTCTTTGCTCTTACTTAAAATTCAGCATGAAATTATGAACATTTCAATTAATCATGGTTTGATATTTAATTCAATAAAATGAATTTAATACCAATTCATTTTATTGAATTAAATATCAAACTTAATTTACATAGTTTATCAAACCTAATTAAACATGGCAAACAGATAGCACTTTTACAGCGTGATACAAATAACTCATACAAAATATACAAATTTAATCCAATTAAAATAAATTCATGTTTTATCTCTTTCATGTTTGAAACAAAACAGCTCATTTCAGGCTTGTCAGCAGTAGCGTGTGTTCCATATCAAATAAAATGAACCAAATATATGAGTTCTCCTTCATAACGGCTCTTTACAAAAATTCTTTACGCTCGCAACGTAAGGACGCGAATGTTTTCAATTGTGTTTGACACAATAATGGCGGCTGATACAGTCTACATATAGAAGCACGTTTGCTTTGAACATTCCTATCAACTTGTCATGAATTACAAACATGTGATACGAAAAGGGAAGGTTATAATTATTAACTTTTTAATTACATTGTCCTATAATATTTATATTTAATTATTTTTATATAATATATAGATATATCCCTATTACATTAGAGTGAAATTACCGTGATATTATAAAGTGATACCTTTAATAACATCAGACTAATTCCCGTTAAAAACAGTCCAGCCAAAATGTACATTAACTTGGTGTGATCATCAGTACAGTATAAAAATGGCGCCACTTTATCGCTCACAAAAAATTAACTAACAGCTTTGAAATAAACGTACAGCATATCCGTTCTTTATACTAATCTTAAAATACGAATAAAGGAGAAGAAATTTATATAGTGATATATGAATACTTAGCTCAAAAGATACTTATCTGAATGCAGTGAGCTGTTACGCGCATCACTACGCGTCTAAGCTGTGCAGGAATACTGTCGGTAAAATTGAATTTCCAAGTTGTAGGTAAATCTTCAAGTTGTTTTCCATTTACTGAAAAGCAAAGTTAGTGGCCGTGTCAGAAGAAACGGAATGTTTTAACTTTAAAATGATTTTTTTACTTTTCTATTTAAGTTTCTTTTTAAGTAATGTTACCTTGTTTTATAAATCTATTCTTTAATATAACGAGTTAGCAGTAAATATAGCGCAATAATAGGATATAGATTATCCCGCTACATTCTATATGGTAACAATAGCATGGTTTTGCAGGGCAATTAAGAACATGGATCCTATAGGTCCGTCAACTGGCAATAAGTTGCTTCTCTGGACGAAAACAACCTAAGTGCTAATATCTGCCACCACTATCATCTTCCATTCTGTAGGGTACAGCCAATCGTTACCTTTAATCACAAGCACACAGATATTGCACCAACGCTCAAGATTGACGAATACAAAATATATAATTAGACATGTTCCTTGTACATCCTGCCAAATGAAGCTCTTTTCGGAATCCAAAATAGCGTGAGAGTTTTCCATAAGATCAAAAAGCTAGTCGGGCGTATTTTAACTAGGTATACTCAACTTTAACTTCAGTTATTGAACATCCGTATTCTGTCAGTTTTAAATGTTGAAAAACAAACAGTGAAATTATATATATCTACCAATCCTTCAAACAAGTCCACCACAAAATCGTGACAGTTTCGCTCCAGTAGCCAATTTATCTATTTATTCCCTTTACATACATGAAAAAACACCAAACAGACATCCGTGACTTGAAAAGGGACAAGTATCGTCGTTCGACAGCCCGCTCCACGGACGGGTAAATTAAATCGCATGACGTAAGAAGCTAAACACATTAAGGGCGAATACACCGGCAATTGAAACCGTTCTATTCTACGCAATATTAGACAATTATGTCTCTACGAATAGCAACTCGTACTGGAGCAGCGTGGTGACTCCAAATTGAATCTCCAAAAAGAAGAGAAACCTGTATTGGCCGGTGTAAAGGCTGACATTGAAGATGATACCAATGTGCAAACTCCTAACGCCAAATATCGTTAACTGAGGAACATTGCAGTGTGTAGTAATAACAACAATTAATAAGCAATACCCCAGCAATTTAGAGCAACAAGAGACTCTATTAATGTACATTTCGGTAGCCGCTATGCACTCAATGAGAAAAAGTTCATACCTATTATTATAAATACATATAAAAGGGTCTTTCTGAACCTTCTGAATCGTCTGTATAATAACTAATCAACAGCAAATTCATGCAGACAGCGTTGGGATTGGAGTATATAAAAACAATATCGCTGAGGTCATCAATGAGAAAGATATCTTAGCATTCCATAGATTCACAGTGCGGCGCCTGGTCCAGCATAGGGAAAAACGTCAATCAGAGTCCAAGACTTGCGGCACGGATGTAGGCTTAAGGGTACCCTTTGTGACCGCTCACCGCTCGCCTTCTCTGCTTGAATTATTCTCTCTGCCCAACCAAGTCTGACAATATACTGCTGAGCTTTGGCTCTCGTTCGAGCTTACGTTCATAATTACTCCAAATAAATTCTTATTTGTGTTAGCAATAATTGCTTTCTTTAAAAATGTCTGTGTAGCCACCCCTTTACGAGCCGATTCAATTTCACAGTCCCAATGTTGCCCTTTACCTGTGTAATTGTGTATAGATTTGGAAACGTTTATATTTGGATTATGTGGGACGGATTATTTGTATAGCGACTTCCAACGCCGCTTCGATCGGCTTTTGTCGCTCATATAGTTGTATCAAATTAAACCTTCATCCAGGTGTTTACTAACAAAACGATAATAGGTTTTAATTGACAAGTTTTTTTATTAATCATTTGTAGTTGTAGTAGTACAATTTATTTATATTACTGTTATACTTATTGCGTAGAAACATTGCTTGTTTTGCAAATACTGCTGTGTTTGAGCTGAGAAATTTTGTTAACAGTATAATTATATCAAGGTTGTCAAGTGCAGGACAGATGTTGACGTAAAATGTCTCTCTGCGCTCTGTATTTCTACCTATCATACCTTTTCCCTAGCTTATTTAGCTTTCAAGAATTTCAGGCGATGAGATGAGAGCTTCAATTTTTTTACGCCGTAAAAGCTTTTATACTAAAAATATCAGCCTATCAGTGAGTCGCCGAGAAGAGCTTGTAAGACTCATCAGGTCTTGACTCACTCAGGCTTTAGGCAGGCTAATGCGCCGCGCACTCTTTGCGACCCCACTCCCACACAGCGATGTGGTGTCGGTCAGACACTCGTCAGTTGAACACACGTCAGGTCGCGAGTGTGAGACGCAATAGAACAGTTCCGCGGTAATGCCATTACACTCGGCCGCGACCTTGTGGGGACGGACGCGCCACCGCAGGATGTACGCTTCACCATGCACTCCTTGCGAGCCCACTCGCACACAGCGATGTGGTGTCGGTCAGACACTCGTCAGTTGAACACACGTCAGGTCGCGAGTGTGAGACGCAATAGAACAGTTCCGCGGTAATGCCATTACACTCGGCCGCGACCTTGTGGGGACGGACGCGCCACCGCAGGATGTACGCTTCACCATGCACTCCTTGCGAGCCCACTCGCACACAGCGATGTGGTGTCGGTCAGACACTCGTCAGTTGAACACACGTCAGGTCGCGAGTGTGAGACGCAATAGAACAGTTCCGCGGTAATGCCATTACACTCGGCCGCGACCTTGTGGGGACGGACGCGCCACCGCAGGATGTACGCTTCACCATGCACTCCTTGCGAGCCCACTCGCACACAGCGATGTGGTGTCGGTCAGACACTCGTCAGTTGAACACACGTCAGGTCGCGAGTGTGAGACGCAATAGAACAGTTCCGCGGTAATGCCATTACACTCGGCCGCGACCTTGTGGGGACGGACGCGCCACCGCAGGATGTACGCTTCACCATGCACTCCTTGCGAGCCCACTCGCACACAGCGATGTGGTGTCGGTCAGACACTCGTCAGTTGAACACACGTCAGGTCGCGAGTGTGAGACGCAATAGAACAGTTCCGCGGTAATGCCATTACACTCGGCCGCGACCTTGTGGGGACGGACGCGCCACCGCAGGATGTACGCTTCACCATGCACTCCTTGCGAGCCCACTCGCACACAGCGATGTGGTGTCGGTCAGACACTCGTCAGTTGAACACACGTCAGGTCGCGAGTGTGAGACGCAATAGAAAAGTTCCGCGGTAATGCCATTACACTCGGCCGCGACCTTGTGGGGACGGACGCGCCACCGCAGGATGTACGCTTCACCATGCACTCCTTGCGAGCCCACTCGCACACAGCGATGTGGTGTCGGTCAGACACTCGTCAGTTGAACACACGTCAGGTCGCGAGTGTGAGACGCAATAGAACAGTTCCGCGGTAATGCCATTACACTCGGCCGCGACCTTGTGGGGACGGACGCGCCACCGCAGGATGTACGCTTCACCATGCACTCCTTGCGAGCCCACTCGCACACAGCGATGTGGTGTCGGTCAGACACTCGTCAGTTGAACACACGTCAGGTCGCGAGTGTGAGACGCAATAGAACAGTTCCGCGGTAATGCCATTACACTCGGCCGCGACCTTGTGGGGACGGACGCGCCACCGCAGGATGTACGCTTCACCATGCACTCCTTGCGAGCCCACTCGCACACAGCGATGTGGTGTCGGTCAGACACTCGTCAGTTGAACACACGTCAGGTCGCGAGTGTGAGACGCAATAGAACAGTTCCGCGGTAATGCCATTACACTCGGCCGTGACCTTGTGGGGACGGACGCGCCACCGCAGGATGTACGCTTCACCGCGCACTCCTTGCGAGCCCTCTTACACTGTACGATATGTCGTGACGACGTCGGACGGTTTGACACGCTTCACTCACGAGTAAATCTCATGTAGAGCAGTTAAAGAAAAATTACTAGAAACATTAGTCCGAGAATGTGTAAGACTCGAACTTGAAATGATGTTCTGCTTGATTATTATAAATGTACTAGCTAGTGGCTACATCCTTGTTGGCCTTAAGCTTATCTGTGGTACAGATTTTCACTATCTATATCGATCACTAATGCTATAAAGATGAATGTTTGTACAGTTCTTTATGAGTTTGTAGTACCTGAAAAAGTACATAATATTTATTTATCTTCGAAAGTACAATTCATAACATCTTGCTCGTATTAAAACTACATATATTTTTGAAGTGAAACTTCTTTATTTTTTTTTATCAGTTTTTGATTGTATTTTCAATACACTAACACGTGGGTGTAATTATAGTATAAATTTTTTGTTGATAAGTTAGTTAGTTAGTTTCACTTCTTACGAGTGTACGCTAGTACACGCACACATTTTTTTTTATTTCTATCATTTAATTACAAATTCTACTATAGGTACAGTTATCTGAACAAATGTATACGCATGATGAATTTGTGATTATTGTTTTGAGATAAAAAGTAATACTCTAAAAATGTCCCAGTAGGTATATGTTTTTATACATTTGGTTAGTTTAAAAGGTAAGTAATTGAACTTCTGCAAGGCTAGTGACAGCGGTAGTTTGTAACTCATAATGCAAAAAAATAAGTGAACATATCACAATATCGTGTGGTAGTCGCGTCGTGTCTGAGTCGAAGCGCATGTCGCAGCGCGCCAACGGTTGCGTCACGGGCGAGCGGGCACCCTTTTGTGCTTTTATTCGTTTTGCGCCTTCGAGGCGGTTTCGGTCCTTACGATTTTCCTTAAGAGTACACAGGTCAATTGGTTCTATAGTTTTGTTTAGTTTAAATATAGAATAAGTTAATTTTAATAGGTTATAAACCCTGTTTGGTTACTACACGACATCGAACCGGAACTGTAAATCGCTTGGCGAATCTTGGTCATTAAAGTGGTCACTAGCCACGGCCGCTAGCCATGTTATAAATCTACCGCGGATACTACTGCGCCACGGAAGCCGTCGAATATATACATACTTAGTTTGCCTCAGCGTATCGTTCACATTTCTGCATGAATCATATTTCCCGTTTGATACGCTAGTGCCAATATTTTGGTGTTTTGGAGTCATTTTTGAGGTCCTCGAGCGACGATGCGGTCGTAAGGTAGGTCTAGGAGACGCGCAACGCCACGTCCGCACCGCGTATGAACTCGGCCTCGCAGTCCATCGACAAGTTCATTTTCTGCAAATTCACATAGACCATATCACGCTCTGAACTGCCGACAGCTGCAGCCTCATTCATTTCCTATGAACATTCATAATTTGTGACTCTATTGGCACTGGTAAAGGCTTGAGGTTGGGCTGGTGTGAACTCGTAGGTACAAATAAATTGACTTTTCTGGGTGAAGGGTGATTCTTACTTGTATCCAACGGCTTTTTTACAGAGAATCATCAAGTGAACCAATTATTTACAGTTCATAAAAAAGTTCGTGTGTAAAGTAACGACTGTAATGGAATATGTACGCAATTGCAACTCATTTGTTAACTTGAGTTCAAAGTAAAAAGTAGCGGGTAGCGGGTAGCGGGGCGGGTAGCGGGTAGCGGGTACCGGCTGGCGAGCGGAGCGTGACGCGCGTGGGAACAAGACGCACGTAACGGCTGGAGTTTTTGCTTGTCGTCTCCACTCGCATGGAAAATGACTACCCGACAGTTGTCTGTACATATGGCGTGTGAAAATAATATAATAATACAAATTCCTTTAAAATGAAGCCAGAAATACGATCTCAGCTACTTTTTTTATAACAAACTAGCCTGCCTGCTTGTGTGCCTGTTTGTATGGGAATCAAGAAAGTCGTTTTTAGCAAGCGGTTACATCTACTACTATAATCAACTTCAAATTAATAGAGTGATCGCTTCAGTGATGATGCGCCAATTATATTTTGCTTAAGTTAAAAAATTTTAACAAAAAATAGAACTACCTCAAAACGCACTAAAAAGTAAAAAATAACTGTGTCATTTAGTTGCTTTAATTTTCTTAAGCATATCTATGAAGTCGGTGCCAGCAAGCTTGAGAAACATTTATTTAACGTAGTAAAGTAGTTTGTGGGTTCTAGGTAACGTTCTTAAAGTAGAAACCTTTACCCGGCTGGCACCGACTCCTAGATATGCTTAAGTAAATTAAAGCAACTAAATGACACAGTTATTTTTTACTTTATAGTGCGTTTTGAGTCAGTTCAATTTTTGTTAAAAAATTTTATTTCTTACTTTTAGTGATTTTTCGCCACATAACATACTCGTACTATACTGTTATAGTATATTATACGGAACTAGTAGCCAAAAAGCTACCGATACCGAGACAAAAATCGAAATCGCTGTAAGCGTGCCTCCAAAATTTGAAGAGGTTCTTCAATTTCCCCAGGATATCATCATCAGATCCTACGTAACGTAAAACAAACCGTTTCAAAAAACTGCATGAACAGACGAACTGTAAAGAATAAAAAAAATCATAGAATCTTATAAAAATAAGTCAATGCCACCTAAGCGGCTCAATTTTGAATCTAAACACGAAGCCATCTGATTCATACAGAGTTATTTAATTTACTTTAATATTACCTACGTTCAAACAGGAATTATAAAAGATTTAACATTTGTATGGGTTCTATTTTTCGGTACTCAGCTCCACTGCGGATCTCTAAAAATAACAGGAACAGCTCAAAACCGCCAAAGCAGATTAAGCCTTGCTATGGCTTCATGTATAAAGTTATCGTCCACCGTAACTTGAGCTTTGCATCTCGCACTGCAACATCTTGGCGGAGTCAAACGCGTAACTCGACATCGAGCGGCGGGTCTCGCTGACTGGTCCTCGGTTCATAACATGTGGTTAGAATATCCTGTTTATATAAAGGGATTGTGAGACTTTTCTGATTTTTATTATTTATACTGATAGTAGGAATGGCTCATTTGATGTTTAGTGGTCGTAACGAAGCATCGCAGGATATTCTAGGTAGATGTCTGCCAATGCTTGCACTTATGTAATGCAACTTTTGTGTTGGGTAGTTGAGCTATCTAAAAGGGATCTCGTCCCGGGAAATATACGAAAGTCTATTTACCGACCTGGATACATATGTATACAAAGATTATAGTCTACATTATAAGGCTACATTTTCTTACGTTCGGTCGCGGCAAGTTACCACCCAGGCCTGGACAAAGGCGTACCGTCATGCAATTAAATTTTTCGGCACTATTTCATCTTATTACTAACAAATTAGCCCGCTTCCATCTTAGATTGTATCGTCACTTATCATCAGGTGAGATTACAGTCAAGGTCTAACTTGTAGTCTATACTAATATTATAAAGAGGTAAAGTTTGTAAGTTTGTATGTTTATTTGTAAATAAAGCGGGCAATTCATCTTATAAAAATTCTTTCACCAGTAGAATGCTACGTTATCAGTGAGTGTAATAGGCTATATTTTATATTTGTATTGTATATATTACCCGAGTAACCACAGTTTTTGTCGCGCGAGTCGGACCGTGAAATTTATTAAATCGGCATTATTTCGCGTACGTAGCTATTGGATATAATTGAAAACACTGTAAGTATGCGTCTTAAAAGTTCTACAAAAAAGTCCGCGATAGCATATATCTATAAAAAATCATTTAGTTATATGCTTACGTTTACGTCATTATTTATAGAACTAAACTTAAATCCTTATCAAAATAAATTATTTAATAATTACAAGGATGTAAGATTTGCCTTTTACAGTATGTTAATTAGTTATATGTTTCATTACAAAATTTAACAACATGGTGTGATATCTGTGAAAGACCACTTTGTACTTTTTCAATTTATTACAGACCATATTTATATAATATAGAAAAAGTTTGTTTTTGTTTCAATGTGTCGGATTGTAAATTATTTTGTTTATTATGAAAGCTAGACTAGAAGTGAAATAGACTATTTAATACAAGCTATACACATCAGCTTGCCATAAATATATATTGTTAAGGTTATTACTTATCTTCACGGGAAACTATAAAAAAATTAAATTGAGAGGGGTAGCGGTTAAAGAACACACTTTATATGAAAGTCTGTCTTTAAAATTAAAAGGGTACCTAAGAGGTTTTCACGCGGACGAAGCCGCGGGCAACTGCTAGTAAGTAATAAAAAAATACTTTGATACTTTTCCATTAACGGGAATTTTGGCGATAGCACCTAGCTCGTAAGAAATAAAATTTTCCTGTAAATCTTGGTTTTCAATTTTCAAAAATTGCCTTTGATAAAAATCCCTGTACATATTAATTTCAATGGCTTCGGTTGGATGTATTTGAGTAACAAAAATACTCATTTCCTTTCTAAACTCATCACTGTTTCGTCGAATAATATGTTCCATTTTCCCTAGCATAACAGTACAATAAAAATTTGAATACCTTATTTTAATATACATAAAGTCGAATTTCGTTTAGCAATATTCTTATATAACGATACGAGCGTAGTATAATAATCCTTATGGCGTTATACAAATAAGGGATACGATACTTGAGAGGAGTTTGAAGTATAATTTCGAGTTGCATTAGTGTGTATTGCGAGGTAATTCGAACTTTAAGCCGTTGTATTAAAGTACATTTTCGCTCGTTGGTGAGCATTAGCAGTTTGGCTGCAGTTGGTTATTGTTTTCCCACGGATTTTGGGAGATTTTAGAAGATGATCAAATAAGTAGGGTGTTATTACCCCTTAGACTACGAGTGGTATTAGCAGTGTAGGTACCTACTCACAGTACGTACTTGGCAGATTATAGTAGTTTCCGCTAAAATAATAGTAGATTATAAAACGAAAGCATAATAGGAGTTTTCAAAACTTGTGTGCAGTTTACATAAAACAACCAAAGTGAGCATTATAATACGACCATTTCATAGTCTACCTAGTCCTAAAAGCATTTGGTAATTTACTTTTAACTATTACAAATTATTTAAAATATATTAGATACCATAATTCCAGTGTTTGTCTTTCACTTATCCTAAATTGTTGAGTTACAGAATAGTACATACCCAAAATTACTAAGTATATAATGATATATTAATGATAGCAAGAAAACCTGGAAAACTAAATATCCTAACATTTCCTTAGACTTGCATTTCGAAGAAAGCGAAAAAAAAAAAGAAAATTCGTAGAGTCATTACGACTCCTCCTAATGTCCGTCTAATCTCCATTGCTAATCTATCTCTGTCTATCATTATGTGTGAGAAAGCAATGTGACCCTTTATCTCAGTGAGAAGATGTACGCAAAGTTTTATAAAAGTTAAGGACCTTTCGGTCCACTATAAAAATTTTTTAACAAAAAATAAAAACGCCTTCAAAACGCACTAAAAAGTAAAAAATAACTACGTCATTTACTTACTTTAATTTACTTAACCACATCTATGAAGTCGGTGCCATCCAAGTTTAGGTAAAGACTTTAAAGTAGAAAGCTCGGGTGGCACCGACTTCATAGATGTGATTAAGTACATTAAAGTAAGTAAATGACGTAGTTATTTTTTACTTTTTAGTGCGTTTTGAAGGCGTTTTTATTTTTTGTTAAAAAATTTTTATTTCATACTTTTTAGTGCTCTATCAACAACGAACATACTAATAAATCTACTCGAACTAAACCATAAGTACCAATATTCACTACCTACTTATAACATTCCGACGTCCCTGCAAAAGTGCATATAAAGTTTGAAGAGTTTCCTCGAGTTTTCGTAGATCTCATCATTGGATCATGACTTAGTAAACATAAAACTAACTGGAAACTATAACCTTTCAAACTTCTCATTGAGACATAAATTAATCGAGCCCAATCACAAAGTAGCTACTGTAAACCGTTAAATAGCTCCCTCAACTGTCCTTCTTCTTCATCGCCAGACCCTCAATGACAGTCACAGCCCATCTAAATATAAAGTTTTCATTGACACAAATTAATCGAGCCCAAACACAAGGCAGCTACTGTAAAACCTTACGGAGCGTCCTTAACTGTACTTCGTCTTCATCACCAGACCCTCAATAACAGTCACAGCTCATCTAAATGTAAAGTTCTCATTGAAACAAATTAATCGAGCCCAAACAAAAGGTAGCTACTGTAAAACGTTACGGAGCTCCCTTAACTGTACGTCGTCTTCATCACCAGACCCTCAATAACAGTCACAGCCCATCTAAATGTAAAGTTCTCATTGAGACAAATTAACCGAGCCCAAACACAAGGTAGCTACTGTAAAACGTTATGGAGCTCCCTTAATTGTACTTCGTCTTCATCACCAGACCCTCAATGACAGTCACAGTCCATCTAAATGTAAAGTTCTCATTGAGACAAATTAATCGAGCCCAAACACAAGGTAGCTACTGTAAAACGTTACGGAGTTCTCTTATATATAGATCGGCTCCATTATCAGATCGACTCCAGACCTTCATCAAATTGTAGTGCTTTTAAATACTGACCGGAAAAATTAACAAACGTACTTGTTGTCCCTACAATTTTCGAAAGTTCCCCTCGTTTTCTCCAGGATTCCATCATCAGATCCTGCTTTCCTTGTCATGGTACCACCACCGGACTATCTTCTTTCCAACAAAAAAAGAATTATCAAAATCGGTTCATAAACGACGAAGTTATGCGCGAACACACACAAAAAAAACAAATATATACGGTCGAATTGAGAAACGCCTTTTTTTTTTGAAGTCGTTTAAAAACAAATAGCTCTCGTTATACTCGTTGATTCTATTACAGTGTCAAGAGTTTTTATATATTTAACAAAGTTTAACAAAGTTAAAAAAATAGAAGTAGTTTAGTAGTACTTGTAAAATTACTAAATATAGACATCTAACGCCTTATTTAATAAATTAATATCTCAAACAGACTGCGTGATAGATAACAGGCTGCAGATTGAGGCTTGTAGTTTCAACGGCAATTAACTTTCATACCTTAACACGTTAATTGTGCGTGATGGCTGAAATATGCATGGCCTTACTTCTTGAATTACTCTTATCATAAAACTACTAAGTTGTCTTCTAAGCTAGTAGCTCTTTGCTCGTATGAGGAAGGCGCGCAAAAACGGCAAAAATAATGTCAATCAAGGAAAGCAAGGAAGTCCACTGATTGATGGCGGACCGTCTGTACGTACGAGTGGAGCGGAGGTTTCCGCCTGACATATGCCGACACAATGTGCTCTTTACAGGGCTGTTAGTAGCGCATAAATGATGTATTTATTTACTATGCGGAATCAAAGTTGGTTGAATTTCGAGTCACGAAGATGAAAATGCTACGGTGGATGTGTAACGTCACTCGTTGTGACCGTCAACGTCATTCGCAATAAGCTCGATAACCGTGACACTGGAGATAAGCTGCAAGAAGCCCATCTTAGATGGTACGGCCATGTCACATGACATCCGCAGAGATACATCGGAGACACGTGTCTGAACATCCCAGTACCTGATGCTGAACCCCGAGGCCACCTTAAAAAGCGCTGGCTTGACATCCTGAGCAGAAGCTCAAGACCGGTCAAAGTGGGCTAGATTATATCGGAAAGCGGACCCCCATTTAGAGGGATAACGCTTAAAAGAAGAAGAAACTTGGTCGAACTAAGCTTGTGAATTGTTATAAGGACCTGCAGTTACCACAGTTTCATCATAATCATCATTATTAATTGCAGTTCTAAACTGAAATGAATTTGAGAGAAAATGACATGAAAATGAGAACAAAGTTTAGGAATAAAGTAAACATAATACTATTTTTAACCGACGAAAATAAACGGAAGAGGTTCTCAATTCGACACGTATATTTTTTTTTTGTATGACCACGCATAACTTTTTACAGAGTTGTCCGATTTTGATAATTCGTTTTTTATTAGAAAGTGTACACTTCCAAAGTGGTCCCATTGTCATCATGTTAGGATCTGATGATGATATCTTGGGAAAATTGAAGTATCTCTTCAAATTTTATAGGCAGCGATTTCGGTTTTAGTGTAAGTATCGGTAGCTTTTTGGCTACAAGTGCCGTATAATATACTGACAGTATAGTACGAATACGTTACGGGGCGATAAATCACTAAAAAGTAAGAAATAAAAATTTTTAACAAAAAATAGAACCGACTCAAAACGGACTAAAAAGTAAAAAATTGTAAATAACTGTGTCATTTAGTTGCTTTTGTTTAATTAAGCATATCTAGGAGTCGGTGCCAGCCAAGGTTTCTACTTTAAGAACATTACTTAGAATCCACAAACTGCTTTACTACGTAAAATAAAAGTTCTTTAAACTTGCTGGCACTGACTTCATAGATATGCTTAAGTAATTTAAAGCAACTAAATGACACAGTTATTTTTTACTTTTTAGTGCGTTTTGAGTCGGTTCTATTTTTTGTTATAGACATATACTACCGAACTTTAACATTAAAGGACTAATATTCGCTTAGTACAATAATAAAATCAACCAGTTCTTTTGTAATTTCAGTAACTAGGAATACAGAAACAGAAACGGAAAAGTGCACCAACTTTTCCGTGTAGAGCGATCACAGAATTGAAATCACGAAATGCGAAATTTAATTTCAAGATTCTCGAAATTAATTTCAATTCCAATTTTGAAATGCAACTGACGCTCGCTATTATTAGGCGGTATTTATCCATTTTATCAGAAATGTGGGTATTGTGATCGATTCCACGCGACCTACATAGCCAGGGCTGGCGCTTCGGGGAATTTACACTTTAGGCCACGATTTCATTGTCATACATGAAACTAAACTAATAAATGCAATAATGAGTGTGTTTGTTTGTAAACGTTAATTATCTTAGCGGAATTTGGTAAAGAAGTAGGTTAAATTTCAAAATTGCCAGAAATCAAAATCCTTCGACAGGATTTAATAAACATGAAACAGCGAATAAGCTGCAAACTTCTAAAATAACAAATATTTTCAAAGTATATTCAAAAATGTCTTTAGTCAAACAGACTGTTAATAACTATGGTATATGTTAGGGAACTCTGTTTGTCTGTTCTATGGAAGATCTTTGGAAGTACAAGCGGTAGTTCTTTTTCAACAAAGTAAAATTAAGATCACGTCCCAGTAAGCCTAACCACATTAAAAAATACTGTGTTATTTGTTTAAAATCTATTGTTAATGAAATAGGCGGCGCTCTTGAATCATTATAAAACTATATTATTACATAACATAAACTGATACTTTTGCTACTTAAAATGTTCATAAATGAATACGGGCCTTAACTAGGTAGTCTTGTGAATGTATTGAGATACTGTAGGCACTCGTGACCGAATGAATTCGTTCGGAAATTTCAATTAATTTCAACGCTCTTTGACACCGCATCCACGACTATTATTCTGCAAGTGTTTATTTGTGTTCATGTTAATAGTACAAAACTGAAAAACGAATATACAAGAACGTAATTAAAGTATAGCATTGATAGTGATAGGTGACTGCCTTTTAAACCGGTGGTAGAGTCACTACAAAGACAAACTTGGCGGTTCAAAGGCGCTTGTAAACAGACTCTACTTAAATATTAGGGGTCAAAGGTCATCGTAATAGAGCTCATCATCATCTATGGATGCACTGCCTATATTCTTGATGTTTAGTACCCATAGTTTTCGCCTGAACAGGAAACGCTATTTTCGGAATCTGTAATTACCTGAGATCGATGACCCAGGGAGCATAAAACGCGCATTTCGGTAAACTGATTGAGGTATTCTCCGCTGAAGACGAGGGATACTCATGATACTAATGAGGAGAAAGGGAAGGGAAAAAGAAAGAATAGGAAAAGAGGCATTTACCAGGATGAAACATGATCTCCTCTGAAAAAAAAAAGCTTTCATCTAAACACAATGATGAATACAATGATGTCAAATTAAATAAAGAAACATGAACAAAGGCTAAATTCTTCTATAAAGATCTTTGTTATTGCTTAGCTGTAACAAAGCATGAAATATCACTTTTTTGGACATGACATTATTTGTGTTGGTTTACTATGTGCGACAGGTTGGGCCATCTGCTTGTTATATCAGCTTTTTGCGAGGTTATACATACTTACTCGTATATAATACAAATTAAATACAAGTACAACAGCTGAACGAATCTAAATGAACCTAGGCAAAAAGATTATAACATCTTACTATTTGTATATTCAATCTGGAACGAGGTTCTAGAATGAAGAGAATTTATGTAATTTAAAGACCAACCATCCCTTACTATAATAATTTCTATTATTATATATCAGTCCTTAGTTAATAGTATATAGTATATATTAGTATAATATATTAGTCCGATGAATAGTCTTTAATTTGGAAAATGTAAGGTTTAGTAATATAATATTTTAGAATTTTTCAAAATGAAAAGACATCCCTGTTTTCCGCGGTTAGGCATGGCGTTCCCGCGTCGTCGCATCTGAAAACATCCAACAGCGTGTGTGTGTGTGTGCGTTGTGTGTGTGTGCGTGTGTGTGCAGTGCATACGTCGCGGCCTTCAGCAGATGATCAGATATAATTAGATATCCCGTCCTGTATTGGCGATACGGAATGCGGTGGCGTCATCTTACCTCATCTACCCAACTTATACTGCGATTGTACGCTGTATAGTTAAAATCTGACTGTTCCAATCAGTCAAACAACTTATATATTTGATGATGCGGTCGCTTTTACAAAATTAAAGTTAGTTATTTAATGTTTCTTATTATAGTGCTACAAAATTCTTTGTATATAAATCAATGAAGTTATACCTACTAATAAAAATCAAACAGCCCGCGAACTTATATAGCAGTAACGTGGTCGTTGACCCCTATCGTACAAGCAGGAAGGCCTAACGATAATGGTTGAGAATTAAATGTCAAATAATCTCTATGACTCATGACTCTATTCTCCAAAACTATTCATTAACATCATCCTCATCATTATCAGCCTATTGACACAGCCAGGCGTCCCTTCTAACAGAAGTGGGGATATTTGCCCACGCTAAGCCCGCCACAACCCGCATCGTAGCAGCGGGCTAGATCTGTACTCCATATCAATATCCTTTCGAGATTTTTGTTAGATTGTTAAATTAAAAGGGGGTAGTTCTGCACCTCTGTGCCTTAGCACTATAAATAAGTGTAGAACTTGCTCACAATCATCAACATTTGATAGTGATCGTTAATGAATGAAACAGAAACTTTTAGATTAAGTTCCACTTATTAAAAAACAACATTTAAAAAGTAAAAATCATAAAAACGTTCCGCAACAAAGTAACTCAACTCAAAAAGCCCCGTTCTTTCGTACAGCAATATTACAACATATTTTTTTTCAAAAAGCGTACATTGTCGCGGCATAAAACTCAGCGAAACGTTAAGCAGAGCATTAAACCAGCGTACACTCGCCCGAAAAAGTGTTATCGCAGAACTGAATGAAGCACATCCTTCCGGCAACTTGTTTCCTTCTGGTCGTGTTTATGCAACATATTATACAAATTAAGACAGACTTATTTCTTGTGATTGAATTACTGGACACGTTTTAATTGACTCGTTACAACAGCGAAAGAAAGAGACTGAAAAAGTCAATTCTTGCTAGACTATTAAAGAGATATACCAGTACCGAAAAAAAACACTTTCTTATGTTCAAGATTATGTTAATCTGGGAATCATCATGTTTCTTCTTTCACTTAGAGGTAGAATATAAAAATTGATATAGGGAGTTAAAATGTAGAACCCTGAGAGTTTCTACTTTTACGAGTATGCGATCTTCCGGAAGGTGGAGCTATTAATATTGCTCACAGGTTCTACTTTCTACTTCATGTAACCAAAAAGCCAATACTACAAGTAGGAGTGAATGCTACAACATTTGAACAGGTTGGAATAAAATGCATGACTACTTTAATTTGAGCCCAGGATATAGGTCTCAGATGTAGTTTTACACATACATACATAACATCACGCCTCATTCCCATAAAGCAGAGACTACATCCTTAGACTTACCATGGTCCTTGGATACTTCCTTGGCGTGGTGTCTCTAAGATCAATAATTTACACACTTTTTATTACTCGATTAGGATATACTGTATGCGATACCCCGGGCACGTGTGCATTCGCCTCCGACCACTACTCGACTGACACGCCCTCGCCTACACTTAGCTTAGGAATATAGTTAAATTTATTTGTAAATAATGTTTTATAGAGTCCTGTAGCATAATACCGTTCATTTTTATTCCGCGTTTTTACGAGTGGCGCGGACATCAATTTCTCTTTGTTACGGCCGCAACACAACACAACACAACGCAACAATGTATCGCGCATACATTGTTGTGTTGCGGCCGACTGTACTCACTGCCTCAATGCCAATTGAAATTGTGTTGTTATTGCTTTGTGTTTACATTCGCTTTTGATTTATTTGTGTTGCTTTGTATTTTAATTAACTGCTTTTGAAGGTTTTCACTTCATTTTTTTTAAATACGTAAGTACTGCCATATCAATTGTTCGGTTGATTTGTTGTGGGAGCTTGATATATTGATATCGGGGCAGCATAGTTATTAAAACCCGAGTTAAAATTGTACACCTACAATACAAATGAGGTTTATAGCAGAGTTACAGGGCATTTTAAAATCTGTTTCAACATACATACTTAGATCACGCCTCGTTCCCATAGGGGTAGGCAGATACTACATTCTTTCATTTGCCACAATACTTGCATATTTCCATAGCTTCTACCACTCTCATTAATCCTTTTATACCTACAAGATCGTCGGTTTAGGGTCTTGACTTGGCCATTATTTAAAATGTCCTGAATTTGATCCAGGAATATTCGCCTAGGTCTTCCCCTTCCAAAATTTCCATCCACTCTTGCCTCATAAATCTCTTGTTAATCTTCTTTCATCCATTCTCTCTACATGCCCAAACCATCTAAGCATCCCTTTCTGTATTTTAGTCACTACATCTTCTTTAACACCACACTGTTTTCTTATTATACTATTGTTAACTCTGTCACTTAGTTCTATTCCGCAAATACTCCTCAATGCTCTCATCTCTACTGCATTTATTTTACTTTTATGCTTCCTCTGCCATACCCAACTCTCACTATCATATTATTTTGCAATCTTGCTGTGACCCTTTTCCGTCTATAGTGGAACAATTACGGCCTTAGTCCAGTCTTCTGGAACTAGTTCAATATCACTTTATATACAACTTTATACGTTTAATTGATCAATTTTTTTTGCTAGATATAACGTCAGACTAGGACAGGATTAATTGAGTGTATGTTGGAATCTATTGAGAAATGGGAGCTGATCGGGAGCTATTTAGAATATATAATGAAGACAAAAGAGAAAGATGAAAGACAACAGATGTGAATTGACTGCGACGTTAGTGGTAGGCTGAAAGGCAGGAACACTAACGTTTTGAAGGTAGGTGGGGTTTTTAGCCGATAGGAGTCCGGCACTACCCAAGGGTGTCCATGAGGACTTTCCCCCCTACAGAAAAAAAAAAGGTATATAAACTCTTTTACTTCTTTCACTAACTCTCCATCTATCTAAATATTACAATCTGTTACATATTCATTTCTAGCACAATCTCTATTACTTGCAAGTAATACTTGATCATCTGTGTAAAGCAGACATTTAATGAGTATCTCGTTTATTCTTATACAACATTCACTTTCTTTCAAATCCATCAAGCAATTGTGCATGAATAAGTTGAACAGCCATGGCGACGCTACACATCCCTGTCGTTCACCCCTCTCCACTGGGAACCACTCACAAAGAGATTTCAGCGCTCGGACCAGACTGCTACCAACCCCATACGTGGACAATGTTGACCATAGTTCATTCCTAGGTCATAGGCCTTTTCTAAATCCCTCATTTTTTTGCAAGATATCACGTAACTTACGGAATAATCGATCTTTAATCAAAATTGACATCCTTATTGGAATATGTATTTTTACTATAAAAGGTAGACAACCTTTTGTGTCCTCGTCCAAGATCCAACCTACTTCAATACCCAAATTCATTATAATTGGTCCAATGATTCGAGAGTAAAATGTGTTCGCCGTGAAATTGCTGAACACCGGAACATTCTAGAGATGTTAAATCGATATTAGTCAATTATAAAGTCAAAAACATACTTTTCAGGAATTAAATTTGTTTATAATACTTAAAATTCCATGTACATGTCTTGAATTAGTCAGATATGATCTGAGTGGTTGCTAAGCGACCATTTTTTGGAAAACGGGTTTCGATGCCACACGCCAACCACTCAAAGTACGTTTAGGTTGCCAACATTCCTTTAGTTTACAAAAGTTTTAGTTTTTGACGAGCTCCGTGACGTAATAATATGCGCAGTGGATTTTTTGACGGAGATCCTGGGCTGCGCTGATTGAAATTTTCTTGATTGTTCAGGTCTCACTGGTGGCAGGCTACGGCCGGGGCTAGTTACTTACCTGAAACAATGTATCGTCAAGCCAATGAGATGTGGCTGTCATCTTACTCTCAACAAGTCAACCCATTTCCATCTAACATTACATCATAACTTACCAACAAGTGTGATTAAAGACTAACTTGCACTCAACAATAAAAAGGCTAATAGCGTCTTCGACAAATTAAGTAACTATAAATAAAAAAAGCGATTTTGTTTAATTGACTATTATCGTGACAAAGTCTTGTGTAACATTATCACCAATTGTAATTAAAATGTAAAAGCCTGAGCAATAAATAATGCAATAGTTAATTAAAAAATGACTGCAGAATCGGAATGAACAGTTTAATTTGAGCCTTTGTTGCATGTAACGTGTATCGGACGGTTTAATTCCGTACTAATTGAAAATTACACGCATCTGTATACAGTAGACAGTGTACACCATCTGTACATCGCACAGATATTGAGACATCATCGTCATTGTCTGCATATTCACGGCACTATACTTAACTACTGAGCTTCTTATCTCCTCTCCTATGAGGAAGGGCGCCTGACCCTTTAGTAGGTCATAAAAAGAGTCTGATAATGATTTTATCTTATTCTTTTTAATTGAGAGCCTCTCCGGCTAGCCAAGGTTGGCATTGAGCTACGTAAACTCTTCTCTATCTTTCGCAAGGCGTAACAATTATTTTTGTGACCCACGCTACTTCTGGCGGTAACGTTTTCCATCAAAATGAGTCGTAGCATGTGTCCCATATAGATACGCGACTTTTCTTGATCTTGACGGTTTGCATAAGTTGTCTGGTCTGCCTGGAAGGTCTGATTCACGCGGCGCAGAAGTTCGACATTTGTTACTTTGTGAGTCCAGCTGACGGCCAGCTTGCGTCTATATGCCCACATATACGTTTTCTGAAGTCCTATTTCATTGTCCAGGCTTATCCGTATAGATGTATGGGCCAGAAAGCAAAGGGATCTTAAGACTGTAATTGCAGAGAACTTTTCGCACTTTATTATCAGACTAGCAGTCGCCCGCGACTTCGTCCGCGTGAAAACCTCTTAGGTATCCTTCTAATTTTAAAGACAGACTTTCATACAAAATGTGTAAAGGCACATATAGTGTGCTCATTCCCCGCTCCCCCTCTCAATTTAATTTTTTTATAGTTTCCCGTGAAGCAATATTCTCCGTCCCGTCCCGTGTACTAAAGATCTACATTTTTGTTAAACATTGTATGACATTTCAGTACATTAACATGAAAAATATATATTTATGGAAAGCTGATGGGTATAAATTGATATTAAATAGTATATTTCACTCTTGAGTCTAGCCTTCAGAATAAACAAAAATAATTTTACAATCCGACACGCAGATAGAGATTATATTTGAACAAAGATCGAATTCTTAATTCATCATCGTATATATAACATAGATAACGCAGAAATAGTAATATTTTAATTTCGCCATAACTTCTAAACCAAACGTCCAATTTTAATCTTTTAAATACCAAATATTATCTACATAAACTGTACTTAGTGATGAAATAATTTATTTTGATAGGGATTAATAGCATGAGTAAAATAAATGCGTTTAAATGTAGTCCAAAAAATAATTAAGATTTTTAAATAAAAAAATGGTTGTTGTGCCTCACTCGACATAGATAGATATAGTGTGTCGCTGACTTTTTTGTAGATATTTATAAGATCTCCAATTAATTAGAACATTTTATGGTTCTATCTTTTATAGTTTACGCAGCGTACGCAAAATAAGTAACTTTTCTGGTTGATTTTTTACACCTTGTGTCCGAAAAACCCAAATATTTTACGGAACCCTAATATTTTCCAAAATAAAATTTAGCCTATGTTACTCGTGGATAATGTAGCTTTCGAATGGTGAAAGAATTTTTAAAAACGGTCCAGTAGTTTTTGAGCCTATTCATTACAACCAAACAAACAAACAAACAAACAAACAAACAAACAAACAAACAAACAAACAAAGTTTTCCTCTTTATAATATTAGTATAGATAATGGAAAAAAAATTATACAGAAGATAATTAATTGTAAATTAATATATTTGCTTTAATATACTTGAGGTACGGTTCTGTAGGTATTCCTCTTGAAATGAATAATGCCACGTGCGTGTTATTACCGACACAATATCGAGCGTTTAAGTCTCGATCAAACACTTGTATTGTTGGGATGCTGATAATTAAATTGAATTCTCATCGGTTCGCTTATAGTATGTACAGCAGTGTTCCGAGGTTTAACCGCGTATATCATGTTCCTGTGGCAATATTGAGATATAAATTAGTCTATGTGCTATAATCTATGATTGGGCAAAATTTCACTTTGACTTTGGCTTTTAATACGACGTTGCGTATAAGGAGAATGATAATAGGTACATAGATATTTGCGACTTCAATCGCCTGAAATTAACTTTCTTGAACCTGTGAAAACCACATAAAAATACATTCAGTAGCTCAGCAAATAATAAGTAGACTAAAAAGTTTAATTTTTGTTATTTTGATTCTCTATGATTCTACCCAATAATCAACACATGTTGTAGGACCTATAATTGTTTAAATTTTTAGTAAATTTAATATAATGGTTTTTTTCTTTACTTAAAGAAGGGCTGGCTCGTTTTTTGCACTAAATATCGCAATACAATACGCAGAAATGAAGCCAGTGTTCTTACCACCTTTCCACGTGGCATGATCTGTACCAATGGTATTACATGTAATTACATACCTACATTAAGTGAGCTGAAGTTCTGATTGTATTGTTTCTCAATGCAAAACTAATATGAGGATAAGTGAGCTTTAGTTTCTTACTTAATTTTTCTCATTAAAATAAACAGTAAATTTAAAGCAAATTTAGTTTCTACTCTCTTATTAGAGCATAGATGGACGCAAAATAGATATCTAGAACAGGAATAGCCAATCCCAAATGGCAAGGCAATGCAAGTTACAATAGCGGGTAGTTCAATTTGTGGTGAGCGGCAAATTGGCTCGCAGTGTCCCGGCGCGTTGCGAGCGAGGCCTCACACGAGCCTCGCTCGGCACACAGAGCAGGAGCTTCACCTATGTATTACTTGCGAAAACTTGCATTTTACTTGTATTAAAATCGGTCCATTTAAATTAATTTTTGACAGCCTCCGTGTCGCAGACGTATGCATAGTGGATTTATAAGACGGAGGTCCTGTGTTCGATTCTCAGCTGGACCAATGTTTTTTTAATTGATCCAGGTGGCTGGTGGGAAGTTTCGGCCGTAGCTATAGTTACCACCCTACCGACAAAGACGTAGCGCCAAGCGATATAGAATTCCGGTATGATGTCGTGTAAAAACCGTAAAGTATGAGTGGATTTTATGCTACTCCTAACAAGTTAGCTCGCTTCCATCTTAGATTGTATCATCACTTAACATCAGGTGTGATAGCAGTTAAGGCTAAGCTTGTAATTAATAAGAAATATATTATTCATTAAATATTAAATAATCAGGTAAACCTATTCAACAAAAAATAACTTGCTTGTCTAACGTCTGACAAAAATAATAAATGAATCGGTTGAAAAGGCTTATATATGTAAATAAACATTGAACACTTTTTTAAAAATTTGATTTACGTATTTTAATTTTTGTAGTATTTGTCGTGGATAGTTTATCATAATAAGGACTGAACAAAAATAAAAGCAACAACAGCTTAGTGTATTTTGTTAAGCTCTAGTCTTTGTTTTAACGAAACGAGCTGCTTGACGGCAAAAGTAACAAGCTAGAGGTACTTTCCCGATCGAGCTGTAAACACATGATCAGATGTTAATAACTTGACCAACAGGCCAACAGCACACCGAGCGGGCTCGGATCATCGGCGAACAATACACAATTATTTCCACGAGAGCAATCCCTGACATTGATGTCCTGCTATCACGTAACACGCACAACTAGACACCTAACCTGTCCCGCTATAAATTCACACGCTCCAAGGAAATTCAAACCTTAACACAGTTACACATAACGTCTGAAAACCAACGAGTGAACTTGAAATAGCCACCTCAGGGGAATCAGAACCCTAACTTTTCGACAATAAAATTCAATTCAGAGTGTACGGATACCCGAGGGGTATACAAAGTTAATAATTTACGAGCGTATAAAGGCTGTAGTGATTTGTTAGTGGGCACGTCATAAATCAAAGGGAACGCACCTGGAAACGTAAACTTTAACTTAACTTTGGAGGTCAGTTTAAGTTTTTGCCGGTACTTATACAAAGTTTTCGTTAAGGAAAATCTTATCGGTTTTTATAACTTCGTTTTACTAACCGTTACCGTTTGTCGGTAGATAACTTAAAAGATTCTTGAAGTCAAAATGCAAGATAAAGTCGAATTTCGTTTATTCTGCAACTCAATACATCGCAGTAACGTTCGTATTACAGAGGTGTATGTTTGTTACTTCTTCACGCCGTAACTACAGAACCGATTCAAAATAAATGTAGAGTCTGTAACCAGTACCATGTGACGAAGATCAAAACCAACAGCTTGAAAATATGATCTTTGAGACATGGAAGAATATGATCCGACTTCTAGTCGTCTTCCACATTTATGAATTTCGTAACCATCGTAGACCGTGAAGTCGAGCATCCGACCAGACCAACGATTTTCTTCCTTTCACTTTGAAAGTTACTTTTAATTTTTCAAGATTACCTCCGTGTTTTCCGGTAAGGTCTTCGAAGTATTTTATGATACGATATTACTATTCAAAAGAAGAAAATTTTTATTCTATTTTTATAGCCTAGCCCAAAACTAAAGTATGGACCTTCATCCACAATCAAACACGTGAACCACTGGGCCATCGAGACAGCTAATTGAATGTGGTCAATCAACAGTAATCTATTACGTCCTAATGCAACGCAATACTATCGTGTACTGTGTCCGGTGTAATTGCTTCCACCTGAGATGTTAGTGGCTCATAATTAGCTTCAATCGCCCCAAGCTATTGCCCTATGGATAAACGTTTAGTGTTTACTTACCATCAGGAGGATTAGTCGACTGAATAGATTGAGTGATTTGAAAGACAATTAGCAAATATTGGGGAAGTTACGTAAGTTTACCAAAATAATGTTGACATTATTGTCTTACAATGGGCTTAAAGTTTTAGTTGTTATCAAGGAATCTAGTAAACATAATGAAGAGGAATTTGTATATATTTGTCTATAACTTAATATTGCTCTATGAAGATGACCGCTTTTAGAATCAACAAGAGTTGGGACCAGCTTGCGTAAGAATGAATGGCGTAGATAGGTAAAGCAAGGCATAGAGTGCCAGGAAAGGTACTGGTTTAAGTTGTTCGCCGACAGGAGACAGGAAAGAAAGGAATGTGTCGATCCCGAATTGGTTTTCATAGCTATCAATCCAGGTGTTACCCATGTGATGCCGCTTATTTCGAATGTCACAGCCTTGACTGACTGCGAAAATAGCTAAAAAGGAAGTAAAAAGTATCTCCAACTTATGAAACTCAAAAAACACATTAAGCCATCGTTTCTGGTAAATTTCATTAACATCTGATAGTGATCATTTTAAAAAAATATGAAAAAAATAAAATTTAGCAACCCACATTCCAGCAGTATGGTAGGCCTGAGCAACAAATTATATATAATAATTCTGTATAACAAAGAAGGCCTGTTTCTATCTTCTTCTTCTTCTTCTTTCAGTGCCTCTCCGACTAGCGAAGGTTGGCAGTCAGTTTCGCAAATTCCTCTCTATTTTTCGCGAGGCGAAATAATTGTGCGGTATTCGCGATTCCGGTCCACTCTCTGATATTTCTCAGCCAAGACTTCTTTCTGCGACCAACGCTTCTTCTACCGGCAAGTTTTCCCATCAAAATGAGTTGTAGGAGCTCGTATCTCTCATGTCCTAGCACATGCCCCAGATACGCAACTGAGTTATTATTGTATTAATAGGCATTATTCGTATAATGATGATGAAAGCGAATTAGAATTATTTTGGAATTAAATACGTACGTTTATCTCCAAAGCAATTCCAATTAGAATGTCCCGAAGACAACATGTGCACCATGAAGACATAACATTCCGGTGCACATAGTTGACCGACACAATACAAACTGGTCACATCTCGGTTTATGTGGTTACCTTGTGTAGACGACCATTTTGAATGCCTTTTTGGCGCACGAGTATGCACGGTGGACATAAAAACAGAGGTCCTGGGTTCGATTCCCGACTAGATTGATTGAAATTTTCTTAATTGATCCGTCTAGTTAACACCGTGTCGGTGAAGACGTACCGCCCAGCGATTTAGTGTATGAATGATGCCGTGTAGATACCGAAAGGGGTATGGATTACATACTATTTGTAACCAGTTAGCCCGCTTTCATCCTAAATTGCATTATCAGAAATCACTGGGTGCATCCCAGTAGTACCCCCTAATTTTAGTTCTATAGAACTGTTGATCATCATTTAGTGTTAGTGTTTACATAACTAATGACAAATAGAGAAATGTGAATCAACATCTTGTTTGTACGTTACATATAAATTACCTAGTTTTTATAAGTATAATATCAAAAAGACAAAATTCCATAATTTTTAACTTTTTCCGTCTTATACTTTTTCAGAAACTATAAGAACTATAAAATTTACAATGTAACCAACATTTCATACAAAAATAGAAAAAAACAATAGTTTTGCCTTTTTTCACTTAGAACTGGAACATAATTTTTTTTTCATTAAAACCATTGGGGTATTTAGATAGGTCTTAAAAATGATATTAATTCTTTTTTCAAAACTGAATAGTTTTGCGTAAAATTCTTCCAAAATGGTACAATGTGTCCCGTAAGTTCTAAAACAAGAATTGTTTCCACACTAATACTAGCTGTAAAAATGAAATGTTATGGGTATTAACGGAATGTATGTGTAATATTTACTATGAATAAAACACGGAATTGTGAGTATCATTGTAGTTAACACTTTACTTCACTAAAACACATCCTGAAGTGAATCAGCCTACGACGAGTACCTGCAAACAAAAATAAACATCCTCTTAACAAAAAGGCAACATTACCATACTTTTCAGTTTTGCCGTATTATCTTTGCAGATCTATTTAACTATAAATACAATGTGAAACTTTGCAGAAAACATCAAAATTTTGCCATTTTTCAGCGAAAGTCTAAATAATCTATGTATGTTTCAGACAAAACATTGTTATTTAGAGAACAAAAAGGTATATTAATTCTTTTTCGTATATTCAATAGTTTTGGCGTTCACACTCGGCACAACGCTTACCGGTTGAACAACTTGTGTCCACACTGCCATAGAGTAAACAAGTGTGTTATTTTAACGAAATGTATGTGTAATATTTTCTTAATGAAACACGTTATTTGAAGGTCTTGGTAGTTTTATTTTAATATTTTACACACGTTACAAATTTATACTAATATTATAAAGAGGAACAATTTGTGAGTTTGTGATCTTAACGTCCTCAGCGGCTTGTCAGCCACTGAGCTATTACCTCTGCAGGACATGTGAGAGAGTCTAGCACTGAAAGTTCTCAACGACTGGCTAGCCACAGACTGAATATGTCGAACATACGTAATAGGGAATCTAGCACCTAACGTCCGCAGCGGCTTGCCAGCCAATGAGCTATTACCTCTGCAGGACGTGTGAGAGAGTCTAGCACTGAAAATTCTCAACGACTGGCTAGCCAGACTGAATATGTCGAACATACGTAATATGGAATCTAGCACCTAACGTTCGCAGCGGCTTGCCAGCCAATGAGCTATTCCTTTGCAGCACGTGTGAGAGAGTCTAGCACTGAAAGGTCTCAACGACTGGCTAGCCACAGACTGAATATGTCGAATATACGTAATAGGGAATCTAGTACCTAACGTTCGCAGCGGCTTGCCAGCAAAAGAGCAAGTACATCTACTAGACTTGCTATCGTCTTCATATTTTTTTTATCCCGAACTTTCTATCTGTAGGATTATGCGGTACAAACGGGTCGGGACAAACATACTTCTAACGCGGAACGGAGTCCGCGGGTACTGCTAGTGTTAAATAATCACAAGGATATTAAACAGTGAACCGATGTCAAAGAGAAAGAGGGAGTGACCGACGACACGACTTATATAGCGAATCTAAGAGCTAGTGTTGTGACATGTTTTAGTGATGTTCATTATACTATGAAATCACCAATTTTCAAAATTCAAAACTTTCTAGACGAAACCTTCTGTCGGCCTCGGTGGCACAGCAGAGATACGTATAAAACGAAGGTCCAGGTTTTGATTCGACACAGTGAATATTAAGGTATTTTTGATTAGTTTCAGGGTGAGGAGAAGCTTCGGCCGATGATTACCATTCCACCAGCAAGGATGTACCGTCAAACGATTTGGCGTTCCGGCACAATGTTAAGTAGAGACCAAACGGGTGTAGATTGTATTCTACACCACACTAACAAGTTAGTCCGTTTTCACATTAGATAGCATCATCACTTAGCATCTGGTATGATCGCAATCTGGGCTGACTTGTACAGAATAAATAAAAAACTGGAAAATTCCTGCGCTATCTTCTCGTAAGAATATTAAAAAAGTGCCAGTTTTGATAATAATAGGTGAATATATCGGATACGTAGGGTAGGATGAAATAAATCAATGCATTGTCACTATTTCATGTTAGCAAAGTAGCAGTTACCGAGAAATGACATAAAAAGGAGGGGTTATGTGATTTATGTGATTATAGGGATTTTTGTGTGATTTACGATTATATCTATCCCTCCACGGAAAATAAGTATTATGTTATTTGATGGGGAATTAAACATGGATGTGCTTATAATGCCTTTTTGATAACATTCTCCCCCATTAATAAAAAATGAAAATTTATATGTGATATTTATAACTCGGCTAACTACACACATAAAGCGACTATAAAACTCATACTGAAATTAATTTATTCTGAATAGGATTAGTTTACTAGCTCTTTTGAAGCGCAATGGAAAACTATAAATGAAATATTAATGGTGATCATTTACGGAGACTTAAAATTAAAGCTATGAGGATTCAAAACGCGCCTTAGACCAAGCCTACAAAAAACACAGCCAGGTTTTGTTTTTATTACCATGTGGATCTTACTGGAGCAGTTGTCTAAGCTTATAGAACCAACATGTTCTAGGTTAAATTTGGTTACGATTAAATCTGGTCTTAGATTCTACCCATAAGGTCATAATCATCCAAATACGGGCTCTTCTAAGCTTAATATTGTTGCGTAGAATCATTTAGGTAATTAAAGAAGTCGGGGCTTGACGGTTTGAAAATAGTGGTACTAAAAGCTGTATCATTAGCACAACCGAGTATTGTGTGTAAATACGTGTACCCAGCGTCATCTCAACATAGCTGCACGCCTAAACGGATCGTCGATTATTAAATATTCTTATCGTCATCTTTGTAAAGCAAATTAAGCCAATAGTGGTTTAAACCTTCAAAGTATTTACTTTAAAATGTTACGCTACTGTTACACAATTTATCATTTAAACATCCACAATAATTGCGTCGGACATTTTTTAATAAATATTTCATTGTACACCTCAAACGTTTATGCGTTCCATACAAATGGCAAACCGAACGCCGTTGACACTGCAACAAAATTGAATTCTATCACCCAATAATTAAGAATCAGCTTTGAGTGACAAAATTAAAACCAAAATAATAACAATTGGTAAATCATTAACCCGAGAGTCAATTAACGATCCTTAATGGTTTTGTGCACGCAAATATTCAATTAAAATGTATTTTTTTGTTTCTTTTTATATTCAATTCTATGACAATAACATTAAGGTAGCTTTTAGTGTAGCGGTGCGTAGTTAGGTTTTCAAATAGCCACAGTCTCAAGTTACTGGAAATATTTATGGAAATCGTAGGAAATGTGACAGTTGTTTATTTAAATGACCCTTTTTTACAATCGCTGCAAATGGTAATAACATTTGCCAGTATTGCAATTGCGTTGAGTAGCTGATTCAGCAAGCGTTTAGAGGAAAGTGAATTAATTACTTATTTTTACGATTCATAACAGCTTTTTTCTATTTTCCGGGAAAACTTAATAATTACGTTGAGCTACGTGACACAAATGCGGGTTCACTATCGCTTACATGGTGAACAAACGAGCATGCGGGTCATCTGATGCTAAGTGATTACTGCCGCCTATTGTCATTTCTGATGTGCTTCTAACATTTGTTTGTCCTTCGAACCACATACTCGTCTCAGCGGATTCATTAAACGGCTAAAACATAATTTATAGATCGAAATCCTGTGATAATTAGACCTTTTTTACAAAAAATTAATGCTTTTCAGCTCCCAATAATACAACAAACGTTTAATCTCCAAATAAATTGTTTCAAAATATTATCCGAAAACGTGTCGATCTGGCGTCTAAGAATATGATTCCTGCTTCGAAGAAACCTTTCGCCAGATAAGGATGAAAATTTCATCATTACATGCAACCACACCTGACAGTAAGTGGTAATGCGATCCTATGTAGCCTTCACATATCGACAGACTATGTATATGGTTCGTTGATGGAATAGCGCGAACCACACATCTGTAAGTAGGTATATGAGTCTGTCGAAGTTCTCGGAAAACAACAACAAGCCACTATAGTAGCCAGACCTACACCAACTAAGACAATTTTAATCAGCCCAGTCGATATTTGAAACCAGGACTTTCGTGTTACAAATCCACCGCGCACACCACTACTCTACGGAGGCCATCGAACAAAAGAAGGATGCGCTGATAAATTTTTGCAAATTTCATAAAATAACAAAGGTTTGGCCGTCACTCGCTCTCAACCCATAACATAACTCAATGTTGACAGTAAATTCAAAGTAAACGGTCGCCACCGACCGCGCGCCGCACCACGCGCGATTTGGCGCTAACAAACTCCCATTACGCTAATTCATCGCGAATTGCGGTCACAATTATTGCCGCCCGCAATAAATAATTCATAAATCCGCAGCAAACAGACAGAGCTGCACTGTCAATATGTGGACTCAGCGTAATGCGAAACACTGCACAATCCGGGAATTATTTTAACTAACAATACCAAATAATAGAATAATATTTATTTATTAGTTATCCTTGTAAAAAGTTTATTGGCCATAGTTTTTTATTTATTTATTTGAACAACAAACTCAAACTCAAAATTATTTATCTCAAGTAGGCTGCTTTAAAAGCACTTATGTAACTGTGTAGTGGTGTAGTGAACAAACATTTGAAATTTTAAAAAAAAACGCTTACATAAATTTACATTAGATTAAAAACAAATAATTTTAGAACGACATAATACTCTTTTCACACGTTACTATACTGACATACTATTATTGGACATGTCAAGATCAAAACTTAAGGAAAAGAAGCACGTCCAGGTCATCGCTATTGTTATGATGTTATAACCTTAAAAAATCTTCAGCATTGTACTGTACGAGGGAAATGTATTCCTGCAGCGATATTTTCATTCAGTTTTAATACGGGGTTATTTATAGATGCATATATATATAAATCCCTCAAGTGCCGGCAACACATTAGCAGCGCTTCAGTGTTGCAAATGTTCCTGAATACCGGTAATCACCTAGCATTAGGTGACACGCTTAACCTCCGATAAAAATGAAGATGAAATAACATGCTTTCTCCTTTAGTCTCTACTTATACAGAAAACTTTCTAAGTACAACTGCAAACTTAAAAGTTAATAATTTATCCTTCTTCCTTATAAAAACCTTCGCTACAGATCTCGTTTAGTCAAATATCGCGTTACCTGTTTAATTTTTATAATTACTAGCATGATTGAAATTGGACAGATTTCTGTTACATCCGCTTTGCAACCGTTGTACATCTTTAAAACTGACGTCTTTTTCAAGAGTTGTCATACTGCCCTGTCTCCAGCAACCAGAGGCGCAGGTGTTAGGACTCGTAAATCTGTAATAACATCGCTACTAAACTCTTGAGACTATATCTGTACACCACAGTACTACAACCAATTCCGAAAGGTCTTCCCAAATAAGAAATTCCTATAATATATTTTTAATCTTACATAAGTATATACACTTTTAATATTAGTAACTGTGTTTTAACATTGTATATAGTTTTTGTGTTCCCAACATTACATAAGAGCACGTTTAACATTAGCAGTAGCATGCTGATGGCGAGCTTAACCGCCGGAAAATCTTTTGAAACAAACCCCTAAAAATGCAAGCTATTTCCACTAAACTGAAATAGCGGTTTAAATAACAAAATTGTTAAATCCAAGCGTCCTTTGCTATTTTCGAAAACAAGTGCTCAAAGAAAACTTTATTATTAAACTAGTAGTGACTAGTACGTTTGTTGAAATTACTACTGGTAAGGTTCGGCTGCACTGTCGTCTTTTAATTGAACAAAAGAGTACTCTAAGGTAAGTCAGACTAAATTTTGTTTGGTATATCTTTGTTTTCTTCCCTAATAGTATAAAAAGAACTGTCACAGGACCTGCAAGTCTTAATTAGTGTGTTCGTAAATTTGTTTGTAAAATTCTGAAGAGTTCTAGAGAGAATGTGATAAACATAAATAGATAGATACATAATTATGAATTACTGCTTTAATTGTAATACTCGTACGCAGAATGTTATCGGCATGGCCATAATATGGCGTTGTATTTTATAGAGCGAATAAACGAATTCCTCAAATAACAATAGGCGGTAATTATTAAATTTCAATTGATCCGTTCGCCTATTTGCAAACCATTAACGCGTAACAAAAATATTTTAATTTAAAATAAATATTCGTTACAAGCCTTGACTTTTTGTCGTGCGACAAATCGCAAGCGCGCCGCGGATAGGTTAGCAAAAACTAACCCACATTCACGAGCGGAATAATTTTCGAAAGGTTAATTGTCAAAAATGGCTGCCAAATGTGAAAAGTTGAGCGAATAAAGTTTTATGGACAGTTTAAGAGATGTAAATGAGCGAAGTTTGAAGTTTTCTTGTTTCGTTCGACGGAGCCTGTGGCGCGTGTGGCTCGGCTGCGACGCGGATGTGGCTCGGCTGCGACGCGGATGTGGCGCGGATGTGGCGCGCTTGTGGCGAGCTGTGGTAGGGTTAAACGGGAAATACCGGAGATTAATGATGCCGTCTGTTCAACGCTCTACTGTTATGAGGAATCGTTCATAGAGACGGATATTTTAGATCTAATGGCCTCATACGTCTGCTGATGGATTGTTTAGAAACTAAACAGTGGTATTTTTATTTCCGACTTAAAAAGTAAGTGTTTTAAGTTTTACGTGTCCGTTTGTAACATCGTAGCTTCTAAACAAATGGGTTGATAGCGATGTAGCTTTTTGATGATTTAAATTAATGAATGAAGTAATGTCAAACTTTAGAAACTTTTCTAAATTTTTCAGTTTAACTTATTATTTATGTAACGAATTCGTTAACTGATTAATTTATTAAGACACGGCGGTAGTTTAATCGTGTGGATTTGTTATGAATACTTAAGTTAGTAATTTCTCCAGTGATTTGGATGGAAGATATATTTAAGAACATCGTCTAATTCAATCTAAAGTAAGTTGCATTTTCGTTTACTGGTGGTAACCAATTGTCTATGAAAGTAACATAAGCAGAACTAGAATTAGCGGCTGTCACATACATTCGTACTTTAAACATAATACATCTGGGACGAAAAGTCACCCCAATGCTTGCTCATATTTCACTCAAAACAGACACTCATAAAAGGAGTCGGGGGTAGTTTCATAAATCAACCCGCTAAAACTACGACCCCTTTCATCCCCACCGCAGTGAGATAATTAAGACATTATTAAAATGACAAACTTGTACCAACCCCTCGTAGATTAATCATTCAATATCGGTATTTTGTACCACCCTTAATATGAAATAATGCATGCTTTGAATAGGGAGTAATAATGATTGACGCTTTTGCTAACAAGCTTAATTGAATTTACTCAATAAAGACCGTAATGGATTGCGTTTAGGTTTATATTACTGTCGCACCGACGACATTTCGGTCACGGCAACTAATTTCATTTTGAGATTTGATATATTGTAGAGATATTATACATAAATAAATGAAATATCACTGATCTCCATTGACTTAAAATTTTGTTTCTAATTTCGCGATATAGATGTACGCTAAGAATGGATTTTGCGATACTGCCACGGGAACAAGATTAACGGGGACATTTGGAAAAATAAGAGTTTAAATTGTGCCGATGTAGGTGCATTTGTTTATATCTTGTATCCCAAATCCCCTTTAAAAAAATTAAAATTGTAAAATACGGTTTTAAAGTAAAATAATTTTTTATTTCAACAAAAATTACATGTTTTGCAGATCGAAATAAAAACCAAACGAGCTATCTGCGCACGTATCCTTGAAATAAATCAAGTTTTAATTTTTAATTTTTCACTGTAAATGATCACTTTGAATAATGTTATTTCATATTGTAAACTGAGCCTACTTGAAATAAATAAATTTGTGTTCGTGTTTGAAAAGATTTTGCTACCAGCTTTAAACATATTTTATCCTTTTACTTTTATCATTACAAACTGGACCAACCCATACCTAAACCAACAAGCGGAAACGTCCACAGAACAGACATTGCGCCTGAAGGCTACACCGCGCTACGGAATACCAAAACATAATATTTCTTTTAGCATTGACCAGAATATATACTTGAAATACTTTTGATGTGGCGGCCATTACTGGGTTTGTTTTGTGCGGGCTGGTTGAATGGGGAAAGGTTCGGTCAATGGGTGAAAGGACATAAATTAGTTCACGTGTGTGTTTTCTGCTTTCTCGTTAATTAATAGTTACTTTTGAAGTTGATTACTCTTTATTTATCAGTAAATATATAAGCGACATACATTTAAACCGGATGTAAGGTACATGATGACGAATACTTTTTGAAGAGGCTACAATTATTGAACGATATAAAGAGAAGACCACTTAAGTCGTATTTTGATATGAAGTGCGCAATGTATTGCAAACAATGCTATAACAATGCCCCGCAATCAGTACCTAACTGCTGGCGGCGCCGTGGCCAAGCAGCTAGCGCCGGTGTTAGGTATCGGTACATAGATGTGGACTGTGTAGGACTGACCTGCAGTGGGCTGATAATAGACTGATAGTAATGATGATTGGGTAACCCAGCGTGTGCCTAAAATTAAAAAAAAAACCTTCCAAAACGAATGGATTAAACGGATACTGTTAGAAACAATTTTAGTCTTAAACGCTAATCTAATAAAATTTTGAAATTATTAATAACTTAGCTTGGAGCAATAAATTAAACTGATAGGTAAAATATAAGGTAGAGCGGTTTTTTTTTTCAGAAGATTCATTTAAATACTTCCACAAAAACTCATTGATCATATGAAATTTAAATAAATACGTTTTTACAATTCTTTGTTCCTAAGTATATTTACTGAAGTAGTCTATCACATAGGGATTTTGGTAGTAGAACTTCGAATATTTGAACAGGCTAAGTTAACTAGAAAATAAAACTTAAGCGCTAGGTTGCAAACTTAAATTAGTTTAGGGAGGTTAAATATATTTGAAAAACCCAAAAAGTTCTTTTCACTTAGACTATAAAAAAATCAGAACTTATTATTTCTTCAACTACAATTACTGACCATTCAAGTGAATTCCCAACCGAATTACAATAACAATAAGGACTAAAATACAGTGTAGAATAACGTGCGCTTATCAGATCTCGTAGAGCTCCGTAGCTCCACCGTAGCTCGAAGCCCGTAGTGATAAAACCGTAGCCAAGCTACGAAATACGGGAGACGATAAGACCGGTTTTTGTGGGCCTTGGGATTTGTGGAGTAAGATATTCAGGAATACTACACGGAATGGATAAGTGAAAATTACATTTTATTCTACTCTGTGCTTCTGTGAAAAGCTTTAGTAGTACACAGGCAGGCTAGGTGTCAGGTTGCCGAAGAAGTTTCGAGTGCAAAACCTTTAGATTTGAAACGCAGACCTAAATTAAGCAGTTCTAATAACTGCCTAATTTAGGTCTGCGTTTCAAAATATTCCTTCTAAGCTCTCCGATCCTTGGGCTTCGAATTACGCAGCCCTGGTTTTGAATATTTATTTTTTCAAGGAAATTCTAAGTTAAAGCCCTCAATCAGTAGCTTACCATGTTGTAGTATTTAACTATTTTAAAATTATTTTACGGATTTACCTACTTGTACTTTAATGTAATAAAAGTACCTACTCTAGGTATTTGGATACCAAAATAAGGCATCAAACTATAAACATATTTCCCATACAACTCCATTAGATTGCTCAGCGCACAGAATCGTAAAACCTGGAGCCCTGTTTTATGATGGGTAATAAAATACCCATACAAAAACTAAGGCTTACGGAAAAGTGAATGGAGTAGCATTTTCACCTACTTAACCTGTGATAAGTGGCACATTACGTAGTCGAGTCGGATATAAAATAAACATAAAAACTAAACTAAAACTTTAAAATAAATTTATTTTTAAAACACTTACCGAAAGCATAAGTAATTTTAAATAATTCAGTAGATTTGTTTCATAAGTGCCTTTGAAGAATTTAAATGATGCGCTTGTAAAATTTACCTTTTTGGTATAAATTTCAGTATTTTATTGTTTACAATAACAATTTTCAGAACTAGAACTTTTACTAAACACTTAGTGCCAGAAATAATCCTAGTTCATCATCGTCCAGTTTAATTTAATTGGCATAGCCATAGACATCGGTCATACCATTGGAAGATTTAACTCTGCATCGAGCATTATCAGATATTGACATTATTGTTTAGCACAGAGGGCCTAACGCACTCTCCGACACGACGACTAGAACAAATCTCAACATTATCACACCTTCAATTCGAGCTGCAGCCCGCATGCCCTGTGGCCAGATAGCCTCGCCATCACCAACGAAGCGGTAACCCTAGTCAACATCTAGTTTATGTATGACTGAACAGAACAACATTAATCAAATAATCATAGTTAATGAGTTGAGCAAATTACGCAGTCAGTGTGTCGGGCTGTCGGGCTCCTGACGCGCGTTTACTGCACGATTTTATGTCGCACATAAAACACATATAAACCGCCTCGCTGTACATCATGTTTATAGCGCGCCCTACAATAAAATCCCGCTATCTTGTCCACCGATATTTTCAGGTAAATCGATTTATGTGTACAAAGTGAAATCAACCTTTCCCCGCATGTAATAAAGCTTACAGTCGGATGGAGACGTCTCACGGCTCACTAAGTGGGACATCATGAGGTGAGTGTTACTAAAAAAATTACGTTTCACACCCTTTTAGGTACAGTGTTGCTATTGAACTCACAGTAACGGATTTGGGTTTGATTTCTTAAATTAGGTGCAGTCAGAAAACATAGTCTGGATTATTAAATTTTCAGCATGGTAAGTAGCAACCTGATAATACAACGCGGTAAATCATAAATGCAATAACATTAATATTTATATTAAAAAGCTACTACTTATTGCTTGAAATAAATAAAAAAAATAACTACAGTGTCTATATTATTTCAAATTAATATTTATAAAAAACGTTACATTTCTTTCAAAAACAAATAAAGTAACATGATTTGTTAGGATAGATTCAGGAACAGTGTCATTTATTTTAATCATTAATTAATATCTTCAAAAATACATCAAAAAGGCTTTACTAAGACACTGGCATCGCTGCACCAATAAAATGTTCAACTATTTATATCTGAACCCCCAGAGGTTTAAATTAGATAGAATATAAAAAGCACATAACTTGGCTATAAAACTATCCGGTCTATATAACCCTCTTTATAATATTCGTAAAAAATAATGGTCTTTATTGCCCACTACATAAAGTTTTATAAATAATTATAGAATAGTTTAACTCAACTAAACAAAGTCACCCAGATTAGACAGAAGATCTATCTGTGCATACGTTGCACTAAGAAACTGGAGTATCGTCAGGAGATGTTGACTCTACAATGTTTAATTGTGATGTCTTTGAATTTGGGTAAATTTATCGCTAAGGTTCGTCGGTTTATCTTGAAAAATAACAAAACAAATAAATTATTAAATATTTATAATGAACTTTCCGCAAAGCAACGCCTGCTTTTATCCAATGTTCTTTTAATATTTAACTTTGATTCGGATGTATGATGAATAAGATGTTTGTTTAAAAAAATACAAGACGTACCATACTTAATGAACCTAGAGAAGCTTATCACAAAACATGTTATTGCTATCAAAAGATCTCTGTCACGTCATAATCACAAAGTTCAATATCGTTTCCAATTCTTAATTGTATCAGTTCTAAAACAAACTCGTAAAACAATAGCAAACATTTCGGCGAGAGCGTCTCCAAATTTAATTTCAAATTTTTCCACTTTGTAAGATTAATGATTTGTCAAAGTTTGCTAATTTTCGTTCAGTTGTTATAATGAATTTCTGGCTTGGCAAGAGGCGGCGCGGCGGGCGGCGCGGCGGCCGGCGCGTGTCGTCTTCACTTTGTTACGTTCACTTTTATTTATTTATTATTGCGTACGTAACTTGGACTTGCGTATGTCACTTACAGAGTTATTGTTGAAATGGACAACCTAATTTATTTATTTGCCTGAGGTAAGAACGTTTGATTAAGCAATCAAAAAGGTGGAGTATCTGATCATATTGGTGACCTGCGGGTTCTAAGATTTTGGGTCAGGATTAATACAGCCAACTAGCCGTGAACCTTTACCAGGAAAGGTATGGATAACCTCCAAAACTTATTGCATGATATAAATATTAAAAAGTTTGCCGTAAATGAATAACATGAATAAGATCAAAAGATTTGTAAGACTATACCGCGTAGAAACCATTTAGAGCGATTAAAAAAAACCATTTCCTTTCTTAAGTTCCCATCAGCAAAGATTGTTCAGAAACTTGTCTTATTATAAGAATATAAAAACTGCAAGCCACATCTCGCATTAGATACAGTCACTTAAGAAAACGTTTCATCTACATTATTCATGGTTAAAGTTTAATTTGCGTTTTTCCTCGTGCATACGAGTTCATCTGGGAATTATTGTGCCTTCCACATTCTAGAGAACTTGGGGCTTTGAACAAAGACCTGATTTTAATGAGTTAGCCTCCGCCTGCGAGCGAAACGCGCATGTGAAAGCCTTTTAAAAGATAAAGAAATTATTATTAGATTAAAAAAGTCTTTCCAATTAAGCCCTCTGAGAACTCGCTTCCAATGCCATCTTGTTTTTTGAAACAACTCTTTGATCGAATAAACAATTTTATTAATTGAAAATCAGCCAGCATTGAATTTAATTAATGTAGATCAATAACTTTCTTTTTAAAGTAATTTAATACATGTTTCTAAAGTTCATACGCCCCTTAGGGTATATATGTACCTAAAGCTTATCACTTTTTTCTTAGGTAGCTAAAGTAAAACCATGGTCGTCCTCTAAACATTACTAGTATTTTTTTAAGAGACGATAAAATAAATTTTTTTTGTTTCATGTATTCCTCAATTTTTCAGGTTGAAATTTCGAAATTACTCGTACTTTTTCAAAATCATATTTATTGACATTAATTAATTGTTAACTAATTCAATACGCTAATGAACAAGAAAACAGTAACTTGTCAAAACACAATCAAATACATCTAGAATATTGTTATCGTTGACAATCAGCGTAACATTTGACTTATTATGAAAAATAATTGTTCGTACACACACTATGTGATTAATCTATAGATTTATTGGCTTTGTAAACCTTGGCATTTCCAATTTATTGGTACGTCGGATGCGACCTTTGCGTCAATATAGGTCAACAGCTGTTCTATTTTCGAAAAAAGACGGTAATTTCGACATCAATTCGAGGGTAGTATCGGAAAACGAATATTGTGGTAGCAAAGGAATATTAATCGCACTTGTGAAATATTATGAATAAACCTAAATATTAAAAATAATTTATTTCAAGTGGGCTTTTTCCATAAACACATTCGGAAAGTCTGTGTGAAAGTAGTGACTTAACCGTATATAATACATATTTATATTATAACCAAAAGCTTTTGCGCGTAATTTCGGTATTCGGAATAATCTTATTCCGTACTTGAAATTATTATAAATTGCTTCAAACATTGACTGCCTTCAAAGTTAAAATTGTTAGTTTTGGAGGTTATAGACGTATCCAGGCTTATCTTAAGTTCCCTACAAACCCTAACATCTTACTTAAATATTTAAAGTATGATCATTATTTAAGCTATTAGAAAGCGAACTAACGAACACAATGCTAAGATAGAGTTAGAGAGTGTTAGTTCAGGGTAGGTAGAGTAGAAGCCTGAAGAGCCTGACCTCCATTAGATCTGATAACTTTTTGCGATCACTGTATTGTTGAGTTCTGTTGTGTATATTCATTTTCGAATTTGCATCTCTAGCATTTTGACGTAAAAGTTAGTTACCATACTGTTGTCATTAAATAAACAAAATGTGATAGACTCCGAAGCTACAGGCATGCATATATTAAAGTATTTTTAATTTATTGCACTTGCAAGTTCTGCTCCAATCTCCGCTTCAGTTCCAAACGCGAAGTCTGGAAGAAAATTTAAACAACACTCGAACAAGAAGCTCATTTCTGTGAAGTGCAACTAGCGTCTGTTTGTAGGGATGACTGCCAACATTTTAATTCACTACCCTCATTCCGTCTCTACTTATAACTTGTCTTTGTTTGAATTTGGAAAACTTTCATTGGATTGTAATTATTCTGCCACCCGTTACGATGTTTTTAGACTTAAATGTCTTTTAACCCCTGGTAGGTTTTGGCCAATTTTTCACCTGGTGTAAAAGGGGACCGAGACATAAAATGTTGCCGTATACATCATCACAATATTAATGTTAATATTAATATACATATGTATATTCAACTACTAATATGTTTCCATTAATAGGTATTAAATTGAACGATGAATCTGAGCATCGAATTTCATTTAACTGTTGGGCAAGCCTACGTATGTAACTAACATACAATTACATACAGACTATCATATTAATAGTAACAATTAATGTTGCAGAACTAACAATAGATAATAAATAAATATAATTTAAAGTGTTTTTGTTTTTGTAAAAATTCCAATAGCAGTAAATAATTTTCTACGTTATATCTTACATAAAACCAAGCGAAAACTTTTAAAGATATAACAATGGGGACTAAACCAAATTATAAATCCCTGGGATTATTGCAGAAAAGAGTCAACAAAAACATTATCCCCCTTCTGGCGCGGTCGGGTAAAAAGGAAACTTACGACACATTGCCAAAGAAATATAAGTGCAATATCAACTCCAGTCGAATCCTCTGAAGCATCACATAAGACTCGGCTAGACCACTTTACGATGACACTTGATAAAGTAACTTTACTTGCTCATATGAAGGGAGCCAGAGTTCATTATAAAGTGGCGAGTTATCACCGCCCAGAAACCTTTGACCTCTTTAAAAGGAATGTAAAATCCCTGTGTGTTCCGAAAGTGTACGAAGCTAAAGCGGCGAGGAGGGTCACACTTTTGTGGTCGAGTGCACAGTATATCAAGAGAGAAAATTGTTCTCTGTGGACTTCGGATAGTTAAAAAAGAATTGTGGAATATTTTATATTGTTACAGTGTTTTGTGTTTTATAGCCTTCGGAATAGGGTTTAACTTCAAATGCGGTTGGACGAGTACCAACTCATTTAGTTGCAAGTTTTGTTCTTATAGCCGTATTCAAATACAATTCAAAAATCTCTTTTTCGTATTGTTTAAATAGTTGCGCGAGTGGAAACAGTCATTTTGTGTCATATTAGTTTTTTGTTAGCGCTCCGTCTGTATTTGTAAAGGTTTTCCAAGCTAAATCTTATTCTACGAGCTGGTCTAATTCTTATTGCATTACTATTTAAATTTAAAATATTAGTTATCTTACGACTGTAATGGACTCTTTATCTTTTAAATGAAAGAATAAGTTGAAGAAGTTTTACCTCAATATTTATTTCATTTAACTGCTATACTCAATTTGATTGGCAGAGCAGTGTAGGCCTTGTTGTTATGGAGTCCCCGGCATAGCGATGTTCCGCTAATTTTATTTTACTCAAAATAATTACATTTAATATTTAGCCCTTGATGCAATCACAACATATGGTTGAACTTGTTAGACGTAGGATAAAATCCACATCGCACGGGAACGCTAAATTGCTTATCGGCGTGTGGCGGCTTTGCATGTAGTGTGGTAAGTAACCACGACCGAAGCCTTCCATCAGCCAGACGAATTAAGAAAATCTCAATCAGCTCGAGACCCGCGAATCAAACCTAGCGCCTTCATCTAATAAATCGCACATGCAGTTTTACATGCTTACGTCTAAATATGACGTTTTTTCAACTATTGACATAAAATAATTATTTGTTTAAGCCGCCAACTTAACTGCAAATAAAAAGCAATAACAACTTCTCTCAGAAATACAATTTAACTATTAATTTTGCGTTCTCTTTATTTCGCGCTTTTCAAATTTTTCTCTAATTGAAAGAAAATGAAACATCAAAGTTGACGAAATGAAATACAGCACCCTTATTTGATGCTAGCACGTTCCTCTCGGTTTTGCCTGTATTATTTCATTTCCTAGAAGCTTTCCTATAAAAGACGCAAATTTCATTTTCCCAAATGAAACAGGCAAAAAACTTGATTTAGTAGCAAGCACGACAAAAGTCCAGCGGACGAGGATCAAACCCGGGATCTTTCGACATTGAGTCTATTTATAGAGGTTCAAATAGCTTAGTACAGTATGTACCTGTTCTACAAACTTTTACTTTGTGTGTCTAATAATATGAAATTTTATTAAAAAAAAACTAAAATGCTTATAAATACTTTAACTGTATGAAATATAATTTAGTTGGAGTTTTTAAAAATTTTATAAAATGAAAATATATTAAAATAATAATGGTTCACATTACAAAAATCACCCTAATTAGTGTAAGGATGTAAAGTCGTGAATAAAAAGGAAAATTCTTCAAATTCACCAAAACATTCATTCAATTTGGGAAACTTCAAAGCGAAACATTCCAAAGAAAATTTTCCTAATTAGTTCCGTCCTAAAAATTATAAAAGGGGCCAAGATTTGGATTAGCTATCGACGCAAATATCTAAAGTTTGTGTTACTTTCAATATCAAAGAGTTTTTTACACAAAATATTTAATAATATACTGACGTGGTACCGGGGTTGCTCTTCGGCGGCCTCCTTTTCACCCCATGCTAATTTTAGCCAGAGAATTTTCAGTATATATTAATTCTATTCCATACACGGGTTCGAGGACCGTCTGCCATCGGCATACAAGGCCGTGACTTTGATTCCTTGATTTGTAAAATATTTGTGTGATGAACATATTTTACAAGTTTAAGTAATACTAGGGACGCCCGCGGTTTCGCTCGCGTAGTTCCCGGTCCTGTGGGAATATCAGCCTATTAATTAATTATCTTTAAGAGCTCAGCAATCGTACAGTTTTATATGCATTTAGTAAAAAGCTGTTATATTGAAATGACATCAGACAATTTGATTTTATTTATTTATATAGAATAGATTTGTAATTTTTTACACAGTATCCATAGCACAAGCTACACATATTTATTATAGATGATAAATATTTATTTATGCATTATTTTAATCATTAATTAACTCATGATTTCATTCATTAATTGTTCCCTCACTCTCGTACTCCCATGAGCAGCACAGTGTCACTTCCAGAGATCAGGCGCACATTGCCAAGCCACACCACATTACAATATGATGCCGCGTAGAAACCAGACAGGGGTAAAGCTTGAATACATTAATATCCCTTCCATTATTGTATTAGATTCTATTAGCACATGACGTTAAGTGTCAAGGCGAGATCTCAGGCGAGAGCTAATTTCAAAATCATTAGTGTATTTTAGTGACTCGTTAATTATCTCAGTTGAGAGTCAAATTCAGAATTGTATTTCAGTGACTCACTATTGGACCATACCCCTCCTCTGATAGCTCTGTGGTAAGTTCAATTCAGGGTCGGGGGTAATAGCAACAGTTTACGCTGTAACGATCACTATCGGTTACCGCTTTTCTACAATTCATCTCTATTTATAGTATCGTGACAGACCGAGAGAGATAGAGATTAATCCGTAACATGCACTGTCCATGATAGTCACTGGAACCGACGGCTCAACCTTAACTTCCCAACTCCGGGCTGCTGCAAATAATATCTTGGTAGAAAGTATTCCCGCAATATTTTGAGAGTGAACATCGTTGTATAAAACTAACTGTGTCCAATGGTTTCACCTGCTAGATCCTACTCCTGTGACAATATCAAAGTATACGTTCTAAGTGAGCGTCTACAATACTCTCACCCAGTGATATTTCACTTGTATACTAGTACGTGTATATAAAAGCACAACTTAGTTAGCCTGTAATTCGACGAAGGCAAGTTCTTTAAAAGCCTGACATGTTCATGAAACTACTCCCGCTAGGCTGCTTCTAATCGCCAAATCTTCCTTCAACTTCTCTGCTCATAGTCTGTCGACTGATCGCACGAGCACAATATTTGCTGTAAGTAATATTAAATAAATAAATATATGAAATATTTTTATATTACACAGAGTGTTCGTAAAAATTCTGCAGCGATAATAAGACTCCTCATAAATTATCCGCTAAGCGAAGAGTCGCAACTCCATTTTTAACGTTTCCCTTCATCTGGTACATTCATTAATAAAACTCGCCGCTATCTCGTAAAATATAACCTGCCAACAACAAGTGGCGGAATTTAATTATACGCGTATGTCAGTGGATTGTATTAATGTTAGAAAAATTTACAACACTGGATTAAAGAAAAAATGAGCTTTTTATAACAGGTCAGTTTTGGCTGCCTTAAATAATAATTTGTAAACAAGAAATAAAAATTATATATTTTTTTCAACTCAATGTATAAGGAGGATCTTATTTGAACTGAATGTGAGTATGAATAGATATTATCCGCAATTATCTTGCGTTTGACGGAATCGATTTTGATGCGATTTTCATTATAATACGTGGTTAAGGTTTCTTAGAGTTAGCTAAATTGGACATTATGAATTTAGCTAAAACGGCCCATATCGTCTCAAAGTTGTTTTGGAAATATAATGGTGTAGAATCTAATAGACTTTCTAGTTTCCAAAAGGCGATAAATAAATTTGAAATGAAATACCTATAATAATGCTCTTAAAACTAAATGTATACTTCAAGTAGTATCCGAGGCACAAGAATTACTTTTAACAAGAAATCCTTCTAATTCAGAATGCAAAGTCGATTGACACAATTAACGAAGAATGGACTCATTACACAAAGCTAACCTTTAACAATTAAAACTCTATTATTTTAAGAACAACTTCCAAACATTACCGTTTGGTATAACATTTGACATTATTTTTCGCATTTATCCCTCTACTGTGTACATTTAGCTATAACAGCTTAACAAATCAGAATAAAACAGCAAGCCGACAAACGCACCACCGTTAGACGTAACCGAAGCACAGTTAGCGGGCTCCCTTGCCCATAAAAGTAAACAATATATATTTTAAACTGCACGCCGGAACGACACAAACGGTCGCGACCAGTCAACCGCTAACCAAAATGGTTTAATAATACTGCACAAGCGCGGCCGCCGCCGCCCGTGCCGCTGCCGCCAGTCGCTGGCAGGTGTCGTTGAAACCGAAATTTATGCGGAAGATCGCGCCGAGCCTTATTAATGAGGGTGCCAGTTGACGGGAATTGTCGCAAAATGAGTCAGGACACTTTTGAGAATTGGTTCAAGATTTTGTACTGCCGTTACAATTTTGAGCCTATTATTTTAAACTCCAATTTATGAAAGTTTGAATTTTACACTGTAGTAAATTTTTATGTTTACAAAACACCGTCATTTTGTGGTGTTTGCACATGGTCTATATTACAAAAGTTGAAACCGGTAGGTGGCGTTGTTGTAATTGGTTCTTGAATTTTATTTAATTTTATGTTAACTTAAATATTGATTTAAAACTTCAGCATTTTATGAAAATACACACATGAATTTGTATAGTTTGGTTGCGTTGCTATCGGGTTCAAGAATTATATTTTTATCAAAACTATAGGTTACAAATATTTCACTTAATAACTAACCTCTTCTATGTTTTATGTTCATGAATATTTCAAACCTTAATTGCTCCAAGCGGCTAAACTCAACACAGAAAGGTCAAAGTCCTATCCTCCATCGATCGCCAATTGGACTACTGTCGTACACTCTCCTGACACAGTCTTCAGGACTAATTACAGAGAATGGCAAATATTAAAAATATATCATAAAACATCATTCGGATAATTTTATAGTAGGTTATTATTTGGCACAACCAGAGCAAGCTTTCTCTCGTTGGAGGAAATATAGAGAAACACTACATCATTCAAATGCGAGTTGGCAGACTTAGCGTATTATTGTAAGACTCTGTAAAGACGACAAAGGTGCAAAATCCAATTCCGATAATTTGAATCCAGGACCTTAGAATAATTAGTAAAACAAGCTAATGATGATAAAAGATGGTTACATCGAACCTCGAGGTAGTACCTAGTACCTGTATTTCTGTACCTTGTCTCACGTCACATTACCTGTGTACTAACACCTACAAGCTTCCTACACGTTATGTTAGTCATAACGAGGCAGAGGGGGGGGGGGAGTGGTGGGAACCTCATTGTTTGCCTCACATCGAGGTCGGATTATTATCGTGTCAGTAGAGCCTTCAGAGGCTGCGTGTTCCGCGGATGCTAATGCGTAGAGTTTCACTTGTTCTTTATTTGAACTAGATGGCGGTAGTTTCACATTTATTCTACTAAACTTTATTGAGCACACGACAGCAAAAATTAACATTCAGCGATCCCCAAGTTTTTTTGCTTATTATATACTTCGAGGGTAAGAGTTTCTTGCTGGCTCTTTTCTGTAGGAATCTAGCTTCGGAACCAATAGTAGACTCATTACAAACTGTCAAACATGATATTTACAAATGTGTAAACAATACCTATTTCAAATACACGAATTATTATAGAGAAACTAAAAAGTAAAAAGCGATTAATTATTTTTTTTAATTTTTCAAATAATCACATAACTTTTTAGTTAGTTATTGAATAATTATTGTATCATATAACAAATATATATGTCCCCGAGACGTTCCTTAATAAAATCCTAGCCACACGTAACATGAGGAGCTTCCTTATTGTAGTAGAAGAAACTTTCCATGAGCGCAGTTATATATTTGCACTCAAAACTGGAACGGATATCAAACCCTAGACCATTAGCCACAGAACATGAGCATAATATGACGGAGATTGTCAAAGCCAAATCGCGAATTAACCTAAAAATGGTCTGACATTGTTAGGTCGGTATCTCGCCTGTGGAGGCACTTTGTTTGTTATTCGACGCCTTGTGACGGCTTCGACTTCTTACCGCATACATAATTTAGTATAGTCTAAGAGCTGGTGAACGTTTTAATAAAACAATAATACCGGCGTAATTTATTATTATTGTTATTAACAAGGAAGTGATTAGGACATCAAAACACGAGAATTGTCCAAAGATGGAATTACCAGAATGATAATCTCCACCTTCGTCTATGGCTCCGAGGCTTGTCCTTATTATCTGCATAAATATAAGTAACAGTTAGAAAAAAGTGCCTCTGTAGCGTGATGCTGGAGGAGGATTTTTCGTATACCTAGGACGGCCATAAGAAACATTTTAACCCTAAATCAGCTACGAGGTATCATTTGGCTCTGAACTATCTGTTATCAGAGAATTCATAGATATTTTGGCCTTATTGTCCGCCGCTTTTCCGATAACTTATTTTTTGCTTCGCCACTGAAGTGACCACGCTCGCCGCTGGTGTGACCAGGTGAAGTCGCTCACGGGACTATACATTACAACCGCCATTAGAAACGTTCAGGACCGGATTGAGTGGAAGGAGATTGTTAAAAACGTAACAAGGACACTTTATACGATATATTTACCTAAGTAGAATCCGTTAAAATATTGAAAACTGATTACGTGGTTTTATTTTAGTTTTTTTTTAATTTGTGGATACATAGAGTATAAGTACTCATAGAAAGAGGCACCGGCTCTTAGCCTACACAACTGTATTCAGTTTTTATTTTAGGCGTTTGATATTTTATGGAGATTATAATAATTTCTTTATTCTTCGCTTACTGCTTGTATTTCTTTGAGTCATGTTTTTGTTGTGAGATTTTTTCAGGCCTTTTTATACCAACTCTCGGTGAAAAGCGTGTATTTCTTTGCAGTTATTTTGAGAAATATTTTGAATAGAAAACAAAAAGTTAATATTCCAAGGTTGAAAGCCTGATTTGTATCAGAAAGTTCTTGGGTAAAATTTCCACTGGCCGTTACGTTCCTTTTGGATTACCACCACTGTAGGCCTGAAAGGACGCGAAGAGAAATTTCTTGTAGAAAATTAACTCTTTTGAAATGTTATCGCTTCTTGCGTATCTTTTCCTTCACCTGAAGCAGGAATCAAACCCGGCAATTCCGAAAGTCCGCGGGGCGTCAGAGATGGCGCGGGTCGACAAATTTTAAATGATATAAAAGCTCGGTAACATAACTCCGAAGCTTTGTATCAAAAAAATAACGAAAATCTTTCACAAATTCCGCGCTGAACGTGTACGATATGAAAATATATTTTTATTTGGTTTTCATTTGTGCCGCGAGTGGATTAAAAAATAAAAAGTAAGCAACTCGTTTATGCTAACATGAGGTTCCGTATTTTTATTGATCGAGAAAATTAATTATTTATTATTGTAACGGTTAAATTACTTATATTACCCAGTGTTACATGGTTCATGGTGGTTATCCGCTTGCTAGAGATATACCTTTTATAAAGACTTCTAAACAGCGAGATCTTGATCCGCCTGCATCTACGAGCTCTATACGCTGTCCAGCGCCTCTTCAGCTATCGATTCGTTGAGTTATTGGTAGCTTTGGTTCTTCTTTATAGGTTTATTTAACCAGTAGCTATGTTTTTTGTATTTAACCAGTATCTCATGAGTTACTACATATATGTACTGTTTGAATATAGGGTGTGACAGGATTAACGCTTCAAATAACTGTTTCTATGCAAACGGGTTTTAATTTTATTTTGAAAACAGTTGCAATTAAAAAAGATTACTTACTAGTTTAAGCAGTTAAACTTTTGAGTAGATTCAAAGAGTCAATACAAACAGACAAACTGGGTATTTGAAAAGTGCTTGGAAATTGTAACAAAGAATGAAAGTTTTGATTTTTAAGTCAATTTTACTATTTATACTCAAGGAACCCTAAAACCATTGAGTTATTATAAAAAAATAACATATTTGTTACCGAATATCCACACCGCTCGGGGCCCGTATTTCAAAATTAGTCGGTTGATTACTTTTTAATTGAAATACATATTCCGTTGTTGGTTTTTTTCTACTCCATATCACGCGACGCGCACGAGTGACTCCTGATTTGTAGGCTTCGAAGGAAATTTATTACCTGAAACAAAATAAGGCTTTTGTTAATATTGGCTACAATACCCGACTGCCACGAATGTTTCTTTTTTAAATTTTCTACAAAAAGAGTATTACAAGCTATTTTCTTGTGTATAAAAATGTTTATGGAGGTCTGCTTGTAATTTTTTAACGAAGGGATAGATTTTGTTTTAGATAATGTTTTGAATTTTTCAAAATTATTTCATGATGATGGTCTTTGTCAAGCCAAACTTTGTCATGGGAAGAGCATAAAACATAAAAGTTTTTAATTGTTAATCATTAATATAAACTAACAATACAGATAAAACATAGATAAGACATAAATGAGTCGTATATGAGTTCTTTTGCAAGTAGTAGTGTTTTGTGAAGCTCGTCCGGGGAAGGATACTACCACCATAGTTATTACTGCCGCCAAACGAATCTGCTATATTTTAGTCTGAAGAGCATGCCAATGTAATTACAGGCACAAGCATACTCGTAACACCATATCCTCAGGTAGATGTACGGCGGGCGGCACTTTGTAGGACATGTCCCTTGCATACCCTGTGAAGTGCCGATCTGTTTATAGGCGATAGTTTTCAGCTTACCATCAAGCTACTCTGCTTGTTCCGTCAATAACTACTATAAGACCCACAAGACGGTCTGATCTTGCACCTCATAGTATAGACGATAATTAAAAGATGTACCTGTTCACATATTTGACCGCGATAATGTATAGACAAAGACATCACGGGTAATGGGCGGGGCAGGGTGGGGAGAGTTCCGCTAAAGCATGTGCCACACGAGCCGAGCTTATGTATGGCGGCGAACTTTTCGAATAAAAACTTCATAATAAGCTTGTTTTAATGTCGTTTTAGAAGCTCGTAACAGGCTCTAGGAAACTCACTACGATGTTATTCTTTTGACGGGAATATTCCTGTTTAAAAGCGTTTATTAAACTTTCCCTGTTTAGTGTGAATGGCTTAGCCAAATATGTAGCATTTCTTGACATTTATTTTGACAACAAAATTTAGATTGACAACAACTTTATATTAGTGTCTTACTTGACGAAATAGTGACAAAGTAATAATATGATTGCTTATCTCTACTAATATTATAAAGAGGTAAAGTTTGTAAGTTTGTAAATAAAGTTCTGTCGGGGCTAATCTTCGGAACTACTGGTCCGATTTAAAAAAAAATTTCATCAGTAGAATGCTACGTTATCGGTGAGTGTTATAGGCTATATTTTATATTTGTATTGTATATATTACCCGAGTTATCACAGTTTTTGTCGCGTGAGTCGGACCGTGAAATTTATTAAATTTAGCTTTATGCGCGATATAGATATTGGATATAATTGAAAACTTTATGCATCTTAAAATGTTCTACAAAAAAGAACCGCGATAGCATATATCTATCTTTTATATTTTGGCAGATATATAACTATTTGTGTTATAAAAAATCATTTAATTCATATGCTTACGTTTACGTCATTATTTATAGAACTAAACTTAAATCCTTATCAAAATAAGGGAAAAGAGCACACTTTATATCTGTCTTTAAAATAAAAGGGTAGCTAAGAGGTTTTCACGCGGATGAAGTCGCGGGCGACTGTCTCATAATGAAGTTGAAATGTAACTCAGTATATCATCAACATGTTGCCCTCTTTTCACTTAAATGTTGTCAGCACTACGTGTCATACGAACTTCTAAATTAAATTAACTAACGTACTGAGTTTGATTTCATTTGTTTAAGCAAATTCTCTGGTATTTTGTGATGTCAGAATATTTATTTACTTTTGATTGTTTTTTAAATTCTCGCAGCTCGTGGCAATAAAAAAACTCATGATATTTTGCCATCATATGTTTCCTTAATTTTTCTATTAATAAAACTAATAAAAAATAACATGTTAAAAAATCTCATCTTCACATCATAATTCAGTCTACATTAAAAAGTAAACATATCACTAAAGTATCAAAGAATTCGTTGCTAGTTAAAACTATGTAAACAAATTACTGTATCCAATATACCGCTGACTGGCTACTTATATAAGCTTAAGCAACTATTAATTAAATGAATTCTCCGAAAGTGGGATTAAAATTAAAGCAATAAAAGCAATTTATCCTCCGTAACATAATGCTAGAAGCACACTATCTTCGGGCATTAAACGCAACAAAAGAAACACAAAGGCTTTGTTGCTCCGAGTGCAACACGGGCACATCCATTTCCCGTAAACAGATACACAACTCACTCTAAATAGTTTTAATTCTCGCTGCAAACGTAATTCGCGCAATTTACACTCCCTAACAGCGGGTAGATACCGTCTCGACCGTTGATATCACCGAAGATATACGCTTGCAATGACAAACGACGTCTATTACCGGTAGTGCAAAATCGTATGCTCATATTCTTTTGAGTTTTCTAGCTATGGAGAACAGTTAATAACAGCGGATATATAGGTTCACGTTACCTGCAATTACGTGTGTTACTACAACGCATTGTCAGTCGTTTCTTCCTGTAAGGTGGCACAAAACTTGTAAGGTACTTGATAGTGTTGTGTTATGTACCCTAAATATTGTCAGTCAACTACGATTTCAATTGTGGGTCGATGAGCCGAAGCCTGATAAAAATTTTACTATATTATAGTTAACCTAATAGCTCTTATAAAAAGAAAAATAAAACCCTGGCCTTATACTGGTTGAATGCTCGTCAACTGGAAAGAACACTCTAGACGGTATAGTATAATTTAATTTTCTAGTATCAGCAGTTACACCTTAAACCTATTTGATTGGATCTTCGCACGAGCGAATCAAACTTTCAATATGCAGGAAGAGCTTGCAAATGATCGATATATAAAAGATCATATTTATATATCTATGCCTTTACAACATATTTACATCGATGTATCTAGGAGGATGCGCAAGGATCGGAAAAGTTGCACCTATTGTCTATGAATACCGTGTAATGTCAACATTATGTATCTTCGTTACGATATATCAACAACCCTCGGGCTATTTTCTTCGCAAAACTGAATAAAGGTGCACCCACACCGTATTTATGTGCCCGTCGTACGCGCCAGCTCTAATCATGCCTCATTTAGCCGCTTAGCGCCTGTAATATGCATAAGGGAATTTAATATAAGGGTCTTTTGAGATTGCCAAGCTAAACGCTACGTTTAATAAACATTTTATACAGTACTATAGAGAAATTAAATACTTATACGACTACAATTATGTACAGCAATAAAGCGTTAACGTTCAGTATAATATCGCATAGAAATGGCGAGTGGATTCCTGAGATATTTTATGAAATAATTCATTAATGTTGATATAAATGTTATTTGATGTCTTTGAATACTTATAGTTAATATAAATTAAAGTTCTATAATTTCAATCAATCAAGTGAACTTGCACATTCAAACTACAAAGGGATCCACAACGCTATTTCTATGAGGGTTGGCAGACGGGGGATGGTATCTCTCTGTAAACATCATTGTCAATTGATATCACCGACACATGCATGTATTTATAACATAAAATGTATTTGTATTGTACATATTACGTATGTATGTTTTCGAAAAGAAAAATTATTGACTCATAGCAACGTAAAAACTAAGTAAATTACAAAATAGTTTATTAATCTACACTAATATTATAAAGAGGAAAACTTTGTTTGTTTGTTTGTTTGTAATTTGTAATTTTTTCACCATTCGAAAGCTACAATATCCAAGAGTAATATAGGCTAAATTTTATTTTGGAAAAAAATAGGGTTCCGTAAAATATTTGGGTTTTTCGGACACAAGGTGTAAAAAATCAACCAGAAAAGTTACTTATTTTGCTTACGCTGCCTAAACTATAAAAGGTAGCACCATAAAATGTTCTAATTAATTGGAGATCTTATAAATATCTACAAAAAAGTCCGCGACACACTATACCTATCTATGTCGAGTGAGGCACAACAACCATTTTTTTTATTTAAAAATCTTAAATTTTTTGGCCACATTTAAACGCATTTATTTTACTCATGCTATTAATTCTTATCAAAATAAATTATTTCATCACTAAGTACAGTTTATGTAGATAATATTTGGTATGTAAAAGATTAAAATTGGACGTTTGGTTTTGAAGTTATGGCGAAATTAAAATATTACTATTTCTGCGTTGCGAAGTGAGCGTCACCAAGGCGGGGGCGCGCGTGCGGGAGGGGTGTTTAGATCTATGTTATAATATACGATGATGAATTAAGAATTCGATCTTTGTTCAAATATCTATTTAGTACACGGAAGAGTTTGTTCGTTTGTTTAAACGGGCTAATCTCTATCTGCGTGTCGGATTGTAAAATTATTTTTGTTTATTCTGAAGGCTAGACTCAAGAGTGAAATATACTATTTAATATCAATTTATACCCATCAGTTTGCCATAAAAATATATTTTTAATGCTAATGTACTGAAATTTCATACAATGTTTAACAAAAATGTAGATCTTTAGTGCACGGGACGGGACGGAGGATATTGCTTCACGGGAAACTATAAAAAAATTAAATTGAGAGGGGGAGCGGGGAATGTGCACACTTTATATGTGACTTTATATGTTTTTTATATGTGACCTAATATTAAACATATAATTTAATTTAATGTATTGGAGCTATTGATAATTTATAAATATGATAAATGTGTATGTAACGATTTATATCTTGTAATATGTAAATAATGTTAGCGACGCCCTAACAGGGCCTCATGTGTATTTGTATGTGCATGAATGCTACAATAAATGAATAAATGAAAGACTTTCACACATTTTGTATGAAAGTCTGTCTTTAAAATTAGAAGAGTACCTAAGAGGTTTACACGCGTTTAAGTCGCGGGCGACTGCTAGTTATTATTATAAAAACAAAAAACCCGACTGCATAAAGTATTTAGAATTTTATATAGATATAGTGATCCTTGTTTTTCTCTTTTCAGTTCATAACTTCTATGCAGTCGGGTTTTTTGTTTTTATAATAATAATTTTATTTGAGACTTTTTATTTTAGTTTATGGTATAGAAATGACTCGATACACTTTATGCCATTATTTGTTAAAACGGCAATATAAAGTTGATATGATATTTATATTTTTAAAATGGTATTTTTGCGACCTTTCATTTGATACCCATATTGCTAAGATAGAAGAAAGAAATACACACATCCCCCCTTTTTTCCCCCATTTACAGCCGCCGTTTTGAAAATTTATATAGCCTATGTCACTACCACAATTTTTACAAATTCAACGACACATGTCAAAATCCGTTCAGTCGTTTAGGCTGTAGCGCGTGCCAAAGAAATGGGCATACATACATACGCTCGAAAAACATAACCCTCCTTCTAACGTAGGTGGGTAAAAAGCGCCGTAGTTTTGCAGCCGTCACTACCCGTTATCTAAAAGTAAAGTGAAACTGCAAGGTAGATCATGTTTTTGTGAACAGATGTCACCGCCGCGTTTCCGCGCCCCGTATGCAAATCCCCTTAGCGTGAATTGTGAATGTGAACTCGTAACACCTGCACATTGAATTCTAAGTGGAGAATTCCGCTCATGCCGTTGACTGCGGACAATTTGAGCGAATTGCTCGCGCTTCTATTAATACCCGATATGTATTACGTGTGTCGGACCAGTGATTCCAAAAGTGCACTGTATCGACCCCCAGGGGGCTTATTGAAGTAAAAACTTACCAGCGCCGACACAGCGTTATGTTCTGTGGAGATCCTCTTAAAGTTTGGCTACTTATAGATATTTTGTGTTGTAGTCAATCAAAGCTCAAGAAGCACCCGGGTAATGATTTCACCCATGCCTGCTGCCTTTTTTTTTTGACGCTGGGAAATGCGTTTACGCGTACAATTTTGTAGGAAAATTATCCTCCACAAATTTTAATGGCCGATACATTCTAAGATTTCACTAAGTATTGAGGAGAACTTAGGGTATGTCTTTACCGATAAGATAACTAAGAAGCTAAAGCCTTCCACTCAAGCAGACCTCAGTCGAGCTTCACTGTTATAAACCGCCAAATACACCTAAAATGTTCAGCATCCAAACCGTTTGTGTTCCAACATCAGTAGAATACACGTAAACGAACGTTCGCTCCATGAATATGTTCCGCGTATTATCCCGCGGCCGGTGCTCTATTTATAAATGTGCTGAAGAGTTATCATATAATATACGAGAGCCGCTGGTCGCTAACGGAAGCAGGTCGCGGGCGACTGCTAGTTATTATTATAAAAACAAAAAACCCGACTGCATAAAGTATTTAGAATTTTATATAGATATAGTGATCCTTGTTTTTCTCTTTTCAGTTCATAACTTCTATGCAGTCGGGTTTTTTGTTTTTATAATAATAATTTTATTTGAGACTTTTTATTTTAGTTTATGGTATAGAAATGACTCGATACACTTTATGCCATTATTTGTTAAAACGGCAATATAAAGTTGATATGATATTTATATTTTTAAAATGGTATTTTTGCGACCTTTCATTTGATACCCATATTGCTAAGATAGAAGAAAGAAATACACACATCCCCCCTTTTTTCCCCCATTTACAGCCGCCGTTTTGAAAATTTATATAGCCTATGTCACTACCACAATTTTTACAAATTCAACGACACATGTCAAAATCCGTTCAGTCGTTTAGGCTGTAGCGCGTGCCAAAGAAATGGGCATACATACATACGCTCGAAAAACATAACCCTCCTTCTAACGTAGGTGGGTAAAAAGCGCCGTAGTTTTGCAGCCGTCACTACCCGTTATCTAAAAGTAAAGTGAAACTGCAAGGTAGATCATGTTTTTGTGAACAGATGTCACCGCCGCGTTTCCGCGCCCCGTATGCAAATCCCCTTAGCGTGAATTGTGAATGTGAACTCGTAACACCTGCACATTGAATTCTAAGTGGAGAATTCCGCTCATGCCGTTGACTGCGGACAATTTGAGCGAATTGCTCGCGCTTCTATTAATACCCGATATGTATTACGTGTGTCGGACCAGTGATTCCAAAAGTGCACTGTATCGACCCCCAGGGGGCTTATTGAAGTAAAAACTTACCAGCGCCGACACAGCGTTATGTTCTGTGGAGATCCTCTTAAAGTTTGGCTACTTATAGATATTTTGTGTTGTAGTCAATCAAAGCTCAAGAAGCACCCGGGTAATGATTTCACCCATGCCCTGCTGCCTTTTTTTTTTGACGCTGGGAAATGCGTTTACGCGTACAATTTTGTAGGAAAATTATCCTCCACAAATTTTAATGGCCGATACATTCTAAGATTTCACTAAGTATTGAGGAGAACTTAGGGTATGTCTTTACCGATAAGATAACTAAGAAGCTAAAGCCTTCCACTCAAGCAGACCTCAGTCGAGCTTCACTGTTATAAACCGCCAAATACACCTAAAATGTTCAGCATCCAAACCGTTTGTGTTCCAACATCAGTAGAATACACGTAAACGAACGTTCGCTCCATGAATATGTTCCGCGTATTATCCCGCGGCCGGTGCTCTATTTATAAATGTGCTGAAGAGTTATCATATAATATACGAGAGCCGCTGGTCGCTAACGGAAGCAGGTCGCGGGCGACTGCTAGTTATTATTATAAAAACAAAAAACCCGACTGCATAAAGTATTTAGAATTTTATATAGATATAGTGATCCTTGTTTTTCTCTTTTCAGTTCATAACTTCTATGCAGTCGGGTTTTTTGTTTTTATAATAATAATTTTATTTGAGACTTTTTATTTTAGTTTATGGTATAGAAATGACTCGATACACTTTATGCCATTATTTGTTAAAACGGCAATATAAAGTTGATATGATATTTATATTTTTAAAATGGTATTTTTGCGACCTTTCATTTGATACCCATATTGCTAAGATAGAAGAAAGAAATACACACATCCCCCCTTTTTTCCCCCATTTACAGCCGCCGTTTTGAAAATTTATATAGCCTATGTCACTACCACAATTTTTACAAATTCAACGACACATGTCAAAATCCGTTCAGTCGTTTAGGCTGTAGCGCGTGCCAAAGAAATGGGCATACATACATACGCTCGAAAAACATAACCCTCCTTCTAACGTAGGTGGGTAAAAAGCGCCGTAGTTTTGCAGCCGTCACTACCCGTTATCTAAAAGTAAAGTGAAACTGCAAGGTAGATCATGTTTTTGTGAACAGATGTCACCGCCGCGTTTCCGCGCCCCGTATGCAAATCCCCTTAGCGTGAATTGTGAATGTGAACTCGTAACACCTGCACATTGAATTCTAAGTGGAGAATTCCGCTCATGCCGTTGACTGCGGACAATTTGAGCGAATTGCTCGCGCTTCTATTAATACCCGATATGTATTACGTGTGTCGGACCAGTGATTCCAAAAGTGCACTGTATCGACCCCCAGGGGGCTTATTGAAGTAAAAACTTACCAGCGCCGACACAGCGTTATGTTCTGTGGAGATCCTCTTAAAGTTTGGCTACTTATAGATATTTTGTGTTGTAGTCAATCAAAGCTCAAGAAGCACCCGGGTAATGATTTCACCCATGCCTGCTGCCTTTTTTTTTTGACGCTGGGAAATGCGTTTACGCGTACAATTTTGTAGGAAAATTATCCTCCACAAATTTTAATGGCCGATACATTCTAAGATTTCACTAAGTATTGAGGAGAACTTAGGGTATGTCTTTACCGATAAGATAACTAAGAAGCTAAAGCCTTCCACTCAAGCAGACCTCAGTCGAGCTTCACTGTTATAAACCGCCAAATACACCTAAAATGTTCAGCATCCAAACCGTTTGTGTTCCAACATCAGTAGAATACACGTAAACGAACGTTCGCTCCATGAATATGTTCCGCGTATTATCCCGCGGCCGGTGCTCTATTTATAAATGTGCTGAAGAGTTATCATATAATATACGAGAGCCGCTGGTCGCTAACGGAAGCAGGTCAGCGAGTTAACCTCGAAATCATTCGCTATTTCACGCAGCTGGCCCGTAAACTTTTTAAACCATTTAAACCACATTTTATTTATCTACGAACAAGCCCGTGTAGAATACGGGCTTTACTTTATACAAGGGCTATATTTTTCACACGAACTGTAGGAAAGTCTCATTCTTTGGCACACACTCAGTTAAGTTTGACGTGCCTATCTGTGTTTCTGTATATCTATGAGTCTGTTTGTGACATCGTAACATCTAAACTAATGGATTGATTATGTTGCGATATTATTTGGTATGACTCTTCTGCAAATTTATTGAAGATCCGATTAGCCAAACCGAAGTTATCAGCATTTTGACTGAGTTTACTTTGGTTTATAGAGAGCATTTATGACGATAAATCCCGTATGCTTTTCTTAATGATAGAGTTGGGTAAAGACGTGTAGAGTTAAGAGCTTTTGCTCTCCATGAAAGCTTAAGTAGACGAGCTTTGGAAATTGTTATTGGTAGTATTAGCCTATATGCAAATTGAAATGTAAAAGCGTCTAGGTTAAGAGACTTTCTACAAAATATCCATAACTAATCTTACAAATATCTACCAAAAAAAAGAAATAGAATAAATTTCTAATTATTGTCTTTAATCCTCCCCAGCCAGGCCATTAGATGCTCGGTCAAAAGAATGCAAAAATAATGAAAGGTCCACCGAATGAATGTTACCAATTAAAATGGAGGTTAATGAATGGTATTCGTTCAAAGGATCATTCTAATAACGAACACCGCGGAAGCGACTTCCACCACTAAGGGTATTGTGAGTCTGTGGCATTCATTTCATTATTTTAATAAGTTAAAGTTGAGACTTTGTCTTTGTTAGCTTAAATAATATTTAAATTGTGTAAATGTGCAGCGTGCTCCCCGCGGCAAGGGGTACAACATCACCAACTTATCAACACCGAGTTAAATGTACGGATTATTGTTTGGGAGAAGTGACACAGTTTGTCCCAGGATTCGAATTCAGGACTTTGTCAAATTTATAATCACTGGACAAAAATAGTTTGTTAAATTTTTTTTATCTTTATTGAAGGAGATTGGTCCAATCGGACTATTTCGCTCCGTAAGGAAATATTTATTATACATAAAGAATTCACATTAAACGCTAAATATAAAATAGAAACTTAGAAATAACCATTTTTATAATCAACTAATTAATTTTTCGCAGCGATTTTTTGTATAGCCGTAGCAGGGCCCTAGCTTCATCCGATTTAAACTGAAAGAGATTTTATCATAAACTGTTCCATGTGTCTAGGTTTGGTGTGACCAAATCTATACTAACTTGCGAGAATAAATAAATACTTTAGAAATTTGAAATTATGACCCAAAAGTTAATCTCTGCCATCTTAACGAGTTTTCGATACTTTAACCATTGAAAAAATCTGCCTTCACTTTATATACCTACTCTGATTTTTCTCGAAATCTGTATTTATTAATAAAACCCCATACTTATCCGATAAAAAAAATTGAAGGTAATACCTAACACAACTCAACACATAGAATTGAACCAATAAAAGGACATCTGAGCTATGTAGACTATAAGACGCTCATCTGTGTGAACTGTAAGTCTAGAATCGCTGCCGCTCATCGCTTGGAGCTCGCGGCGGATCAGTGAGCGGGCAAATGAACGTTATTCAGAGCGGCTACGGCTCCCGCTCACAAATAACTCCGCTCCTGTGATTACACGAATTGAGACGCGCTGCCGGATTATGTGCATTACTGTACCGACTACCGACACATACCTAGCGTTTCACTGTGATCCTATTGTACGTATCCAGCAAGGAATCTTAGCTTGTACTCTCGACTAGATGTATACGAATTAGAATTTTCTCTAACCTGTATGAATTTGTTAGTGTTCCAGCGTGAAAAGTAGTCTAAGTTTTAATCCAGTATACAACTAATTTATTTCCAACATAAAACCTAGAGCTTTATCGGAAAATCACTTCATATTCATCAAAAACATCGCTTTTATTTAATATATTTGAATCCTACAATCTATATCAATAAAAGTCCATTATTCGTAAATACCCACCTACAGGAGACTAGGCCTCTCTCCTCATAGAAGAGGGGAGAGTAGGGAGGGGAGTATGAAGTTTTTGCCCACTATGCTGCTCCAATGAGGGGTGGCCGGCTACATAAAATTTACAATTAGGTATTATTCTTCATAGTAGCTATAATTTATAACTTAATAAGCAACATCTTGAAGCAATGAACTTAACTTAAACATATCGTCTCTCTAAGTCGGATAATTTTCCCACATTTACAATAAAACAGTTTAACGTTGCATCCATTCAATAAATGATTCTGCAAAATCTCTGTACACGGTAAGAGCGAGTTCATTTTGTTCTCTAAATGGCGTCGAATACAAAATCAATGAGTTCTTGCCGTGTCCAGATAGCTATGCGTGTGTGGCGCGAACATAAGCGATGAGCTTTTAATTTGAACCTCAAATACATTGTTGATTTCTGCTGTAGATTATTGATGTATTTAATGAGTCATAAGGAAGATCAAAAATAGGGCTGTGTAGATAATTAAAGATAAAATATATAGGACTTACAGTACAGCAAATGAACAGTGAAGGAATAAGTAAGCGAATGATAATCATGAATGTACGAACGAACAATGTCCAAAGACAACTCAACGTCATCACCCATCACTGCAATACGACTTACATTTTGATAACATTCTAACTAAATTTAAATATAAAACTTCATTCATTAAATCATTGACGACAAAAGATCTAAGAATACTTTCATATACACACAAACTATCTTTTTATGATTTCCGATAAATTGTAAATTTTTCTCAGTCGTGCGCTCTTGACAGAGTGGTTGCGCTACGATTTTTCTAAAATTACGTCGGTTAGTAGCGTTCGGTGAACACTTGGCTACTGTTTGAATTTTGGCCTTCATCGAGACCTCCCTCTGGACTATATTTTTTTTACGTGGCATTGAACCCTCATTTCGTGAGATGTGGCCAAAGAACCTCAAAATTCGTGCCAGTACTGTTGAAGAAAATCTTTCTTGTATCCGTAGTTCTTTCAGGATATAATCATTTCTTCTGAAAGCAATTAAATGAATTAAGAAACGAGTCTAACACCAAATCTCTTGGGCGTCGGTTGTTACAGACTTGTCATCGCAGATGCCAGTTTTCAGCACCGCAGACAAAGATTGGGAAGACAAGACATTTCACCAGTCGAACCTTAGTAGTCCCCTGTCTTTCCACATAAATAAACAAAGATTACTGTTTATTTAACCGATTTCTGTATGACGTCACGTCTTCCCTTTATAGAATCTACAAGTGTGAATGTAATAGACAGCCAGAGTCCAAATAAAATATGTTTATAACAATGTAAGATGTTAATATTTAGAGTTCGTCTGGTGTTATATAACACACGGATACACCGTAGGAAGCAATCACAGCCGGCCATTGTTTCATACAAAAACAATTTCCCAGGCCAAAAGTAAGATATTATACGCTCCCAGTACTTTATAGGTGCCCCACTATGAGAAAATTTTAACCTATGACTATTTAAAACAGTTGTTCACAAACAAAATGAGCTTTATTTTCCTACTATCAAGGTTAAAAATTCATTGTGCAAATAGAAAAAAAAACTGCGTTTCATTTTGATATTTATGTGTATAGATTTAGAGTTTGCAGTGGAACGTGTCGACTCGTTAGTACGTCTTGAGCAACGGCCGTGGGAGTTTTCAATCCATTGTTTTTCCTTTTCTCCGTAACCTTCAGTTTATTTCGGTTCAATGAACTCGGGTATTATAACGCGATTGTAGTATTTATAAAGATTACTTGCTTATGCCTTCGACTGCGATCGCGTTGAATAAGTCTTTCCTTAACTTATATTTTTATTGTATTTATTTTACTAAGACGGCCCCAAGATTATTACAAAAAAGTATTATTATAACAAAAATTATTATAACAAAAAATATACTCGTACTCTATATGACATTTGCATTTTATTGATGATTTTCCGTGAAAAGTAAAAGAAAAATATGATATCTTTTCACGGAAAATCATCAGTAAAATGCATGCGTTTTCGTAGACTCTTAACAATCTAGATTCGAGAAAGACAGACTTGTGTTAAATACGTGTCGTGAATGACGTCACGTACATTCTGTATCATTTCTATACAGTAATACGACAGTCGCACAGATTCCACACGCGCTCACCGTTTCGAGCTCATGTGTCAACATTTCTATTGAGTAGCGTTATATAAAGGGCTTGAGCCGACGACAGCTCGAGAGAAGATATTGCGTGCTACCGGCTGCGACAGAACTTTTTATTCTGTACAGGCTAGCGCTTGGCTACGACCACGCCCGATGGTAAGCGAAGATGCAGCCCACGGTGGGACGACCTCGCCTAGAAGGTGCCTGTTCACTCTTGACTTATTGATAACCTCACGGTAGGTGGCAGGGAAACGTTAGCTGGATGGGTGAAACATCGATAATAATACGGACAAATAAGTGGACTATACTTAGGTCTTGTTTATTAATGATAAAAAATCCAATGAATATATATTTTCCATAGTGAAAAGTTTTCTTATAAAGATCTTATAGAAACGTATTCACTGTATTAAAATATTAAACCTGAAATATAACAAAAAACTTATTTTTGTAACTAATATTATTAACAATCAACTTCATTAATCTTATTTTAATCAACTTATAAGAGAACATGTAAATGTGAGCGCCTTCAAGCTGCTCCTATGCGTTACGTCACATATAATGGTATTAGGACTGTAATGTTATCAAGTAGCCAGTACACAGGTAGTATAGCATAGCTAGTTCCAGTAGAACGTCGCCCTTCCCTAAAGCAATCACAAACACCAACTTACATTTTAGCGGCTTAACCGTCTTTGCGGAAGATGTATGCAGTGTACACAGGACAGGGGCGTCATATGTGAGGATAAGCCCGGCCCGCTTTACTCTGGCGGATAAGCGAAGTGGTTACCAACTTATAGTAAACTAACGGCCCGCTACGCCATCCTACGTCCATTTCCCGATAATCTCAAATATCTATTATCGAGCAAGAGCTGTCCGTCTTTGATTTAATTTTTAAGCAAACAGCACTGACTTCTTTCGCATTGAAAACTAACACTACTTCAAATAACAGACATGTTCATGTTAAAAATGCAATTTAAAAAAATCAACAGTTTTTGGAAATAATTCAATACATAACAAAAAAAAACAAATAAAAATTTTAGCTTTTAGGACGTAGTATCACCAACTTTGTCGTTGAGTACAGTAGGTATTCGTATCACATACACACTACGAGGTTTATTTAAAATTCTGTATGTTACAAAATAAAACTATACTGCACAAGATTCAGCTTCTTAAGTTTGGAATAACCGCTGATATGTCAGTCAGTTAATTAGTAATTATCATCATCCTATTTCTAAAAACTCAAACTATTGTAACTTAAAGTTAAAAGACTAATCGTTCAAGTTATCTCGGATAAAGTCGCGCGCGTGTACTATGTCAGTATAACGTGTGCAGTGTGTACCTTTGTAGCACTTAAAGCTATTTCCTAGCCGCCTCAGCTAGTCAGCTAACCGAACCAGTCTCAGCTGAAACTACTTCGCTAACTCTAACGCGATGCAGGAGCAAGCAACCATGTCTAATTGCCATGGTTTGTCAAAGGCCTTACCACTCGAGCGGCGCAGCGGGCGCGCACTTGCTACTTCTTGCGACTGTCTTGAGACACTCTTCGCTGGCTGGCTTTGCGACAACTTGTTCACTTCTTTGTGCTAGTTAGTGAAACTTATATTAAACGCAATTTTATTACATCTATTAGATTATGTTTTGTTTACGGTAATCTTGGTAACTAAACTAAAAGATTCCTACGAATTAATAACCTCGTTTTTTAGTTAGTTAACGAAACTTGTAAATTAAGAAAAAATGTAAAAGTTGCTGTTTAAATATTACCAATAATTAAAAAAAAATAACGAGTTCCTCCCGGTCTTTGTCTAGGGGGATACTTAGTGTTAGAGAAAATAAGCTACTATATTTCTAAATAATTGATTTATAACATTTAATGTTGTAAACCATAAAACATTTTAGTATGACCTTCAATTTTTTATTAGGCTGGCACCGACTGCATAGATATGCTTAAGTAAATTAAAACAACTAAATGACACAGTTATTTTTTACTTTTTAGTGCGTTTTGAATCGGTTCTATTTTAGTTAAAAAAATTTATTGTTTTGACAGTCGTTTCTCTCAATGTAAATGTTGAGACACTGACACTGGACACAGTAAGCAGTAATTGTTGAGAAAGCACATACTTTATTTTTATAAGGTTCACCCTAGAGCCTGATCGCAGAGCTCTTAAGATCTGTACCCAAAAGACAGTATTATATTATTAAAATACAAACGGCTGGAACTCACGCCACTGTATGCCCGACTAGTTTCGAACGTTAATGTGAAAAATACTTGCGATAATTTAAATTGTAATATAATACAATATTAGTGTAAAATTGTATTAGAAAGTGTGCTCACGAACTAACGGCCTTGTTAAACTGTTCACACATCTTACGATACTCATGAAAGAAAAAATACGCCTATTAAGGGCCTTTCTTTTGATACAAAGGGCGCGAAGGGTTTGCACCTAGCTCAGCGCCGGCGTGCGAAACGCGCGCACTTCACTCATCGCTTTTTATTTTTTTATTTGTTATTTCCAAAGGTCTGAGGGCTCGTTAACTGGTAACAATTTTGTAAGAAGTGGCTCTTGAACTATGAATTTGGTTTTTCTGTTTCTTTTGAATTTCTTTGTGTATTTACCTACTAGATTTGAAACGCTGCGAAATTTGTTTTACGGCAAACTGAGGCATTATTTCAAGGCTTAAACAATAAACACTTACTTTTCAACCCCCACCATAAAAGAGGGGAGGTAATAAGTTTGACGGCGATGGCTGTCTGTCTGTTCTGTGTAGGGCATGACGGAAAATTGGTGAAAAATGGCTTCCGCTACAAAATGACAGATCACATATTTTTTTTCACAACTCCCTCAATATAGGAAATCAAATAAAAGGACTTGACAAATAAAAAAATATTATACGCGATGAAAAGTTTAAAATCCGAGATGGCCGCCACGAAAAAATTGCGATTTACAATTTTGTCGGGAGTTTTTTTAAATTGTGCTACTACTATGTAGATACGGATTATTTATTTACAAAATCTGAAGCTTTGTGCTAATACATTTTAGTTAATTTGTGTTTGTGTTAATAAATATCTGAGTACTTACCTACAAACATCTAAGTAGTTTTAAAAAGATAACTGCAGAGTAACTTAGCGACTTTGTTTGCATTAGATATGCCTTTGTTTGCATTAGATGTTAATATCAGGGGTTAAAGTATGAAATTGCCGATTTGTACTGAAAAATAAAAATTCGTTTTTTTTTATTATTTTATTTAATTGAATTTAACATATTTATTTAATCAAAATAATTACCATTACTATCTATACATTGCTGCCATCTAATAGGAAGCTCATTTATGCCTTTGCGATAGAATTCTGGTGATCTAGATTCGACAAAGTATGTGAAAGCATTTTGCACTACCTCCTGAGAAGAAAACTTTTTATCACGTAGAAAATTGTCCAAATCACAAAAAAATGGTAGTCCGTTCGAGCAAGGTCTGGCGAATATGGAGGGTGACGAATTGTTTCTAATTGCAGTTCCTGTAGAGTTAAAACGGTTTCGCTTGCTGTATGAGGTCTCGCGTTATCATGGAGCAATAATGGTGAAGATCGATTCATAAGTCGGGGCTGTTTCACTGCTAGTTTCGCTATCATTGTTCGAAGTTCGGCGCAGTAGACATCTGCCGTTATTGCTTGACCAGATCGGAGAAAGCTATAGTGAATAACACCACGCTGAGACCACCAAACAGTTACCATTACCTTTTTATTGGTAAGCTTTGCCTTAGGACACCGTTGTGGCGTTTGACCTGGGGTCAGCCATTGCATTTTCCGCTTACGATTATCGTAAAGAATCCATTTTTCACATGTCACAATTCGATCCAATATTCCTTCATTTCAGTATCGATTCAACAAGACAACGCAAGTTTCAACACGCGTTTTATATTTTTTTATTTTATTGATTTGACGCAAATGAGTCAATATTGTTGGTAAAGTACCGTTATCCATGCCGCTAATTCCTGGGTAGTTTGCCTCAGATTGGCTTCCACCATGTCTTTCAAATTATTGTTATTCACCTGTGTGGGCGGTCTTCCCCGTGGTTCGTTCTTCAGATCGAAGTTTCCATCACGAAAGCGTTTAAACCAAAATCGCACGTTCATTAGCAGTCCCCTCTCCAAACGCAACATTAATATTGCGAGCTGCCGCGTTAGTTCCGCGTCGAAACTCGTATTCAAAAACTACACGATTTTTCGAAGTATCTATCTTTATTGTCTAAGCTGAATAAAAAAACAACTGAAAGTTGATAATCGAATGTTGCACATTTTTTAAAAGAAAAACTACACAGGTACCGTATGAAAAAAGTTTCACTTTAAAATCTTAAACCATAAAGGTTCTATGTCAATTCGAAGTACCTATTACAATAAAACGGCAATTTCATTCTGTAACCCCTATTACAAAAACTCCATATATTGAGATTCCTTAATCAGTTGTAAGTAAATAAGATATCTAAGGCCGTCGCAGATTACGCAGTTCACAATAAAGGCTGTATCGGAGGCTTCGTGGCAGTTTGGGGCAGATTTAATTTATAAGGGATGTTATTATTTACCCGCAGAATAAAACGGGGTGTGGATAGTCTTTGTGTGCGCGTATACATTTGGGTTTATATCGTTATGGGCGGGTGTGGGTTACATCTAGGTTTTGTTCCTATTGTGTGAGGTGCCGGTTTTGCAAATCTATACTACGAGTAGGTACAATGAGCAAAATCCTTGGAATATTGAATAAAATTATCGTAATACTCACTTGGACGATTCGCATTCAGATGAGAGCTGGATTGAAACTAACAAACTTAATTTTGCTGCTGATAAATTGAGGTCCCTGTACACCAATATACGTACTGACCAGTTTACCAACTGCAAACAAGTTGTATGTTTCAATAGAAAGGAATACATGTCTTTCTACAATAACCGGACTTTCTGTATTCTTATTTGAAGCAGTTTCATATTTTGAGCTTATTGCTGAAATTCACAAAGTTTTAAATTTAAAATATCAAGTAGGCTTACAAGCACTTCATGTTTGACTATTTGTAATGCTTCAGAATTGCCGACAAAATCTGAACTTTACTTGAAGTTACTTTCAGTACTTATTCAATTTTCTTATAGATACCAACAGTAAAGAGAATGAATGAGAGAAGATTAACAAAAGAGAATTATGAAACGAGGGAAAGGAAATGTTGAAAGTGGAAGGCCTAGGCGGATGTTCCTTGACCAAATTCAGGACATTTTACAGAATGGTCAGGTCCAAGAGTATCCGAAACCGACGAACTTGTATGAAAGGATTAATGATAGTAGAAGACGCTAAGAAAGTATGCAAGGATTGTGGAAATTGGAAGGATGTAGTCTCTGCCTATCCCTATGAGAATTAAGTGTGACGTTATGTATGTACGACAGTAAACCAGGTGGAATTTGGAACTTAAGATTATACAAATTTCAGTTCACTGCCCTAGCACCATTAAAACGTTGTGCTTCAAGTAATCTGTCGAGGCTAAATGAACCGTAACAGTCTTTTGTACACAAAACAATATAAAAAGTGTTTGTATTGTGCCGCAAACGATCCATCACGAGTTATTATGTTAACTTTCCCCATTATCACTTAAACCACCTTCCATGCTGTCGCCGTGCGTCGCCGTGCGTCCTGCTACCATTTCATTTTTCCCAAGTCCTTTGTTATTTTCAAAGGTATTGAAAAACTGATTCACGCGATCCTGTAGGGCTGTCAACTGAGCTGCTATGGTAAGGATATCGCTAGCCGTTTGTTTGTTTCATTGTAAGTATGTACATCTGTATGTCTGGGACAAACGTTGTACTTTCATGGTATACTCGCGTCTTTAGGTGACAATGCAATAGATACCTACTTCTAAATAAAATATAACTCATAAATGTTAGGTTCACTTACCTTGGTCAACACTTTGGTGCTATAAGTTACAGCTTTTTTAATTTTAAGTGCCTGGTTGACCGAGCTCGGTTCACTATTTTTTTTTAATTACAGGTTTTCTAAAAATCAAACCTGGCTAAACCGAAACCCCTTGCATATACAAAATTTCGGAATATAGAAAAACTTAATTATTATGTATGTAAGACCAAATAGACAGTACTATAGGTAAGCCTTAATAGCTTTCCGATAAAAAGGCCGGATTCAACTCAAAGAAGTAATAGGTTTGATCATCGACTGTTAGTCCATTGTCTTGCTCACTTCTAATACAAATGTTCCTAACAAAAATAGTTGTAGAATAATGTAGGTTTTTGGATCTTTTTATATTTTATTGTGTTGGCAGCCCTGCTCACGCCGCACACCTTTTGTTTACACGCTCATATTTATTAACTTACCCAAAAAAACGAAAACAAATCAAAATCAACCGTAATACAAAAAACATAAAGTCGAAATTAGCGGGGTCGGCTTCGCGAGCAGAAATGTTCCTCGATTTCCTAAATCACTGATTGAATTTAACGTGCAGTTGTTGTTCTTTGTAATGGGTTTGATTCCCGGGATGTTATTGAAAAGGCTTTAGGATCGTCCCTTAATGCACAAAACCTTCGCTTCTGTTTGTTTTTGGACCTTCTATTTGGTTTTCTTTTTTGGTATAAATTAAGTTGCGGACGCGACGTACATTTTCCTGCTATTTACTTCTTTAGCCAGTTTTGATTTAAAATTTATATATTTTTTCTTCAAAATCAAGTACTGTACGATATGATAATGAGTGATTTATACCTATATTATTATTTTAGGGTCTTTTACTTTTTATCGGTTTTTATGTCATCTGTAGATAAAAAACTAATTTCTGTATTTTTATGGCAGTTTTGGAGACAAGGAAGGGGTAACCCTAAAAAAAAGATAGGAAAATCCCGATAGTGCTACTTGCCTAGTGAATTTTGAAATCTAAAAACTTTATTTCAAAATAAAAAAAATATTTTCCAAAAGAATCTTACAAAGAAATGTTGTATGTTGAAATATGTTATCAAAATTTCACAAAAAAATGTTATATTCATACAAATGATCACAATAAAATATTTATTTAATATAATAACTTGCGTCAGACACGAGAGCACCTGGAGGCAAATGGGTCGGCTTTCATCTTCACAAAAGAAATGTGAGTAATTATTTGTTTATCATTAATATTTGAGCTTGTTTGGCTCTTGTCAAGCTTAGCTCACCTTCTGGACACCTACAGCGCATCGAGGATGCGTCATTAGACGTATCTCGTGAAGAAAATTCCATTGTAACAAAAGAGAGAGAATATTTATACGACCTCTACTGTAGAATTCATCCAATAAACCTTAATGATGGTGCTTTAACTGTAAAAAGAAGTATCGGAAATATAACTGTTCGATCAGAGCGTTTAATACCTATATTTATAACGACTTCATTCCAAAACTATATAAAATCGATCAATTCATCTACGAACTATTATACCACACTGAACATCTGAAATCTCTCTAACAATTCTGTTTTATTCTCAGGGGTTAACCTTTTTAAAGGCAAAGAGCTAATAAACGATTCCCTCGCTGCAGCAGCAAGCTATCGAGCAGGCTTATGAGAGCAGCTCATCTCTCATTAACGAGATGCTGCAAGAGTTGCTCCCTGCGGAGCTAGGAGCGCTGCCTTTGTATAGCTTGCTCGAGAAAATTCCGAAAATTCTTTAAATTTTATTCAACGCTACTCAGGTAATATGCAATCTTTTAAGCTCAAAATTTCTTCACTTCAATTGACCTAAAATGGTGTGTGGGGATGAGTTACTACTTATTGATTTGTGTTTTAATTTCTGACGTAAAATACAGAGAGCCTTATATGTGTATTTGTCTGTGGGCATGATCGACGTAGTTCTACATTCGATAAACAACAGATAAAAACAAAGAACATGTCTGTTATCACATAAATAAGCCGCGTCATAAAAATACTATTACTTTAGAAGCTACGATGCCACAGACAGACACATACAAAGCAAAATACTGCTCTTACTTCTGTCAAAAGTTTACAGTGACTCTTCAAAATCAGTTAAACAATAACGAACCAATCAGAAATTGATTCAAGAAACTGGCGAACCAATAGCAAATTCATTTGATCACGCCACGCCGATAAACGCCAATCGCGTATCATTACCCGTCGAAAAAAGAGCCAATAGAAGCGCACGGGGCGCACGTGCGGACGATATATCAGTTCCGCAAAAATTTAGACATTTGGTGCGGTACGTGCGGCGCGTGCGGAGGCGGCGGGTTTTATTATCGGTTTAATATTCAACACAAACCTGAAATGCTTAGGCTGCGGCTGCTGCGAGGCGATTTGTTTCCTTTGCCATTTCTCAAGCGTTGGTGAAAGGTTATATCTAAACATATATTATAAATAATAGGTATTTTAAGTGTAAATGTGAGTTTTATTTGTTTGTTGCACATTTTACGTACAGACATACGTAACCAAGTGCAAAAGAGGGACATTCATATTAGTTACTTTAGCTACTACTATTTTATCCACAAATAGTACTGTTCCCAAAAGCTAAAAAAAGTAAAGCCGCAAGAGAAACGTGACAAAATCTTCTACAGAACATCGAAACCATGGAATAAATGTAAACAAGGTATTGGTTGTAGACAAGTATAACCTCTGTCCATTTATACCGTACGCAAAAGTCATGTCAGAAGAATGATTCATTTGTTCTCTGTTGTTAGGATGACTTTATAAATGACGTATTTAAAGATTTTGATTAAAGTAGGGTACATTCAAAATAGAGCAGATAAAACCGCAAGGAAAAAACGGTAGATGGTGCCTTTTTACCCGACTGCGTCAGAAGGAGGGTTATATTTTTCGAGCGTATGTATGTATGTATGTATTTATGTATGTATGTCCATTTCTTCGGCACGCGCTACAGCCTAAACGGCTGAACGGATTTTGACGTTAAAGGTGTCGTTGAATTTGGCTAAATTGTGGAAGTGACATAGGCTGTATGAATTTTCAAAATGGCGGCTGTAAATGGGGGAAAAAAGTGGGGATGTTTGCATTTTTTTCTTTTACCTTAGCAATATGGGTATCAAATGATGACCTTTCATTTGAAAAAGACCATTTCAAAAATATAAATATCAAATATTATCATGTTTATATTACTGTTTTAACAAGCAATGTCAAAAAGTGTACCAAGTGTACCTTCTCATTTCTATACCACAAATTAAAACTAAAAAGTCTCAAATAAAATTATTATTATTAAATCAAAAACCTAACTGCTTAAAAGTTATGAACTGAAAAGAGAAAAACAAGGATCACTATATCTATCTATATAAAATTCTAAATACTTTATGGTGCTGCAGGCGGGGACGAACGTAGTTTTGATAGATCTTTCTTTCCCAGGTAGTAAACTATTTTGTCCACACCTGCAGCACCATAAAGTATTTATAATTTTATATAGATATAGTGATCCTTTTTCTCTTTTCAGTTCATAACTTCTAAGCAGTTGGGTTTCTTGTTTTTATAATAATAATTTTTTGAAGTCACCATATACCTACCGTAGTTATATAAAAACACAGAATATGCCAACTTCATTTAACTATCTAATAATTCAGGCGAAACCAAGCGCACAAGCTAAATATAATAATTTATAGATAAGATCGCAAAGAACATAAAGAATATTTAAAGTTAAAATATAAAAGAAAGCCATAAATATAATTTAAACAGACCGACAATCTCATTTTGCTAACAACGCTCTGTAGAAACACAGCGCGGCGCAAAGAAAGGCAAAGTTACCTTTTTTACAGCGAAATAATATATCAACGCTGATAAGAGACGCTTTGCATTTGCTCTCGCTCGTTACTTATTCGCGCGAGTGTCTGAAGGAGCCGTAAGATAGAATGACCTACGTCAATGTCTTGAAATCAAGGAAATGCGATAGATATCGAAAAGATATCCCAAATTTTATCCAACCAATGATTGAAACCAAGTGCCTCCGACGAATCTAATTCCAAACTTGCCATTGCCGTCACACTGACACTAAAGTCAATTCCATAAAGTCTATTTCCCCTTATCAATATTGTATTTTACCGTTGTTTAACGCTACGAAATCTACAGCGATACCTATGCGAGCGGATCGATCTTTATTGCTATAATAATAAAGTTGAAATTCTAATGTAGCAATACGATTTTGGGTCGGCATACCCAATCAAGTTGTCCAAATTTTATTTGCGTGCGCAATGAACTCTAACTCCTGGGAGTAAGGTGGGTTTTTGTTTGTGAAGTCGTTAGGTGATAGCGTTTGGGTGGAATAGGTTGTTTCTTGTAAATTAGGTCACGTCTCCAGACAAAGGCTGGTACATTCAGGCCCTGAAGTAATTCGATATATTTACTATTTTTCGCGTTGATTTTCTGTAATATTGTCCCCGCTCTGAGAACGCAGCGTATTGTAAATGTTAATAATGCAAGTATAATTAAACTATCCTTGAACTTCTGTTATTTAATTGATATTGGAAGGACTTTGTATATAATTATACTGTTTACAAAGAATCTCTTTACTTGCTTTTATTTATTAAATATGTAATAAAAATTCAAAAGTAATCAAAGCTACATTTGTCATTAGGATCGCTAACACAGAGGCCCATTTCGTCTTATCATAGAGAAACCTGGATTAGATTGTTAATTTAATTACTTCGTTTAAGTTTTATTGAGTATATAATTTCATGTGTATTATTATTCTTTACCCATATAATCTTGGTCGTCTTTTACTAAAGTTAAATAAAAACAGTGCAAATGTCTTGGATACAGATATAAAGAGACTGCCTCGTAAACCCCCACGTGCTGACGTCACATCCCCGCTGCTATCTGTAGCGGGATGAATCATCTCGACACGTTGGGGGTAATCCCTTTTATCCCCCTATCTCGTATTCTTTAGTTTAGTAACCTGTGTGACCTGAACTGTGAGGATACGGGGTTCAGATTCGATTACAGATTGTGGTCATTAGATTTATCGGAGCGTCTTAACGAATAGGCTTTTATATCTAAGACTGTAAGCAGGATTATTACCAGTTAATGTCGGTGGTAGTATCAGGTTATTTGTAGTGACTCTACCATCGGTTCAGCCATGTTAGACTAAATACTCCAAAAGTGTCTTAAACTAAACCAAACTGGATTGTATCATAAATCTTTGAATTTCTCACGTGATGATTACACCAGACCCATGACACTACGCTATTACTGTTTCTATTGAACTAGATTGGTCATAGCTTCGACAGACATAACTACTATTTCATTGCAGTAATATTTAATTACAAACATTAAGTATTTACTTGTAGTAATGAAACAAAAGCTTTGATTTCTTTAATATTTTTATGTTTGAACTCCTATATTTTACAGTACTGTACATGAAAGATAGCTTTGACAGTAAGCATAAGATACATACTTACGCATGAACTGGTTGGACGGTCGGGTAAAAACAAGGATCACTATATCTATTTAAATATATAATCCTTTAGGTTTTCGCGAGCCGGTGGTAGAGGCACAATAAACAGATAATGTGACGTTTCAAAGTGTTTAAAATTTACTAGATCTATCCTTGACATAACTTCTATACAGATTTTGTTTTTATAATAATAATTTTATTAGTTAACGACATTTTAATATTGGTTACACAAAATTTAAAATAACAAAAACATTTTTAATTTTTGTGCACTACTCAAATAATGTTCGGCAGGAATTGAATCAAATTAAATTGAAATAAACAATCCTATCAAGCATCAGTTGATGGTGAAGATACTAATACCTTCAGATCTGATGTACCCTCAAGGCGGAAGGCTCAAGGCTGCTCGGTCCCTACTCAAAGTCCAAAGGCTTCGCTTGGAGACGTGCACAAGCTCTTTGGAATTGTCAAACGTCACTTTAGTCGCAAATGTCAGCAATTCCTGCCAACTGAAATGTACAATAGTTTACAAGCTCCCGCGGGAATATCACTGTACAACTGTTAACTATTTATTAAACTTACAAAATGTTTATTGTTGTTTACCAGCGTGGAATTTGGTTGTTTCTGGAATACAATTCCTAGCGTCGGATGTAAATCCAACTGTAGTATGATTAACTAATATTTGAAACATTGTTATTGCAAATTTTATTCCGTTTTAGACAATAATCCTTTCGTCCAATCTTAGACATAAGACCAAACAAGATTAAAACATGGGTTGTTATAAGTTCATACATGTGTGACTAATGTTTCTTTAACTAACATAAAAATTTTTGACAAATAAAAATTTTTAAATAAAAATAGAACCGACTCAAAACGCACTAAAATGTAAAAAATAACTGAGTCATATAGTTGCTTTAAATTACTTAAGCATATCTATGAAGTCGGTGCCAGACAAGTTTAGGGTACCTTTATTTTACGTAGTAAAGCAGTTTGTGGGTTCTAGGTAACGTCCTTAAAGTAGAAACCTTGGCTGGCACCGACTCCTAGATATTCTTAAGTAATTTAAAACAACTAAATGACACAGTTATTTTTTACATTTTAGTGCGTTTTGAGTCGGTTCTATTTTTATTTAAAAATTTTTATTTCTTACTTTTTAGTGATTTATCGCAACGTATCGTACTCGTACTATATTGTCATAGTATATTATATGCCACTAGTAGCCAAAAAGCTACCGATACCGAGACAAAAACCGAAATCGCTGTAAGCTGCTCCAAAATTTGAAGAGTTGCTTCAATTTCCCCAGGATATCCTCATTAGATCCTAACATGATGACAATGGGACCACCTTGGAAGTGTGCCCTTTCTAATAAAAAAAGAATTATCAAAATCGGACAACTCTGTAAAAAGTTATGTGTGGTCATACATAAAAAAATATATATATATATATATATATATACGTGTCGAATTGAGAACCTCCTCCGTTTTTTTTTCATCGGTTAAAAATAGAACCGACTCAAAACGTACTAATAAGTAAAAAATAACTGTGTCATTTAGTTGCTTTAATTTACTTATTTCTACTATAAATTTTTATTTCTTACTTTTTAGTGGTTTATCGCCACGTATCGTACTCGTACTATACTGTCATAGTATATTATATGCCACTAGTAGCCAAAAAGCTACCGATACCGAGACAAAAACCGAAATCGCTGTAAGCGTGCCTCCAAAATTTGAAGAGTTGCTTCAATTTCCCCAGGATATCCTCATTAGATCCTAACATGATGACAATGGGACCACCTTGGAAGTGTGCCCTTTCTAATAAAAAAAGAATTATCAAAATCGGACAACTCTGTAAAAAGTTATGCGTGGTCATACATAAAAATATATATATATATATATATATATATATATATATACGTGTCGAATTGAGAACCTCCTCCGTTTTTTTTTTCATCGGTTAAAAATAGAACCGACTCAAAACGTACTAATAAGTAAAAAATAACTGTGTCATTTAGTTGCTTTAATTTACTTATTTCTACTATAAATTTTTATTTCTTACTTTTTAGTGATTTATCGCCACGTAACGTATTCGTACTATACTGTCAAAGTATATTATAGTATAGAACATAAGCGTGCTCTATCTAATAAAAAAAGAATTATCAAAATCGGATAACTCTGTAAAATGTTATGCGTGGTCATACGTAAAAAAAAATATACGTGTCGAATTGAGAACCTCCTCCGTTTTTTTCTTTGGTTAAAAAAACTATTTTCGATGAAAAATAGAAAACTCGATCCAAAGATAATCAGCATTATTCCATTAATTGAAATTATTAATGAATTTCTGTTAAAATTCGAAATTCTAGCTAAATTATCGACAACCGGGGTTTGCCAAACTTATACTTTTATCTCACAACAATTATTCTGTACAGTAAACACTGACAAGCCAAGTCTAGCCACCCTTATCAAGCTATAATTCTTTTTTAAAAATTTAATTAGTAACGAATGTCTCTGCGCTGTGATCCAGCCTCTTAAAAGGATCTTCGTCTTAATGTGTTCGCAGATTTATGTGAGGGGGCGCAGTCGGCGGCGCGCGACTGTGCGAGCTCTCGCGCCACGTGTTAAGAGTTTATTCGCGACTTTAGCGGATCACGAGATGCGTAATAAACTTTATCTCTCTACTATTTTATATAAATCTTGTTCGGTGAACTTTCTAATCTTTATATGGTGGCTCTGAGTTTAATATTTAACGTGGTTTTACGAGCTTAATGCTGATTTAGAATAATTTGATACGCATACATCTGATGGGATTATAAGAACAAAAATGTTTATGCTATTTTTTATTTCTCGTCTAGTCAGGTCTTAGCAGCAATCGTATCTAGTGTTATGTCGTCACCTAATATCAGATACAACTATACTTCACGATGATTATAGCGGCCGACTGTACGTTAAAGTTTCCCTTATAAGAAAGCGAATATAGAGCGTATAGACCTTCCACGCTGATCCAATGCGGATTGGCGAACGTAGGGTTTAATTTTCCAACTATTACTATCTAATTATAGCATTTTACATAATCTCCGTAACATAACTCAGGACATTGAGATCTGAATTCGTCAATCAATCGTTACCTGAAATATCTATGCGGTGTATTCTTTAAACAATAGTAAATTTTTCTTTTAAATAAAGACGTTCCATAACACAAATGGTTAAGAAAAGTAATAACAAAATAAAATAAAGAAGGTAGGTACACAAGTTTTATTGTGTCACGGAATGAAATATCTCATTGTCGTAGCAGAAGTCGCGGCGGCAGGACGTATATCAAGTGAAGTGACGCGTCGCCGCTCGTGGGAGGCTCAGACAAGAGACACTACGAGGGAGATAAATTCTACAAACATATTGCTGTGTTTGATACATACTAAAGTACTTTTAGGAAGACTTATTCATGACCGCGATCTTGGGCACTTGAATTAACGAAAGCAGCAATATTTTTACACACTACAAACACTATATATATATATTTTATTTCCAATATTTGGAAATAAAATATATATATATAGTGAGTAGTGTCTCAACAGTCTAAATACACCGGTTCAGAAATTCAGCTATTCTAAACCCAAACTCAAAATAATTTTTTCAAATTGGCTTTACCTTTATTAACATTTTTCAAAAGTCATGTTAGACTGTTATTTCAAAGTTATGGTGATATGTTAAGCCGAAAACTTTAAATTAAAGCTACTATATTAAACTTAAAGTAAAATTTTACGATTGATAATTTGCATTTAAGATAATAGCATATTGTGCGCTTTTTAGATTAGGCTTGAGGCCCTTTCTAGCTTAAACCTGGCATTTTTCGAATTTTCATCATACGCCCTTAGCTTGTGCTACTTTGGTTGTAATCTACATTCGTTTCATCCAGTGGTATGTGGTATGACGGATCCGTTGTAAAGTTACGCCAGAGCTCGCGGGGCCGCGTCGCTGTAACCTTCATTTAATATTACACTGTTAATCTCTTGTTTATTATTCATTACATTTTTTATTCATTTTTCTTACTTTTGATGTATGCGTTTTTAAAGCTCCGGTGTTAAACACAGGGTGTTAATAGTCTATACATCTATCGTTTATGATGTAGTTTGTTTTGATGCAGACATGATCGACATGGTTTTTAATCGATAAGCTTGATTTTTAATTAATGTTTTTCTATCAGATCAGAAATAATTTCTAAAAAATAAGAATATTCGTTATTTAGATTTATAAGTGCGCGACAGTTGAAATTTAAACTTATAAACATTACATGTTTAATCAATTTTTGAATTATTCTAAGCCAAGCCCATCAGCAAACGTTTTGATTTTGCTTCTTAAATTATGTTATTTCATCATCATCATTATCAGCCTATTACCGGCCCACTACAGGGCCAGGCCTCCCTCCTTATAGGAGAGGGGATACGTTACGTTATTTATTTAAAAATATTTACGCAAATCGGATAGAAGTATTAAGCGAGTAATAAAATGATCGTCCAAATCGTTATTTTTCCACGAGACAATATTAGGAATACAATAAAACCCCTGCAGTCGCGCCACGTATCGTAATATATTTTATGGCGCTACATGGTGACGATCTTTTTATCGCGTATCTTGCACGTGCTCCCCTCCCCTATTTATTCGCCCCCTTATAGTTCCAGAGCTAGGGCAAAATTTCTTGAAAATAAAATAAATAAAAAATTAGGGCTTTTCAGATTTACAAGAATTCACTAAAAAACTATCTTTACAGTTTTAAGTACCCAAAATAATATATTTAAAAAATATACCGCTGGATAATTTATGAAAATTACGAAATTTTTTGTTTATTTGTTATGGCCCACTAACGTAAGGCCGGGCCTCTTTCTGTGTAGGAGAAGGAACTTGGAGATTACCAGCATGGTGCTCTAATGCAGGTTGGATAGGCTATGGTAAAATGAAACTAACGTAAAAATATAAACCAAACTCTTGCTTTAATCTATGAGTTTGCTTATGTGTTCAACATACAGTTTGATAAAGTTGAAGATTTTGGTTTCTATTGCTCAGTTATATTCTAGTAATTATGCTTTTGCTGAGCACTTTTGATAATAGAGTTCTTATTTGTACTTCCTACTTAATAGGAAATAAACTCTAAAACCTTTTAGAACAAGTACCCTGACCAAGCAGTCAACGCAACAAATATTTGTTAAAAGATTTGTACAAAACTTTGAGTACAGTAGTTGTACTGAAATGATACAACTGTGAAAAGCGTAAAATAAAAATAAATCTCGCAAACCCGACTTCCAAAGCCATTGCAAAGTGTGAGGGTAATTTCCACCGCTCGCTCTCGGCTCTCATCTGCCCTGAAATAAACGCTGATATGCAACTTAGTGATACATGGTGATACACGACGTGATACATGGTGTTGCAGGAGAGGGATGACGTCACGGGTAACTTTGTTGTTTGATTGTACTTTGCAGGTCATTTTGTACTTTGTAGTGTCAGTCTTGTTGTATCTACCTACTGCTCTATATTGGATTTACGATTTCGTATAATTAAAAAGACTAAATACTACTTGTACGAGCATTAGGACAAAAGTAATAAAATGCATTTATAAATATAAACATACGTAAATAATTAGCTTTGTACTTTTGACATATTCAGCAAAAATGTCAATAGCATTTTTAGTATCATAACTAAAAACAACGAAAAAATTTCTTATGCAACATCATGTGTTTTGGAATTTCTCTTTGCATTTCAGTAATCGCTTTGTAAGAATATTTACTGCGATTTTCGTAAAACATTAACAAAACTACTAGTTCATTTATGACTCTAGAATTTGTATTCAGATACTCCCGCAGGAACGGAAGCTAAGAGAGTGAAACCGCAGGACACAGCTGGTCATTTAAAATAAATCCCATATAAACGATACCGGATATCCGTCCACAACTCTGTTAGTGTAATAATTGTAACAGAGAGATACACAAGTGTACAATATTATGCCTCTATCAATTGCGTGCACAGAGATAACATCCCCCTCTACCCAACTAATTACTGTATCATCACATCAATACAAACACAATCCAACCGGACCACGACACTAACACGCCCGGGGGTTGGAGAACTGGAGGGGGTTACAGAATTAATATTATTATGACATTATCACATTTATATACAAACGTTTCAAATAATGTAAAATTTTTAAAATGTTATTGTAAATGTTTGTAATTCTAACTATAAATGTAATTGTATGTACATATTATAAATGAAATTGATTATGTGAAAAAATTCATAAAAAATTAAACCGACTTGAAAACGCACTGAAAAGTTATAAATAAAGGCGTCATTTAGTTACTTTAATTTACTTAAACATATCTATAAGTTTAAGGAAAGTTTATTATTTCTTGACTGCTATCACACCTGATGTTAAGTGATGATGCAGTCTAAGGTGGAAGCGGACTAACTTGTTAGGAGTAGGATGAAATTCACACCCCTATCGGTTTCTACACCACATTGTACCGGAACTCTAAATCGCTTGTCGGCACGTCTTTGTCGGTAGGGTGGTAACTAGCCACGGCGAAAGCCTCCCACCAGCCAGACCAAGACAAATTTAGAAAATTCTCAATCTGCCCTGCCGGGAATCGAACCCAGGACCTCCGTCTTATATCATCATCATTATATATCAGACCCTAACATGATGACTATGGGGCCATTTTTCTACTAAAAAAGAATTTTCAAAATTGGACTATTCTGTGAGAAATTATGCGTGCTCATGCATAAAAAATCCCTATTTAAAAAACTACTGAACCGATTTTGAAGAAATTTGCAGTATTCCCTAAGTTGAATAATACCTAGTAAAAAGAATTACTTAAATCGAACCTGTAATTCCGGAGATATGTGAACATAAAAATATAAAAATTCTTTACTTATCTCAAAAACTACGAAATTTTGATGAGGCTTTCAGTGTACCCTAAGTTGAACAATACCTAGTACAACAAAAATATATATATATATATATATATATATATGTATGTATGTATGTACACATACATACATAACATACATACATATATACATAATTACACTTTTGAAATTCGGCACATTTGTTCAGACGCTGATATAGACTAACATATGCGAAAACTAGGCTGTTCTGGAAATATTACATACATACAGCTTAAACTGATAACCTCCTTTTTTTAAAGTCGGTTGATAATATAATTAGAAGTTCTTATGAAACTTTACACTTAAAACAGATAGATGATAAATTACAAACATGTTGCTGTTTTGCTCGTCTAGTCACACACGCGCACGCATCTCAGGCTACATAATTACACTAAAAGTGAAATCGTGGTCAAGTAGGAGGTAGTCGAACGAGCGTTAATAGTAGAGCATCTGTTAGAGAATCTGTTAGCTTCTATACTAGCGGACAGCCGCGACTCCATTCGCGAGAAATTTTGTTTTTATTTTCTATTTATTTGCTAAGGTCATATTTATCTCTGTACCAAAATTCATCCATATTAGAGGTTAAATCGTGAAAAGTTGACAGACAGACGTACTTACTCTCGCATTGATAATGTTAGTATGTACTTAATAGATCGTTAATTCATTATACTTCAATTACTCTCATTTAGATTAGACGTTTCGGAGCGTGTTTGTTGGGAGAACGCAAGCAAAGCCGCGCGGCGCGAGATTGTGTGCGGAGCACTTAACAAGTCACACATCCTGAAGGCATTAGGGACAATATTACTTAGTCACCCACTCGCCCACTCACCCACGCACCCAGCCGCCGCGGGCGATGGGTGCAGGGTGTAGCAGACTGAGACAATTTGATTTGATCGAGTAACGCGTAATCTTTTAGGGTGAGTTAGGGTGACTTTACATCGGCGTTCTGGAATGCAACGTACAGTTTCTACAACAAACTACAACTCAGATTTTGCAATCGCATTATCCTATTTAAAAGCATTTATTTAAATAACGTTTATTTAAATATTGACTAACAAATCAATATTTAAATATCTGATTCAAATAATATCACGAGTGACCAGCGAAGGGTTTCGACGCAGCTGTGTCGCGCGTCTGAGGTATGATACGTCATGATATTTTCTTATTTCACTCTGAACAAAACATAGCTATGTTTATAGTTAGAATAATTAAATCTGGGCTTTTCTTACTAACTCCGCACCACTGTTTACACCAACAACGCGTAACAACAGCGTAAGTTGTCCATATTTTAGTTTGACTATAACGACAAAGGCCCGCAAAAAATACAAAAAAATATTACGTAACTCTTAAATTAGTATGATAATATATACTTACTACGAATGATGTGATTAGTAGAGTGACTATAAACCATCAAACTTGATTAAAAACCTAAGCCGATTTCAAACAAATAAATTGTGAGTTAAAAAAGAAAAATGTGTAAATTGGTAAGAACTCTCCCCTCGTGAATTGAATCACAACTATGATGAAACAACGAGAATAATATACATCGGAAGAACTTCCCCGGTGTGCAAGGCCCCTAAGATCCGCCACTTGCGTATGTAGGCAGTGCAAAAACCGGGGAACGATTCAATTGTAGGGGAATCACATTGTCTTTAACGACCGCCATCCGTCCGCCATCCGTCGCGAGCACCAGATTATGATGATGATTGCCGGAACATTCGATGCCTTCATTCGATTGGGGTGGACTTTCATTTCAAACTAATATTTTGCTTAAAACAGCATTATTTTAGACATTTGATCAAGACCTACCTCGTCGATCGTGTGGATTCAGATCGCGAGATCTAAGTTATAGAATAATACGAACTGGAGCCAGGCCCTACAAGTTATAAGCCAGGGGTCAGAAAATTCACCAGATCATCTTTAGCCGTCGGTCCTGGTTATCTACATCTGATACTTGATGATAGTGAACGTAAAACATGAATCCTGAGCACGTCAACCCGCATTTGAGCAGACGGTAGCGTGGTGGGTATAAGCTCCGTATCCCCTCTCCTATAGGAAGGAAGGTTATTGTTGACGACCTACCTGGCTTAGTTTACAACCCCTGCCTGCCTAAATCGTTCTGGAGCATTTTTGGCGATGGCTTGTTACCACCCTAGTGGCAAAGACGTACCATTAAGCGATGTATCGTTTCCGTATGGTGCCACGTTGAAAGAACTTGGTATGTTGGTATCTGAGTAAGCATTGTAACAAACAACGATCTGTATATGATGGGAATGCTCTCCGAAGCATGGGGCTATGATATCACCAATTTGCTAACTCTGGGTTGTTACTGATAACTAAATTGATTATGAATAGTGAAGAAATTTTCCCTCCATCAAATACAATATTACTCAAGTATAAATCTATGAAGTCCCATTCAAATGAGTGGTATCTATTAGGGCTCGCAAAAACACTTTAGCTCTCAAAGCCAAGAGTCCGTAAGAAAACAATCCCAACTAATTCCGTAAAGCCACTTTAACACGTCACAGTGCGAGGCCATTTGCGTTGCGATAACACTCGCCGGGTACTTTTGACCCCTGGATCTGTTTTCACCAATAATAAACTAAGACCAGTTTGATCCACGTTATATTCAGCAGTAGTTCAGAGAACATCCGGTCCACACTATTGTTAGTTTTATTTTTTTTCTGATGTGTTTTATAGTTAACAGTTTGGCAGGATACAATCATTGCCTGTTCTCAACAACCATGACATTCAAAAATATTTTTAGAAGAGTAGCTGACAACAGTAGAAAACTACCTTTAATATTAATAAGTAGTAAGTAAAAATATCGTTTAATAAATACTACTAAAAAATTATTTAAATTAATTTAGTGGAGTTTGTGCTAGTCATGAAAAACAGTTCACATTCATTTTATAGACATTCTAAACAAATAGATTTAAAATTTTAAATACAATTTCAAAACCTGAATTTAAAATGTGTGTTAGTAAATAAATGAAATAGAGCAGGTCTCTTGTACCGCAGCGGATAGTTTCAGTGTTGACCGGTTCGCTCGCCGAGTATTTATTATCTGACAGGCATTAGTTAAAGCTTTTTGGATTTAGACAAGCGGAAAATTCGACGTCACGCCAGTCTCGCTCTCATTGCGAGCCGCCGGATTGGAAAAGAGTTTTAAATGCTCATCCCGAAATTCTATTCGGAATATGAAAAGTCAAGTCAAGTTGAAGAGGACTTGATGTCGAAGGCGCGCTTTATTATATGATTCTTTTTTTTGTTGAATTGGTTCCTTTTGGGTCAGTGAACAGTGTTTTGTGAATCAGATATCTGTTGTTGAGTCTGTGGTACCTACTCGGTGTATACGAAGTTATGTTGACTGATGAATTATTCTATTTAGTAACATTGTGATATGTAGCTCTTTGGAAAAAAAATTGCAAAATTAGAAAATTGCTAAGCAAGTCTGTTTCGCTTGCTAATTTTTCGCGCCAAACAGCATTGCTGCTTTTCTGTATGTTTCAAGCAACCGCAAGTCAGTGGGCGTAGGGCGACACATAGGAGTTGTCCTGTCTACGCCCTATGACGGTGTTCTACAACAGGCGATGGTTTAATTATTTAGAATATAAGTCAATTTTAACGATCCAAGGCCAGGTTGTTTATCTTGTTAAGCAGTGTTTAGGACACCCTGTATATAAAACTTGTAAAAGATTTAATTTAAAGGTTTATAAGAGAATTATATTTCGATGGGGGAAAAGTGCTTTTTTAAAAAGGAAATTACAAAAATGAAAAGACGAAAGCGGACTACCGCTCTAGGCAGATGGTTGTGCAAGACTGAAGTAACAGCGTTTATTCAAAGAGCAAGTTACATTCGTTATCTTAACTAGTTCTTCGTGGGAAGACATTTGATATGTTAGGGAAAAGAGCGTTACGCCAACATAACTCCTCCCCCCTTAAGCTTGAAGCACGATGAAGATGAAGGCTGCTGTGGCTGTTCTTGCAACTGCAGCTGATGATCTTCTGTCGTTGCTGGTAGACCTCGGCGACGTCGAAGGTACCATCTGATGATGAAGACTCCGACGACAAGGGTTGCAATGATGTACAGACAAAGGGTAGGCCAGCTGGGTGTTACAGCGATTATGGGTGTTTCTTCAGTTTGTTGAAGAATTTTTGTTTTTCTTAAAATATCGTTTAAATTATCCAGGGGGATGTCTTCAATTTGCAAAGTTATTGGTGGGTTATTTTCCAATTTACTGCTTGTTTGTGGCAGGGGAATACTTTCCTTGATATTAATGAATTTCAGGTGTGTTTGTAGAGTCCTGCCAGCTATTTCAATTATGCATTGGTTATTTATAGTTATAAGGACAACGCCATGATTTCTTTGATATTGAACGTCGTTTCCACAGGTGGTTTTGATGACTTCCTCCTTTTTCAATATGGTAATCCAGCTATTTTCCTTAATCTGTTTTATAATATTTTCCTTGAAGTCAACTGAAGCGTAGGTGCAATTAGTTGGGTTTTCATGTTGAAGTAGTTGTGCGATGCAATCTTGCGAGTTTCTCAATGGTTTCCATTCGATGTGGCGGCAGATGGAGTTCTCCTCGGTGATGCTTGTGCATGGCTCGTGAGGATACGCGAACTCGTTGCTTCCCAATATTAGGTAAGGGTATTTGGGAATCAGGATAACATTTTGTTGGTTGGGAATGGAATATAAATGAAGTAGACTATAAGGATAGTTAGTAACTAACGGAATTTCTAACACAAAGTTCAATGACTCGTTTGTACTATATGCTTTTACTATTATAGCCTTTTCTAATAAATGAATGTTTTCTAAGGATGGTGAAAACGGTAATCGTAAGTTGTTTTTGTTAATATCATTTTCTATTTTAACAAGTTCAGTTACAAGATAACTGGGATCAACCACGCTCAGATGCAATCGTCCTAAATGAGAGAACGTTAAAGCGTTTTCCAAGGTGAGTAATCTATCATGAATTTGTTGTAGAGCTATCTCTATTTGATTATATATACTAATTATATGTATTTGATTTTCTAACGCTCCGTTTTGTTTAGTTAAATCGTTAATTTGTTTTGATAACTTTCTTTGATTACTACTAATGATATCCAATCCCTGTTTGTATTCATTCATGAAGTCTGTCATTATACCTAAAGTCTGACTTTGTTTGTTTAATGCTAACCTTTTAATTTGTTGAATTTCGTTTTCTATTCTAATGGCATCTTCTTGATCCATATTTCCAGTGATTGCTTTTACAATAGTTCCTAAACCATTAATTAAACCTCTTTTAATCCTAGGTAAATAAGTTCTGCCTGCGCTAATCGTCTTAGATCCTAAATAAACTAATTTACTTTCGATCTTATCTATTAAGTATTCGATTTGTTTTCGAATAACTAAATTATGGTTATAATAAGACGTATTCGTCTGCACTAAATTAAATGTGATATAGTCACGACTAACTTCTACGTATATATCTCTTAAGCTGCTAATATTGTAAACTACAACTAAATTAAATGTGTCCACTTGGTGATGAGCGGTTGCTTCTTTAAGTATCATCACCCCATTGTGGCTATCTATAGGTTCGATTATAGCGGTGACTCCGCAGAACCAGAGGGCTGCACCGATGGCGAAGACGGCTCTGAAACATTTCCAGGACGTCTCAACATTCTGAAATGCACTCTTATGGATTTCGAATTCACATGTTTTCCTATTATTTCTGCGAATAATGGATATAATTGTTTATTATAGAAATAACAATGGTATTCTGTATCTGGAATGGTATGTTCTTTAAGGAATTTAACAATTTGTGACTCAGTGTCATTTATTGGTATGAAAATATTCTTAATTACAAGTTTACCTATTGTTTTATCAACTACGCGATACTTAGAACCTGGTGTTCTTCTAATGTGAAATTGTTTTGACTGTTTGTCTATTGGTACTGTTTTAACATCGTTATTATAAACTATTTTTACTCGCGATAGTGCATCTGCGTTTGTATTAATTTTACCTTTTTTGTATTGTACATTGAAATCATATTCAGCTAATTTTAATCTCCATCTAGTTAATTTCGAACTTGGATCCTTAAGGGACATAATCCATGTCAATGGACGATGGTCAGTAAATATTGTAAACTTTTTACCATACAGATATGGGCGAAAATATTTGGTTGCCCAAACTATACTTAAAAGTTCTTTTTCTATAGTTGAGTATTTTTGTTCTGTTGAAGACAAAGTTCGTGATGCATAAGCTACGGGTTTATCGGAACCTACTTTACCTTGTGACAAAACTGCGCCTACGGCAACGTCTGATGCGTCAGTAGTCAATATAAAGGGTTCTTCAAAATTTGGATATTGAAGTATGGGTGCATTCATAAGAATATCTTTACATTTTTCAAATGATTCTATGAACTCAGGTGTTATATTTACTTTAGCATTTTTCTTTAAACATACGGTTAAAGGTTTAGTTAATTTGGCAAAATCTTTTATAAACTTTCTGTAATAACCTACCAAACCTAAAAATGACTTGATGTCTCTTTGAGTCTTAGGCATAGGGAATTTTTGTATAGCTACTATTTTATCAGCATTTGGTTTAAGACCTTTATCGGTTAAGGTATGTCCTAAGAATTTAACTTGTTTTTGTAAGAATTCCGATTTATTTAATTGTATTTTAAGGTTGTGTTGTCTAAATCTATTGAAAACTTGTGTACATTTGTCAATATGTTCTTGTAATGATGTACTATATATTATAGCGTCATCTAGATACGTGAGTACGTTGTCTAGACCACGTAAAACTGAATCCATTAAACGTTGAAAGGTACTAGGAGCATTTTTGAGACCAAAAGGCATACGCAAAAATTCATAATGACCTCTGTCTGTGCTGAATGCTGTCTTTTCTATGTCATCTGGGTTCATTTCTACTTGATGATAACCTGATGCTAAGTCTAAGGTTGTAAAATACTGTGCACGACCTAATTTATCAAGGATATCGTTAATATTAGGCAATGGATACTTGTCTTCTATGGTTTTTTCGTTAAGTTTTCTATAATCAATAACAAGTCTCCATTTTTGTTCACCTGTTGCATCTAATTTTTTCGGAACGATATGGACTGGACACGACCATGGAGAATTACTTTCTCTAATTATATTTTGTTTTAATAAATTATTAATTTGCTTATCAATTTCTTGCTTTTGTTTAGGTGCCTGTCTGTAATTTCGGACGTAAATAGGCGTATCGTCTGTAAGACGGAGTTTATGTTTCACCTGATGGGTAAAAGTTAAGGGTATATCCTCAGAAAAGAATATATCTCTGTAATTATAACATAGTTTTTCTATTTCGCGCTTTTCTTCTTGATTCATGTGATCGGTACGAAGTCGCTTTAAATTATTTTTCAAGATTTTGTTTATTTTATTAACTGATAAGGGATTTTCATCGTTTGAGATTTTATTTAATTTAATAACTGGTTCATTTTGTAAAGGTTTTAATTCTATATTATAATTATTTGGTATTCTAATTTTATTTGGAGTGGTATTAAGTACTGTGGTGGTTAATACTCCTTGATGAACTTTGACAAAGGCTGATGGAAAAACTAATCCATTTTCTTTTGTTTGTTCTGCCAATTCATAATCACCTTCACGACACTTTGTTAGTAAATTTATTACTTGTTCACATCGCGGTTGTACTATTGTGTAGGATTTCATATCGCCTCTCATAGGTATACTGGCATTTTGCGTTTTTAGTACCATATTTTTCATGTCGATTGTACTACCTAAAGGAGCTAATAAATCAACGCCTAATAATCCCACGTAATCAGGGTCGAACTGAAATACTACGAACTTATGTGTTAGCTTACACTTAAACAACGGTGGCAAGTTAATGTAAACAACTTTATCATGCTTGGTTGTACTGTGAGCTGTTCGTATATAATTTGTCTCATGTTCCGTGCGCGGTTTTGTATATAATATTGCGTCCGGCGAGATAAGTGACTGGGAAGCTCCGGTATCAATTAAGAAGCGTCCACCTAGCTCTTTTATATAAACATACGGTAAATCCTTACCGCAAATATTTACGTATACTATATTGGATGGTTGGTTTCGGAAATTTGAAGAAAATTTTGATTTTCATCGTCGTCTATTTGTTCATCGAATAATTCATTTATACCGTCATAAGTGTCGTTCTCAAAGTCCGTTTCTACACTTACTTGGTTTATTTTAAAGGGTGTGGAACCTGTCGGCTTAGATGATGGTCCCGGTCTATTAAATGATGTATTTGGTCTATTACTACCTACCTGGACTTGCGGATTATTATAATTTGCAAACCTTTGTTGAGGGTTAGGCAATATTTTAGGTCTAAATGTATTAGGTACGTTTTGTTTTTGGGCTTCATTTATTGAATCTGATTGGCGGATTGAAACACGGTTTTTATATTTTAAGTCTTCTTGGCGCGCTACCGCAATTGTGCGTTCCAAGCTATCAACTCCTTGAATTCTAACACTTAATGATAAGAAAGGTGTTAATTGATCCAAAAATACATTTATACACATTTTTTCATAATATTCTTTTTTTGAAACATCAATATTAATAAGACTTATGAACAATTCGCGTATTTTTTCGGCGAAAGTCTCAATGTCCATTTTATCTTTTTTTATGTGAATTAATTCTTGCACTATTTGTATTTCATCACGTACTTCACCAAATCTTCTCAGTAATATATTTTTAATACTATTCCAAGAATTAAAATTAATGCATTCGGAAAGCGCTTCAACGGCCTTTCCGTGCAATTTATTACGTATTAGACACGCGATTGATGGGTGATCCCTGTTTTCAACGAGATCAAGCACACTCTCAACACTTTTAATATAAAATGATAATGTTTTTTTATTACCGTCGTATGTTGGCAATAATAAAGACAATGATTTGAATGTAACTACATCAGCACCAGTCATTTGAGCTGTGAGTTTTGCGTCTTCTTGAGCCATTTTAAGCACTAAGAAATACGTTTATAAATTATATATATGGTAAATATTAATTAAAGGAATTTTAACCTTTTAATTAATTAAATTAAATGTTATAACTTAGGAAAAGAGAAGGGAAAATCGGGAGCATTCAAGTGTTCTGCTTACCCCACGACCATGCCGAAGATAGGCTATAAGAATCGAATCTTGCACCGTCCGTCTTTCTTCTTTCTTGTTTTCCTTGCAGCTTCTCCGTCTCGAGGAGTTGTAGGTTGTTTGTTGATCGCGTCGCGGTCACTGCTTGAATTTTACAGGCGGTTTATGTACCGTTGAGTAGACGCGATCCTACCAAGACTGCGCCAATTATATTTCGATGGGGGAAAAGTGCTTTTTTAAAAAGGAAATTACAAAAATGAAAAGACGAAAGCGGACTACCGCTCTAGGCAGATGGTTGTGCAAGACTGAAGTAACAGCGTTTATTCAAAGAGCAAGTTACATTCGTTATCTTAACTAGTTCTTCGTGGGAAGACATTTGATATGTTAGGGAAAAGAGCGTTACGCCAACATAATCAGTTAAGGTATGTCTTTGTACGTAAGTCCAAATATTGGAAAAAAAATGCTTATTCATTGCTTAATTTAACCATTTAATCCAATGGTATTTTTTTTGAATTTATTATAAAATAATTTGCATATATGGTATAATTGTTTAATTCAACAAGACCAAATACTCTAGAATGGTATGTTAAATGAGGGAATTTATCTGTTTATTATACATTAATTCTTAACCTGGTGTTCTTCTAATGTGAAATTGTTTTGACTGTTTGTCTATTGGTACTGTTTTAACATCGTTATTATAAACTATTTTTACTCGCGATAGTGCATCTGCGTTTGTATTAATTTTACCTTTTTTGTATTGTACATTGAAATCATATTCAGCTAATTTTAATCTCCATCTAGTTAATTTCGAACTTGGATCCTTAAGGGACATAATCCATGTCAATGGACGATGGTCAGTAAATATTGTAAACTTTTTACCATACAGATATGGGCGAAAATATTTGGTTGCCCAAACTATACTTAAAAGTTCTTTTTCTATAGTTGAGTATTTTTGTTCTGTTGAAGACAAAGTTCGTGATGCATAAGCTACGGGTTTATCGGAACCTACTTTACCTTGTGACAAAACTGCGCCTACGGCAACGTCTGATGCGTCAGTAGTCAATATAAAGGGTTCTTCAAAATTTGGATATTGAAGTATGGGTGCATTCATAAGAATATCTTTACATTTTTCAAATGATTCTATGAACTCAGGTGTTATATTTACTTTAGCATTTTTCTTTAAACATACGGTTAAAGGTTTAGTTAATTTGGCAAAATCTTTTATAAACTTTCTGTAATAACCTACCAAACCTAAAAATGACTTGATGTCTCTTTGAGTCTTAGGCATAGGGAATTTTTGTATAGCTACTATTTTATCAGCATTTGGTTTAAGACCTTTATCGGTTAAGGTATGTCCTAAGAATTTAACTTGTTTTTGTAAGAATTCCGATTTATTTAATTGTATTTTAAGGTTGTGTTGTCTAAATCTATTGAAAACTTGTGTACATTTGTCAATATGTTCTTGTAATGATGTACTATATATTATAGCGTCATCTAGATACGTGAGTACGTTGTCTAGACCACGTAAAACTGAATCCATTAAACGTTGAAAGGTACTAGGAGCATTTTTGAGACCAAAAGGCATACGCAAAAATTCATAATGACCTCTGTCTGTGCTGAATGCTGTCTTTTCTATGTCATCTGGGTTCATTTCTACTTGATGATAACCTGATGCTAAGTCTAAGGTTGTAAAATACTGTGCACGACCTAATTTATCAAGGATATCGTTAATATTAGGCAATGGATACTTGTCTTCTATGGTTTTTTCGTTAAGTTTTCTATAATCAATAACAAGTCTCCATTTTTGTTCACCTGTTGCATCTAATTTTTTCGGAACGATATGGACTGGACACGACCATGGAGAATTACTTTCTCTAATTATATTTTGTTTTAATAAATTATTAATTTGCTTATCAATTTCTTGCTTTTGTTTAGGTGCCTGTCTGTAATTTCGGACGTAAATAGGCGTATCGTCTGTAAGACGGAGTTTATGTTTCACCTGATGGGTAAAAGTTAAGGGTATATCCTCAGAAAAGAATATATCTCTGTAATTATAACATAGTTTTTCTATTTCGCGCTTTTCTTCTTGATTCATGTGATCGGTACGAAGTCGCTTTAAATTATTTTTCAAGATTTTGTTTATTTTATTAACTGATAAGGGATTTTCATCGTTTGAGATTTTATTTAATTTAATAACTGGTTCATTTTGTAAAGGTTTTAATTCTATATTATAATTATTTGGTATTCTAATTTTATTTGGAGTGGTATTAAGTACTGTGGTGGTTAATACTCCTTGATGAACTTTGACAAAGGCTGATGGAAAAACTAATCCATTTTCTTTTGTTTGTTCTGCCAATTCATAATCACCTTCACGACACTTTGTTAGTAAATTTATTACTTGTTCACATCGCGGTTGTACTATTGTGTAGGATTTCATATCGCCTCTCATAGGTATACTGGCATTTTGCGTTTTTAGTACCATATTTTTCATGTCGATTGTACTACCTAAAGGAGCTAATAAATCAACGCCTAATAATCCCACGTAATCAGGGTCGAACTGAAATACTACGAACTTATGTGTTAGCTTACACTTAAACAACGGTGGCAAGTTAATGTAAACAACTTTATCATGCTTGGTTGTACTGTGAGCTGTTCGTATATAATTTGTCTCATGTTCCGTGCGCGGTTTTGTATATAATATTGCGTCCGGCGAGATAAGTGACTGGGAAGCTCCGGTATCAATTAAGAAGCGTCCACCTAGCTCTTTTATATAAACATACGGTAAATCCTTACCGCAAATATTTACGTATACTATATTGGATGGTTGGTTTCGGAAATTTGAAGAAAATTTTGATTTTCATCGTCGTCTATTTGTTCATCGAATAATTCATTTATACCGTCATAAGTGTCGTTCTCAAAGTCCGTTTCTACACTTACTTGGTTTATTTTAAAGGGTGTGGAACCTGTCGGCTTAGATGATGGTCCCGGTCTATTAAATGATGTATTTGGTCTATTACTACCTACCTGGACTTGCGGATTATTATAATTTGCAAACCTTTGTTGAGGGTTAGGCAATATTTTAGGTCTAAATGTATTAGGTACGTTTTGTTTTTGGGCTTCATTTATTGAATCTGATTGGCGGATTGAAACACGGTTTTTATATTTTAAGTCTTCTTGGCGCGCTACCGCAATTGTGCGTTCCAAGCTATCAACTCCTTGAATTCTAACACTTAATGATAAGAAAGGTGTTAATTGATCCAAAAATACATTTATACACATTTTTTCATAATATTCTTTTTTTGAAACATCAATATTAATAAGACTTATGAACAATTCGCGTATTTTTTCGGCGAAAGTCTCAATGTCCATTTTATCTTTTTTTATGTGAATTAATTCTTGCACTATTTGTATTTCATCACGTACTTCACCAAATCTTCTCAGTAATATATTTTTAATACTATTCCAAGAATTAAAATTAATGCATTCGGAAAGCGCTTCAACGGCCTTTCCGTGCAATTTATTACGTATTAGACACGCGATTGATGGGTGATCCCTGTTTTCAACGAGATCAAGCACACTCTCAACACTTTTAATATAAAATGATAATGTTTTTTTATTACCGTCGTATGTTGGCAATAATAAAGACAATGATTTGAATGTAACTACATCAGCACCAGTCATTTGAGCTGTGAGTTTTGCGTCTTCTTGAGCCATTTTAAGCACTAAGAAATACGTTTATAAATTATATATATGGTAAATATTAATTAAAGGAATTTTAACCTTTTAATTAATTAAATTAAATGTTATAACTTAGGAAAAGAGAAGGGAAAATCGGGAGCATTCAAGTGTTCTGCTTACCCCACGACCATGCCGAAGATAGGCTATAAGAATCGAATCTTGCACCGTCCGTCTTTCTTCTTTCTTGTTTTCCTTGCAGCTTCTCCGTCTCGAGGAGTTGTAGGTTGTTTGTTGATCGCGTCGCGGTCACTGCTTGAATTTTACAGGCGGTTTATGTACCGTTGAGTAGACGCGATCCTACCAAGACTGCGCCAATTATATTTCGATGGGGGAAAAGTGCTTTTTTAAAAAGGAAATTACAAAAATGAAAAGACGAAAGCGGACTACCGCTCTAGGCAGATGGTTGTGCAAGACTGAAGTAACAGCGTTTATTCAAAGAGCAAGTTACATTCGTTATCTTAACTAGTTCTTCGTGGGAAGACATTTGATATGTTAGGGAAAAGAGCGTTACGCCAACATAACTAGAGTATATATTTTAATTTTAGTTAAGGTAGTGAGGCAGTCCCAAACTTACTTTATTTGTCTAGTAGCAGTACGTAAGTCGAATCACACAACCGAACGAATATATCAGGATGGAAAGATGGAAAAAAATAAGAAAGTAATTCTATAATAAACCGTATAACACCCATTTATCTGTACACATAAACATCACATTAACCCCATAGGAAAGGGGGAAGCGAACCGCGCGAGAGAAAAAAAACCATTTATCATGACAATGGTTACCCCATAACCCGCTCAGGCACAAATCACTACGAGAAATCCGATTTATACAACATTCCACTTACATTGCAGTTTATGTATGTTATTATAGGGAAGATTTAGACGTAAAACGGTAATGTACATTGAGTTATAGTGCTATATCGATTTGTGTCGGGCTCTTAGTGGGGAAAGGGGTAGTAATACGGTTGTCACGGGCTGCTGCGATATAAAATATAATACTTACATTGCGTTTTCTGAATGTAAGTACGTGATATAGTTTAGTAGCGAATCAGTAATGTATATTGAGGGAGAGTATTACGTCTATTCGTGCTGAGTTCATAGAACGGAAACGGGAAATGTAGGTGACAAGAAATTCCTGCATTTCGTACAATAATACCTCTTTAGGCGCGGCCTCTGTAAAGAGTGGGATGTGTGTTACACCGAAATTAAACTTATTGTATCGATTTATCATTATGAACATATTTATACGGCCCATAATAGAGATCCTTCTCTATATCTCACCATGCTAGTCTATACTTTAGTATAGACTATCCAGTTTGGCTTTAGCCAAACTCGACTGAGAATGCTTGTAAACAAATAAATTAAAAATGAAGGTAGCAATCACTAGTCATTTTACACCTATATTTTAATGAACTAGTTAATGACGAATTCAAGAAAACAGATTAGTAAGCTTAAAACTAATTAATATCTTTTAAATAAGATTATATAAAAAAAGCGAAACATAATTTTAAATTTATAAGGCATAAAATGTGTTGCATTTTCTAACTTCATCTTAAATTTGTTTGTTGACAAGAATTCTCAATCGAGTGTGGTAGTAGTATAGTTCGGGTTGGCGTGCTTAGGAAGATAATACATTATGAATATTGACACAATCGTTATCTGATGTTATTGAGAATACCGCCTTATCGTTCTTCCCGAGACAAAGGGAAATTACGTCGAGCTTGAGCTACGAGCTGAGAAATTTGCGAAGAATTTTTTGAAAACACCTCCAGACTTCAGAAGCTGAACTTAAGATTTTATATAAATCTGAAATAAAAGGTGAAACTTCGCATAGATTATAAAAAATGTGTCACTTGTCTAATTATTTTGCGTACAAAACATTTTTTCTGTTTCAGTCTTATAGTCAATTTCATTTTTAAAATTCTGAACTACAGGTATAACAGTATAAATTCAACCAGTTTTGATATGTTACACAGTTAAAGAATAAAGAAACGAATAGAGCAGTTGATGAGGTTACGGCTCGGTGTGACGCGCGCCCCTCGTTACAGTGACAATCAAATCGCACAATCGTGTTACAGTGTAAACACAGCACGTACTGTAACGCGATACGTTCGGAGGGTATTTGTTGTTCCCTGATATTCGCTGTGTCTATACCACGCTTTACCGCCCGCTGGCGAGGTGACTTTTGATGCTCTTTGTTATTTATTAGTTTAACAATTTATTGTTATTAATTTATGTTAGTCTGTCTGTGTTGAGTGAGTATGACAACAGTCTTACGGGAGGATATCAAATTAATGATGTTTTAGTGTAATATTTTTATTCCAATATTTTTGGAGCAATTGACGCTTTAACTTTGTATAGCTGATATATATTGGAGTTTCGAGGTGTTTGGCAGCCAGCACAGATCAGTAGGTAGATATTTTGATATCTGTAGATTTATGATATCTAACAAATCTCAGGGAGTCTGTCTGTCAAGGAGGGAAAGGGAGAATGTCTTGTAAAAGTACCAAATGTGTTTACAAAATTTTTAAAGTAACATCAATTCACGAAGTTTCAATGGCATTTAGGATGTCGGTGGTGTTATAACCCCGTACTTTAGAAAGCATGTCCTGGTCGTTATCCCTAACATCTAATTGTTTCTGAGTCCAATTGTTACCTGACAAGCCTCATTGGACAAGCTCCAAATCCCTCGCTCGCGATTTTATTTATCCATTACAAGTTTGCCCTTGACTGCTATCACACCTGATGTTAATGATGCAGTCTGAGATGGAAACGATCTCTCTCTCTCTCTTTTAAAGTATAACAAAGTAGTGGACCATTGAAAATAACAATTAAAAATTTAAAAAAAAAATAGAACCGACACAAAACGCACTAAAAAGTAAAAAATAACTGTCATTTAGTTGCTTAAGCACATCTATGAAGTCGGTGCCGGTGGTCGGACAACTCTGTAAAAAGTTATGCGTGGTCATACATAAAAAAAAAATACGTGTCGAAATAAGAACCTCCTCCGTTTTTTTTCGTCGATTAAAAATGGCCGAAATCAAAGCAATTGTATCCTTTATACAACTACCAACCACATATCATTATGGCAGTATAATATTGACTTTAATTGAACACAGTTGAAAGTTTCGGAGATTACAGCGTACGAACAGAGTGACATGATTGTTATATACACAGATTATGATTAAAGGGGAATGTAAATAAAAGGTCACAAGGTTATTATGCTTGCGCCACATAATACGAGTACGCGCGAGCCATACAGACGGCGCGCGAACGGATTATTTCTTATTTCATATTCCGCTGCGTTACTGCGCGCTCGTGACGTGAATTCATTCGCTATTGCTTTTTAATTTCGGTTATTTGTTTACAGATAATAACGTTCTCCCACTGTGTGACGTCACACTTCGCTATGACTTTAATAAACTCACTTTAGGCTCAACACACACTGGCGCAAAATCGTAACCTAGGAAAAAAAAGTATATTGAATAATACGAAAACATATCGTCAATCATAGGTATTTCACAGTAAAAATTATAAGTAGCGCGTTTAACTAACTCTTCATACGTACATACTTACAGAATATGACGCCTCCTTCCCACAAGGGTAAGCAGAGAGTACTCCCTTCCGTTTCCCACGGTCCTTGCATACTTCCTTAGCTTCTTCCACTCTCATTAATCCTTAATACAAGTCCGTCGGTTTAGGGTACTCAGTAATTCATATATATAATGAGATAAGAAATAGTATAGATTATTATTGAAAACCACTAGTTTACGACTTCTACAGTAGAAGAAGTAAAAGGTATCTTCATCTTTTACAGTATACTTTAATATAACAAAACTCTTTTACATTGTAAATATTGTTACTATTCATATTTGTGGGTTAAAAAATCATAAGAAAACGTCACCAAAAGAAAACAGCCCACACAATAACAATGAAAATCTAGTACAATATAAAACCTTCGCAGATAAAGGAAAATACATTTGTAAGAATTCCGACACCGCAAGAACAAGCCCCGCGACAAATACCTCACTCATTTGTGTACAATTACCAGAAAAATACAATACTAAATTATTTTATTTACAGACAGAAAAACGACCTTTCTCCTTTCTGATGGCTTAAAGGTTACATGAGGTGTTTATTTTACGTTCTTCATTTTAATATACTTAGGTGTTGTTCTGTCTCTCATATCTTTATTTCTTTAATCTTTCTAAAGTACAATAGAAATCCCGAAGTCCTGGGTACGGCTCCTGAGTAGGGCAAATAGTCCTATGAAATATTAAGCAATAGGCACCTTCTAAGCAAGCGCGTCCCACCGTAGGCTATATCTTTGCTTAAAAACAAAATAAAAACAAGCTTTTTTTTAATAAAAAAATTCTCAGCGCAGAGGAGTAAAGCTCTCATGCCTCGAAGAGCAGTTTAAGCCGTCGGTCTCGGTCATTATCATTAACACCGGATTGTAATTATTAAAAGTGGTAATATTACCTTCCTAAGCCTCCATATACTCTACCTTGAAATAAGGACGACTTTTATATTTGAAAGTACTTAATTATGTTTTATGTGACAGTCTACGCAAGTAGCAAGCTCAACACGGGTTCCGCAACAACTTTAGAATCTAAAATAACTAGCTGCCGACACAACATAAGTAAACAAATACAACACAGGACAGACTTCACCCAACTTGGATCACATGATCGACAGGAGGATCATTCCTGCTACGATCTGCCTTCCGAGCCGGTGGTAGACTCGCTACAAACAGTCTAACTCGACGTCGTAAACTACAGAAAATAAACGTTGTACAGGAAATAAACTTATTTGAATTTTGAATTACTTATCTAATATATAAAATTCCCTGTCACTGTGTTAGTTACCGTACTCCTCCGAAACGGCTTTACCGATTTTTACCAAATTTTGTATACGTATTCAGCAGGTCTGAGAATCGGTTACTATCTAATTTTCATCTAATTTTTATTTAAATTTTTAATGCAAAACAACGTTTGTCGGGTCAGCTAGTGTTACTTATAAAAATCACTGCCGTGTCATACTATTGAGAACTGCACAACAAGGACCGTTAGTGCGGCCTTATATGAGTTCATCGCACCTTATAGGAGAAAATGAGACTCCACCAATAGACCGGAACATAGCAATGCTTTTTGGTGACAAGAACAAGCATGGGGTATAGTACTTCCCAAAGCTCTACTATCTATACCCTTACTACTGCAGTGTCAGTAGTAACAACAAGTGTATCGATTATATCACCGTTTTCTCACTCTGTGTGAGTGTCCCTCCGGTGTCAGACACTCGATGTCGGTGTCGGTGTCGGTGTCGTAATCCCGACACAAGATGGATGGTCTCGTAGAGAGGATAGATTGGAACTGCGTGTCCTTTGGAATTAAGTGCGTGAACTAATGCGGGGTTACTCGAAGGTTGAGCTTTTCTTCGACGGAGATGCGGCGGATTTAATAGCGGAGACAACATAGATATTATGTACAGATATAGTTTGATGTAATGAAGTCATATCAGACGTGTGCATGTGTGAAAATAAGACCAAGTTCTGTACAAACGAAATTTGAGTTTGTGATTCCTGACAAGTCAAACTCCATTGCGATATAATTCGTTGCAATATAATAATGTGCTTCTTAGAATATTTTAAGAGTTTTTACGTCTTTTGTCTTCTTATGAACATAAGGGTACAAAAAAATAAATTTGAACTAAAATCCTGTAATAGCACACAATATACTCGCTAGAAACACGAGCTGCCAAGCGTTGTCGACCCGAGGCTTAACTATTATATATTGTGATTACCTACCGGCAATTAAACTTCACAGATCGGAACTAAGCTCTGCTTTTTAACGACAGAAATAAACATAGTGGTAGTGTTACACCGAGCGATCAATCTCACAAACATAGTGGTAGTGTTACACCGAGCGATCAATCTCACAAACAGCTAATTTATTTCATCTCGCCGTTAATTAGATCCGGCGATGTATTGCATAATGCAAATGAAATTGCGAGCGAAATCAATCCGACAGCGAGGTTAAGGGACGGAGCAGGGTGCAAAGGTAACATTAATAATAAACGAGGACTCTAAGAGATACGTGTAAAGATTTAAAAGTAGGTACAGTCCCCTGTGTGTGGCGCGCAATTCGTCTTGTCGGACTAATTTTTTACCCTCATCGCTGAGTCATCCACTCTCACCGAGGGGTGGGTCTTGGCACCCCCGAACCCTCCGTCGCATCCAGTTTACATTTAAGTAATTAAAAAGGATATCTCCGTTACAGTCTCCGTGAGATTCGCGTAACACTCTCACAGCTCTCAAATCTATCTGCATCATTACATCTTAAAACTACGCATTTTTAGCCAAGTTACTTAAACATTCACGACTTCTATTATTTATTATCTACTAGCGGGCGCCCACGACTCTGTCTGCGAGATATTTTGTTTTGTGATAATTCGAAAAGTAGGCTATGGCTACCAAAATTGTAAATAAAATAAAAATAAATGTAGCCATCAATCAGTTACCGCAAAAATAAACCGCCAAGCGAAACGTTCTGCTAATTAAAAACTACATTCAATGTTCATTGATTCTATTCTATACTATATTTTTAATATCAGATTTTCACACTATATATAATTTCATACTCTACAGTCTAAAGTATATAATTTTTTCCCAATTTTCCCATAAAACTTATAAAATTCTTGCAGTTTCTTTAGGACTCGTTGACTTGACAACGTTCAATCGCAAAGACTTCGCAGCGACTTAACAAGACCTGTAAAGAGCTTGGCCTTATTTAAAGTTATTTAATGCGCAATACATTTTCCGGGGCATTAATTCAGCAGCTTAAGGTGAAGGTGGCCGGCTCAGGGCGCCTGGGAGGTGCCCGGGAGGTGCCTGCGAGGACCGATAACGTGCCGCCCTGTTACCGGCCTAAATATGCTGATTGCAGGTCACAGGTTGTTCTTTGCGATTTACACTCCGGTCAAAATAGACATTCACCGGTTAAGGAAAAAAAAATGTCCATCGAAACAGAATACTAAAAACTTTGCAATCTACAAAACTTGTCCGTACACTTAAAAAAAAAAGAAAAAATAAATAAATATTATAGGACAATTACACACCTCACTATATAGCCCCAAAGTAATTATACTCGTAAGTAGCTTGTGTTATGGGTGCTATGATAACTGATGAATAGTTTTATATATACCATACATAAATACATAAATAAACACCCAGACACCGGAAAACATCTCAGCTCACCACAAACATTTTTCCAGATATGGGAATCGAACCCACAGCCTAGGACGCAGAAGCACGGTCACTACCCACTGCGGCTCTCGGCCGCTATTTTTCGAAGATTACGAGTTAATTTTTAACCGACGAAAAAAAACGGAGGAGGTTCTCAATTCGACACGCATATTTTTTTTTTTTTTTTATATGTATGACCACGCATAACTTTTTACAGAGTTGTCCGATTTTGATAATTCTTTTTTTATTAGAAAGGGCATACTTCCAAGGTGGTCCCATTGTCACCATGTTAGGATCTGATGATGATATCCTGGGGAAATTAAAGGAACTCTTCGAATTTTGGAGGCACGCTTACAGCGATTTCAGTTTTTGTCTCGTTATCGGTAGCTTTTTGGCTACTGTTGCCGTATAATATACTATGACAGTATAGTACGAGTACGTTACGTGGCGATAAATCACTAAAAAGTAAGAAATAAAATTTTTTAACAAAAAATAGAACCGACTCAAAACGCACTAAAAAGTAAAAAATAATTGTGTCATTTACTTGGTTTAATTTACTTAAGCATATCTAGGAGTCGGTGCCAGCCAAGGTTTCTACTTTAAGGACGTTACCTAGAACCCACAAACTTCTTTACTACGTAAAATAAATGTTCCTTAAACTTGGCTGGCACCGACTTCATAGATATGCTTAAGTAAATTAAAGCAAGTAAATGACACAATTATTTTTTACTTTTTAGTGCGTTTTGAGTCGGTTCTATTTTTTGTTAAAAAATTTTATCTTGCTTAGTATCCGTAGATTGAATAGTATTATTTTCACACCAACCTGTTTCATTCGTCTTACCAAATGTTGTCTGGAATTTGAATATTTTTTGTACATTTTTGTTTTATTCAAACTTAATTTAATATAAAATAAATTATTTATTAACGATAGAGCGAGTAACAAGAGTATAACCAAAAAACCTTTTAAAATGTGCTTGTGTCTACGCTAGTCTCAGAATTGGTAAGTAAGTACTTAACTATACTAAATAAATTACACTGATCTTAGAAATAACTAAATAAATAACAATATTCACAAGTAAGAACTCAGCCTGTAACAACAAGATTTGTATCGCTAATATCAGTTTAATAAATACCCGAAAACAAATTGTAAGCACAGGCGGCGGCTAGTCAGTTAACATCTAATTAAAAGGCATCAGTTAACGAAGTAATCTGCGACACATTGTTATAGGAACAATGTTTTAATGAAGTCCCTGCTGCAAGAAATATATACATCGTGATAAAACTGTCTGGTAATTTATTACCGCAGTAATATTACAGTATTACCGGCGGGTCATTTACTACAATGCCTGTTTAAGCCTCACCTATTAAAATGTATTACAGCCGAAACTGAATGCCCCACTTTATGAATGACCCCGTCACATAGAGATGGACTCTTGCAACAGATTGGACATTCATTTATTATGTCTGAGTCTGACACAAGTGTGTACTAGTTCCAGCCCTTTGACTTACACTGTGGAAAGTACTAAGAAATATAGTTAAAAATAATCGATTTCTCAGAGTCAAATGTTAAAGGTGGGACTGGAATCTCAAAGGATCAATTCCTGTGTATTTTTATATCGAACACATTTCTTGGGAAGAAACTGATTCTAACATAACACATATTGTATTTTTAAATTTTGTAACTACCTATCTACCTACTTACATATTATTTAACTTGAAAAGGAAATCCGGGCGTCATATCAATAACTTATTCTTAAAGTAGAATTGTTGTATCGTTCTATTAAAATGCAACTGATATTAAAGTATGTCCTCTCTGTCACTTCAATATTAACTTTAAATATCATCGGACAACATCAATGTTTTGTGCTAAATAATGTTATCACTATTTTCAAAATGATGCTCAATTTTGTGTTCATTTGGAAAATGATTCGTTGGCAGTTTAATTATACATTCATGATCTCAATACAAGCCGAGCGGTATTTTGATGACGTTGTGTTTTATTACTTTGAAATACTAAATTTGAATATTAAAAAAATTTGAATACTTTCGCTGTTAATTTTTTACGTTAATTGCATAATTTTTGCTGTTTAAAATTAAATGTGTTATGTCCTCTCTAGAATTTAAAGTAAGGAAAAACTTGTTTCTTTTGAAAGGAAATGAACTTGATCCCAAAAACTGTTTGTCGTCAAATTTTTTAGAAACGTCTTTCAGTTTACTTATTTTTTTCTTAGTAATATTAACTAATTAGTAAGTAGACTAAGTAAAATACCAAAGATATGTCAATATTTACTGCAAAACTCCATAGCTTTTCTTGCAGAAGGTTAAGGGGCATGTGACAGCGGGTTTAGAATATGGTTGTATGTGCTAAATGTACCTCGAAAGGTGATATTATACAAAAGTTTGTCACTACGTAATCTTACGAAGGTTTCAAATACGCCCAATCTAAGAAGATGCCTGCAACAAAGTCACAGAAGCATTTTTTATTATCACCCTCTAACAGATCAGATTTCGTTTGTGTTTCTCACACCTCAACAGATTTCAAGCAACAAAGTTGTCTTTCATTATGATATAGTACTTTAGTACGGGATTCATAAATACAGAGTAATTTAACATGGTTTCCAATTAAAATGAATATGTTCCCATTACATGACACACACAGACAGGCGCCAACTTTACATTACATTATATTATTGAACTGTTTTATTTATTGTTTCAGTGACGCTGTGTGCGACGGCGAGCATTTTTAACGTATTCACTAACCGAGTATTGGGCCGAGTGGAATTCGGTTTTTCAAATACTTTTATTAAATAACCGCTTCGCGCTTGACTGCCATTGACTGATGTTAAGTGTAAGTTATTTTAACTAAAGGCAGCCATTTTAATATGCTTTTATTAGCTTTACTCGAACAAATGTTTTAGCGAAAACTTTTTAATTAATTAAGTAAGTTAGCGACGTGTCAGCCGTGCAGGAGAATATGTCAAGCGTTCAAGGGGAAGAGAACTTAAAACATCTCGGAGGAAACGTTTAGCTGTAGCTCTTGTGGGAGCATCGAGGAATATGTTGTTAGTGAGCTTCCACGTCGCAGGAGGACTAGCTATGTTAAATGTAAGTCAATCGATTTGACATTTAACATAGCTAGTTTTGACGACCTTCGTGGCGCAGTGGTATGCGCGGTAGAGTTATAAGACGGAGGTCCTGGGTTCGATTCCCGGCGGGGCAGATTAAGATTTTTCTTCATTTGTCTTGGTCTGGCTGGTGGGAGGCTTTCGCCGCGGCTAGTTACCACCCTACCGACAAAGACGTACCACCAAGCGATTTAGCGTTCCGGTGCGATGTCGTGTAGAAACCGAAAGAGGTATGAATTTCATCTTACGCCTAACAAGTTAGCCCGCTTCCATCATCTTAGATTGCATCATCACTTAACATCAGGTGTGATAGCAGTCAAGGGCCAACTTGTAGTCGATAAAAAAAAAACATTTCTTGATGAATCAGCTAGTGGTGTTTCGCTTATATATTTCCAGAGGATCATTAACAGTACACACACACTAAAAAGTTCAAGCAATTTCTTCTACAATTACTAAAACTTAGGAAACCTTAGACTCTAATCAGCTAGTGAGCTGCACTTGAAGAGTATTTGAGTATAAGACAATATTAGATAGAGTATTAGTGAACGGACGCTCCGTTCGCTTTGATCGGGTCGGCGTGTGGTCTCGCTCCGGGCCTGCGCTACACGACCAATTACTTTGATTAACAAACACCCTCTATCTTACACAGAGTGCTCCTAAGCTTGCCCGCACTAAGCCGTTCTGTATTGAGTGGAGCTATACTATTGCCCGCGACTTCGATGATACTCCATACACAGATGAACATTGTACTCGTAGAATCACCATCTGAGGATTTACATTCTCATCTAGGAAAATTCCTCACTTGCGTTCATCGGTTTTTCGCGAAATACAGTAAAAATTTTAAGTAGTTACAAAGAACTTCTAAAACGTTTTCTCTTGCTTCTTTTTAATTAACCGTCGAAAAAAAACGGAGGACGTTCTCAATTCGACACGTATTTTTTTTTATATATGACCACGCATAACTTTTTATAGAGTTGTCCGATTATGATAATTCTTTTTTTATTAGAAAGGGCACACTTCCAAGGTGGTCCAATTGTCATCATGTTAGGATCGGATAATGATATCGGAAATTGAAGGAACTCTTCAAATTTTGGAGGCACGCTTACAGCGATTTCGGTTTTTGTCTCGGAATCGGTAGCTTTTTGGCTACTAGTGCCGTATAATATACTATGACAGTATAGTACGAGTAGGTTACATGGCGATAAATCCCTAAAAAGTAAGAAATAAAAATTTTTAACAAAAAATAGAACCGACTCAAAACGCACTAAAAAGTAAAACCAGCCAAGGTTACTTTAAGGTACCTTTTACCTAGAACCCACGTAAAATATGGGTAGTCGAAAAAGTCTTTTCGTATTTCTAATCAAACTTCAAGATTTTTTTTAAATTTGATAATTAACTTTATTTAATTAAATATGTATCATTTTGGTCGACCACCTTTTGCCATTTTTCTGCTAGAGACATTATCCCATCAGTGTAAAACTTTTCTGGTTTCTCGGCGAAAAACTTCGACAAGAAATTTTCACAGGCATCTCTTGAAGTCAACTTTACTCCATTAAGGGAGTTCTGCATTGACCGAAACAAATGGTAGTCTGATGGTGCAAGGTCAGGTCTATATGGTGGATGCATTAAAATTTCTCAGCCAAGCTCTCTAAGTTTTTGCCGAGTCATTAAAGATGTGTGTGGTCTAGCGTTGTCCTGATGGAAGACTAACCCCTTTCTGTTGATCAGTTCTGGTCGTTTTTTTTCGATTGCTTCCTTCAATCTCATCAGTTGTTGACAGTAAAGTGTAGAATCAATCGTTCGACCAGGCTGGAGCAGCTCATAGTGGATGATTCCTTTCCAATCCCACCAAACACTCAGCATAACCTTTCGAGGCGTCAACCCTGGCTTTGAGACCGTTTGTTGAGCTTCACCACGCTTGGACCATGATCTTTTTCGCACATTATTGTCGTATTTGATCCATTTTTCGTCTCCTGTTACCATTCGCTTCAGAAATGGTTCGATTTCATTTCGTTTCAGCAAAGAATCGCAGATGTTAACTCGGTCCATTAAATTTTTCACAGACAATTCATGTGGTACCCACACATCAAGCTTCTTTTCGTAGCCAGCCTTTTTTAAATGGTTCAAAACTGTTTGATGATGAATGTTTAATTCGTTGGCAATATCATGGCTGCTTATGTGACGGTCCTTGTCAATCTTTTCCATAATTTCATCGACTTTTTTAACGATAGGTCGACCAGAACGAGGTGCATCTTTCACATCGAAATTTCCAGAAAGAAAGCGAGCGATCCATTGTTGTGCTACTCGAACTGATGTAGCATCGTCTCCGTGAACTTCACGAATTTCATTGGCGGCTTGCGTGGCATTCTTCCCTTTCTTATACAAAAATTTCAAAATATAGCGAATTTCTTCATTATTTTCTCTCATTTTTGAAAAGCTGTTACTTTTGTTCAACTTCACCAAATTTTATTTTCTTTAAGGTTAAATGAAGCTTGATATTTCACCTTTCCAACACTATATGGTATGATATTATGTGATTAGCAGCACTGGAGATATACGACTCCAAAGACATCTATGGACAAAATACGAAAAGACTTTTTCGACTACCTATTAAATGTTCCTTAAACTTGCTGGCACCGACTTCATAGATATGCTTAAGTAAATTAAAGCAACTAAATGACACAGTTATTATTTACTTTTTAGTGCGTTTTGAGTCGGTTCTATTTTTTGTTAAAAATTTTTATATAAAAAAACGCTTCTTGATGGTAGAAATAAGCATAACTACAGACCTTCCCAGACAATTACAGTAAAAAGTCAGTGGCGCCATCTCCTGCCACCACTAGAACTAGACACAATGGAAGCGAATAAAACTAACCAGACTGAAATCTGTAGCAATAAAGTGTCGTCAACGAGCCAGCAGAGCTGCAGTAAAGCTGTCCGGGTGTCCCGCGTGTCTTATGACTCCGGGACGCGGTCCGGCTGAGTTACGCCTCGGAGCGACGGCCCGGACATGCGGACACTGGCACTGGAGTAATGACGTGCACTGGTATTTGCTATGATTGTATTGAAAGGTACGTTGTTTTCATTTCATAGAATTTTTAACTGACTTCAAATAAAGAGTTGATGTATTTGATCCTTCTGTATGATAATAATTATTATGTGTGTGTGTGTCTAGACGCTTTTCTTAATAAGTACCAATTCGATTTATATGGCACTAGTATCCAAAAAGCGACCGATACTTACACAAAAACCGAAATCGCTGCAAGTGTGCCTATAAAATTTGAAGAGTTCCTTCAATTTTCCCAGGATATCATCATCCAATCTTAACATGATGACAATGGGACCACCTTGGAAGTATGCTCTTTCTAAAAAAAAGAATTATCAAAATCGGACAACTCTTTAAAAAGTTATGCGGTCATAAATTAAAAAAAAATATAAACGTGTCGAATTGAGTACCTCCTCCGTTTTTTTTCGTCGGTTAAAAGTGACGCCCTTGCATAATAGGTTGGGACTTTATAGAAGTACGGGGATGTCTCTATTCACCGCTTCAATTAAAAATACTTGTGCTAAAGTTCGGTATTGAACGTTAGACCTTGAGACTTCAATGCACCTCTTATTATTTGAGCTATCAAGTTATTGCAAGAGCTATAAATTAGGAGTAACACCGCCACAGTCTGCGCAAAGGTAATTCAGGTCTTAAGGTGTCCCAGAATAGTGGAAAGGCTTTAAAATTTACAGGTTTCACTCCGACCTGTAATTTATAGACTGGGAAGACTTTGCAGTACGAGTTGTGAGCTACACTCGAGTCACAATTAATAATTACTTGTGTACCTGTTTATAATTTACGGACTGAGCGCATGTTCTATCTGATGGTAAGTGGGAAATCATCGCGTGTATAGAGTAGGTATAACTTCGTAGAGCAAAAAGCTCCATTACTCATGAATTCTTCATTGCCATATTAAATAGAAACAGGTGTTAAATTGCGGAAGTTCATTAAAAACAATGAATGTGCATTGTGTACGTTTTCTACTATTACTGCCATAATCCCCATTATAATAACTTTATGTACTTTTATATGTCATATATACAGCACATTGTTACCTTCTAGTAACTTGCCGATTACTAGACTTTAGACCTAGTTCCGATCTAGCGTTCAAAATCCACTTAAAAGAACAGATTATACGAGTATTTGGGCGTCTCACGTCGCGTTGTACACAACGGTCTAACGGAAGGGGATTCAACTCACAAACTCACGAATTTAAAAGTTGTTCCTTAAGTGCGAGTAGGTATGAAACTATCGGGTAAGAAGAACTATTCAGGTTTCAGCATTATTGTTGTAAAATAAACCCTCTCCAATTCAATAGCACGAAACAAAAGTGTTTCCTTTTTATTTATTTCCACTAAATATAGGTCGAATACAAAAATTAGCCAACAATACAAAGAGGAGTATTAAAGCCATTGTTTCTTGTAAGAGAATGTCGGGGGCTCGGGCGGGCTCGGGCGGACGCATCTCGAATACATAATAGCCGGGAAGATATTTTTCTTGAATGCAAATGGAGATTAGGCTTTTAAGGTTTTAATGAAGTTAAGACGTTAATCGAAAGGAAATTGTATGAAAATTTTAATACTCTTTTAAATGACCTATTTATGTAAAGTGAGGAGCTTCATTTTTGGTAACGGTTGTACAATTAGCTTTTTAATTTTTGGAACGTTTTGCGTTACTTAATTGTGACGTGACGACAATGTTTAGGAATTAATTTATTTGTTAATTGGTTTTTTACTGTTGTAGATTCTTCACGCTAGATTTGTTTGTGTTTAATATTACTCGTATAATTTACTTTATAAAGTACTTTCACTTTAAATACATAAATTATGTCAGAAATGTAGAAAAGATCACAAGCACCTTTCATTTCGAAGCGTAACCTGCTCTTTCTGCAGAATAGAAAAATAATTTAAACACATAAAATAGATTGGCATAATCCCATCCATTTATAGTTAACACGAATATCAGTGCGCATACGCACAAAACGCATTAATATGAGAAGAGGAGCAAACAACGACTCGTGATATGAAAGAAGAATAACTTGCTATGTAGCTAAAGGTGTTGTTGTCCAGCCTTCGTAGCTTTAAGGAATTGTGTCATAGACTAGTGTTTAATATGTAAGGCAACGCATAAGGCTGGGTAAGAGTCCCAGATCGAGTCAAAACAAATTAAGTTATTCAATTTAACTTTCTCTCATAAAATTCTCACTGGCAGCTCAGAATTTGAAAGTTGTGTAAAAGAATATTCTTGCAAATTGTACCTTGCAACGAACATTGACAGATCATCTTCTGCTGATAATGGCGGGGCGTTACTTCACAGATTTGTCCGATTTCCGCGGAAAATAGTGAAATGAATTTATTATTAATTTACAAAGCAGCAAATCCGCACAATCGGCGTCATTTGTCGCCATTACTTTAATGCGTCGGCACACGGCGCGGAAATCGTGAAGCAAAATTGGGTAGTCATTTTATAAATTGCATTTGACCTCCGAACGATATTAAATTTGTGAATATTTGCCGCGTTAATACCGACACGCCGGGAGCCCACGAGCGAGAAGCGTGCGCTAGAGAAACTAGCCTGAATTTGTGCTTTTTTACTATAAAGGCTAGTGGTAATCCACTATCACGGCTGATGCTATCTACAGAGAAAGTGTTTGCCTAGAAGAATGCCTGTCTATCGTCAGTATCAAACTGTATAGTTCTTATTCTTCCCCAGCATGTCAATATGATGATATCGAGTAGTTTATTGCTGTGCACGTAAGTGTTAACTGTACCTCATGCAGAATCCCTAACATGCATTGCATTTGCATTTCTCTTTTAGATACGAGATGACATAGAACTTGGATACATTAAATGACGGATTCTAAGGTCATTTTGAATGTCAAATTAGATGTTTTAAGTTACTTGGTATAATATAGATTAACTATTTATTTAATACCCCTTGCGACTTTTCAGATTCAAAATAGGAAACTCAGTAATAAAAACTTTATTTAAATTAAAAAAAAAACATTTACTCTAAGCACTAGCGGATGTAGGTACATGTCGGTTACCGTGGGCTCTTGGCCTACAAGGAATATTTCAAATTATTTAAATATTCCCCCTCACAAGTAATCTGGGGCAATATGCCGGTGATTTATTTTTATATGGAGTAATTTCTTTCCGGGCGTTTGAATTACGAGTGGAACAGCCTAGTGTGCCTTATGACAGGCGGTTCCGCGTAACGGTACGATGCCGTGAGTAAGATGGCGGCAGCGTAGTGTGCCTTATGACAGGCGGTTCCGCGTAACGGTACGATGCCGTGAGTAAGATGGCGGCAGCGTAGTGTGCCTTATGACAGGCGGTTCCGCGTAACGGTACGATGCCGTGAGTAAGATGGCGGCAGCGTAGTGTGCCTTATGACAGGCGGTTCCGCGTAACGGTACGATGCCGTGAGTAAGATGGCGGCAGCGTAGTGTGCCTTATGACAGGCGGTTCCGCGTAACGGTACGATGCCGTGAGTAAGATGGCGGCAGCGTAGTGTGCCTTATGACAGGCGGTTCCGCGTAACGGTACGATGCCGTGAGTAAGATGGCGGCAGCGTAGTGTGCCTTATGACAGGCGGTTCCGCGTAACGGTACGATGCCGTGAGTAAGATGGCGGCAGCGTAGTGTGCCTTATGACAGGCGGTTCCGCGTAACGGTACGATGCCGTGAGTAAGATGGCAGCATCGTAGTGTGCCTTATGACAGGCGGTTCCGCGTAACGGTACGATGCCGTGAGTAAGATGGCCGCAGCGTAGTGTGCCTTATGACAGACGGTTCCGCGTAACGGTACGATGCCGTGTGGAAGATGGCGGCAGCGTAGTGTGCCTTATGACAGGCGGTTGCGCGTAGCGGTACGATGCCGTGAGTAAGATGGCGGCAGCGTAGTGTGCCTTATGACAGGCGGTTCCGCGTAACGGTACGATGCCGTGAGTAAGATGGCGGCAGCGTAGTGTGCCTTATGACAGGCGGTTCCGCGTAACGGTACGATGCCGTGAGTAAGATGGCGGCAGCGTAGTGTGCCTTATGACAGGCGGTTCCGCGTAACGGTACGATGCCGTGAGTAAGATGGCGGCAGCGTAGTGTGCCTTATGACAGGCGGTTCCGCGTAACGGTACGATGCCGTGAGTAAGATGGCAGCATCGTAGTGTGCCTTATGACAGGCGGTTCCGCGTAACGGTACGATGCCGTGAGTAAGATGGCCGCAGCGTAGTGTGCCTTATGACAGACGGTTCCGCGTAACGGTACGATGCCGTGTGGAAGATGGCGGCAGCGTAGTGTGCCTTATGACAGGCGGTTGCGCGTAGCGGTACGATGCCGTGAGTAAGATGGCGGCAGCGTAGTGTGCCTTATGACAGGCGGTTCCGCGTAACGGTACGATGCCGTGAGTAAGATGGCGGCAGCGTAGTGTGCCTTTTGACAGGCGGTTCCGCGTAACGGTAAGATGCCGTGAGTAAGATGGCGGCAGCGTAGTGTGCCTTTTGACAGGCGGTTCCGCGTAACGGTACGATGCCGTGAGTAAGATGGCGGCAGCGTAGTGTGCCTTTTGACAGGCGGTTCCGCGTAACGGTAAGATGCCGTGAGTAAGATGGCGGCAGCGTAGTGTGCCTTTTGACAGGCGGTTCCGCGTAACGGTAAGATGCCGTGAGTAAGATGGCGGCAGGATTTATATTAGCATTTATATTGGTTTCGAGTGACTCCCGAAATATTTTTTTTAACTTTTTATGGCTGTTTAACATAACTATACTTGTGTATTTAAACAGTTGACACCATAACACGACAAAGTTTTTAATGTCCAAATAAGGATCTAGTTTAGTAGTCATGGCTGTGAAATATAGTTTAGGTACTTAGTGTTTAGAACATAATATATACGAATATATCTACGTACGAGTACGTATCTACATAAAACTTGAAAACAGTACACGATGTTTTGGGCATTTGAGTAACGAAATCAGGTGATGTCGCGAGAGAAGTCGACGACCAGACTTTTGTATTTCGTTAACAGTCTCAAAATAATGTAATCAAAAAGCGAGCGATGCTTTGCGAACTCACCCCTTCCTCCCCTCCACTGCCATAACACTGTCAGAACTTAGCAACTTTGAGCCGAGGCGCTGCTTCGCTGCAAATTACACCTTATGAATGTTGTTATAGGAGATAGTTTGCTTTGTCGGTAGCTTTACTTTGAAATAGTTATGCGAAGTTTGTTTATTCTCGGGGACCTCACTGCGTAGCGGCGTGTGAGCACCGAATTAGAAATTAGTTTCGGGTTTCAATTCCAACCGCATCATTCATCTATTACAAAAAATAAAAATTGTAGGTCAAGTGTGCCAGTAGAGGGCAGTGGTGCTGCCGTAACTTACAATTATTATCATCTGAAAGCTTGAATGTACTACGGTGGAATCCACCATAGCAGATACCTCGATCAATTTCATCCATTTTGACTGTCTTTTATTAAAATTTAAATTTAAAGTATCGTAAGAATCGATGTATAATCGTAAGTTCCCCAATGAACGGGACTTTCCATAAAAATCAAAAGAAAACACCGAAAGTCGGTAAGAGAAACGGTACCTAGCTACGCGTCACTCGGCTCAGCCTCCTAATGACGCTAACAATACTAGCTTAAGTTAAGACAAAAAATCTCTTTTCAATCAAAATTACACACATGTGTATAAAATTGGTAGCCTAAGATAATAATTCGATTGATGAATAGGCAAACATAAAACAATAAGAGGAAGTGGACCGAATTACTGCGACGGTGGGGCACGCGGTGAGGTAACGCGGTTAGAAAGAATCCTGTCAGAGCAATCCCTCGCGACACTACACGCTCACTAAATATTTGTTCTTCCCGAATATATTCGAACATACTCTTTCACACACATACACACACATACACACACACACTATGTTTTATTATTTATTACAAATTAGCCCTTGGCTGCAATCACACTTGATGGAATATGGAAGCGAGCTAACTTGTTAGTTTCTACACGACATCGTACCGGAACGCTAACTCACTTAGCGACATTACTCACACAGCGATAGGTGGTAAGTAACCACGACCGAAAAGCCTCCCATCAGCCAAAATGCGATGATTATTTTGATTTTAATTTATTAAAGTAACTTTGTTCTACCTATTAAAATATTGTCGTACTCCTTAAAATGCTTTATTACATACCTATACAATATTCTTAAAAAAATAGCAGTTGTAAAATTGAAATGATTAATGTCAGTGCTACAGAACTTGGCTTTCGTTACACTTGGGGCCATGTATATCAAACTACATGGGAACAAAAATAACTTGACCAATGAAGCCTATATCAATGAAATCGCTTAGAAAAGAAGAAAATACTTGATAAATATTATTTCCAGAGCGTGGTCCCTCTCGCAGAGATCGCGCAGTGTATTCAGTGTATTCTATTGTGTTACGAAGCGCCGAAAAATCCCCAAAGCTTTTAAGCCGCCGTCAGAATGGTTCCAAAACTGATTGGCAGGAACAGCGCCTAGCGTTTAGGATCCGAAGTAATCGAAAAATAGCGATATATTATTACCTTTTTTAACCGACGAAAAAAAAACGGAGGAGGTTCTCAATTCGACACGTATATTTGTTTTTTTTTTTTTTTTTTTTTTATGTATGACCACGCATAACTTTTTACAGTGTTGTCCGATTTTGATAATTCTTTTTTTATTACAAAGGGCATACATCCAAGGTGGTCCCATTGTCCTCATGTTAGGATCTGATGATGATATCGTAGGGAAATTGAAGGAACTCTTCAAATTTTGGAGGCACGCTTACAGCGATTTCGGTTCATACTATGACAGTATAGTACGAGTTCGTTACGTGGCGACAAATTACTAAAAAGTAAGAAATAAAAATTTTTAACAAAAAAAACGCACTAAAAAGTAAAAAATAACTGTGTCATTTAGTTGCTTTAATTTACTTAAGCATATCTAGGAGTCGGTGCCAGCCAAGGTTTCTACTTTCAAGGACGTTACCTAGAACCCACAAACTACTTTACTACGTAAAATAAATGTTCCTTAAACTTGGATGGCACCGACTTCATAGATATGCTTAAGTAAATTAAAGCAATATACAATAGTACCCTCAGCGATGAATAACAAACTAAATATAAAAAAAAAATTTATTGGAACGTCAGACTTAATGTGATTTGATCTTTGGCTATATTATATTAATATTTAATGTCAAAATATTAACTATAATTTACACCTTACATACACCCACCCAAATTTTTTTTATGCCTAGACGTTCAGGGCAATCATATATTAATAGGCATAAAATATATTTTAACAAAAACATTCAGTAAATTCTAAGCCCAGAGTCGAAAAGCTGGTAGTGTTACACCCTGTAGCTCGGAGAGCACATTAATCTGTCGGTCCCGTTTACTATCATCAACATTTGAGTGATCAATAATGATTAATTCATTATTGGTCACTTAGACCGTCATCTTAAGCTCGCCAACATTAAAGCATCTAAGTTACATATCCCCTCTCCTAGAAGGAGTTACACTTGGCATCGTAGTGAGCCGTAACGGTGACCCATTAAAATGGGCTGATAATGATGAGTTTATCAATAATTTATTTAACATACAATGTAAAAAACGGCTCCAACAGTACCGGCGTGGTAGGCGGTGCTCGGGCGGCGGTGCTCGGGCGGCGGTGCTCGGGCGGCGGTGCTCGGGCGGCGGTCGGGCGGAATCAATCAGGGCGGAAAGCTTTGTTGACGTGTAATAGATAATGCGGAAAGTTATAGCTGATCATTAATCACGCTGCTCGCAGATAGCTGCTTTTGTAACGACCTGTTTCATATTATTATTATTGTGTTAAAAACCCGTAACTTTTTTACCCTCGTTTTTTATATTTCCCTTCAACGTCGGCAACTTTACTCGTTCACTTTACTAGTTCTGAACGTTACTTTTACGTTAAAAGTTAAATATTTGATAATTGATTGAAAGGATTTTAACTTAAATTCCCTTCAGTTAAATTTCCTCCTGTTATCGACTATTTATTTTATTTATTATATCCACTATTGTCGTACTCATTAAAATAGGTATTTTTTAATCAGGAGAAAAGTGTCGAAACCTAAAGTGTCTTTTAAGACTACTCCTCAAATCCACTATCACACTCTGCGTGGATAAAACTTGGCTTTATTCGCTACCGTGCACCGTGGTCGACGTCAAAAATGAACAAAATTCTTACCTCTTTCAGCAGCAGCGATCTGCCACCCGAGCACAGCCAGCGCGACTGTCAGAAGCTTCGCCATGTTGTGTCTGTCACTGTCACACCATCACACTCACTGACTCACTGTCGAACACCGCCGCTCACCGCTCACTGAGTCGCAGGCGCACTTGACACTGTTACTCCATGACGTCATTCATATCTCACGGGATCTGGAACAAGAAAAGAAATCGTTATCTCTGCAAGGTACTTAACATACCCCTGAGCACATGCGGCTCAGGATCGTAGTGTTTGGAAGTCCCTAAAAAAGGCCTATGTCCAGCAGTGGACGTCCACCGGGATAGTGATGATGATGATGATGACACGTCAAAAAATGCGAGTTTAGAGTTTTGATATCTTTAAATTGAGATAATTTAAAAAAGCAAATAATTTGACAAGCAACGCAGTTCAGAAACATCAATGCAATAAGTCAGCGACAGGCCTACTAGTACACGTATCACGATACAAATACGCAGGTTAATTTCTACCCAGTTAATCCATTGTACCAATGAATACAATTGCACACTTATTTCATCATCCTCATCATCATCAGCCAGTATACATTCACTGTTGTGCTATTCCACTCTATTCTTGTTTTTTTGCATCCAACAGGTGCCAGTCACCATTATATACAGCGACAGCCAAGCAGCACTAAGGCAATAGACAATTACTGGACTATCTCCAGACTACTGCTTGACTGTCACAACACATTCAGGGAACTCTCAAAAGAAAACAAAGTAACCTTGTATTGTGTTAACGGACACAGCGGCAATCACGGAAACGATAGGGCAGACGAACTTGCACAACGTGCATCAACACTGAAGGTCATAGGACCAAACCCCATAGTTCCTATACCATTCAGTGAATACAAAACTTGGTTACACAAAGACACCTATAACAAACTCGCAAAAATTTGGGCACAAACAATTGACTGTAAACACACCGAAAAGGCAATACCGTGCCTCGACACAAAACTAACCAAAAAACTCAAACGGCTAACCCGTGCAAAACTGAGAACGGTCATAGGACTGATCACAGGACACTGCTCATTAAACAAACACGTCTCAATTCTAGGTATGACCCTACGAGACGAGCCCTATATGCAGGGCTTGTCAGGAACACGACGAGACACCGATACACGTTATACTCTGTTGCAGAGGAATCAGAATCACGGAACAACGTGAACCATACATTGGTTCCAAAGCGAAACTCTAAGAGGCAATCGTCGACCTGGGAGGCCTGCTAAGCTTCTGGAGCGAGATTGGCTGGCTGGAGTGAGTCAGCGGGAGCCTACAACAGGGGACCCTTGCACAACGGCCAACTTACTGGCCAAGTGCGGAAAAAAAGGAAGAGGAAAAAGAAGAAGAAGAATAAAGTGCCAGCCACTTTCCGGATGTTGTCGCTCTATCTAGCTGGGGGCCGCCATACACTCGGCCAAGACGCGGTCTCTACTTCAGGAGCTTCCGACACCAACGACCATCAGGCGTTCGATAGACATAACCACACCATGGCCTAGTGCCACTTCTAAGGGCACTACGAACTATATGGGACTCCCGGTTAAAGTCCTGTTAGAAGTCGCGGATATCGGCTAGTTGTTTGTACATTGTTTGTAAACACACAACAAAGTATGTATTTATATATGTTACATATAATATCGCCGCTGCGCTGAATGCTTAGTAAAGAATGTCCGTCAGTTTGTGCACGCAAATAGACCAGTTGCTGAAACCACCGCTCGCTACTCTACAGTAGGGTGAAGGTTCTCAACGAAATAAACAATAAATCCAATTAAATTGTCTGTCAATGCACCATTAAAATTATTTGGTAATTACTTATTTATATTTAAATATGGGAAACTTTCATTCAAGGTTAATTTTACGCCTAGTTTTGATATAAAAATGCAAGTAACTTATTTTTACAAAATCAACATCGACGCGTTATAGACGTGTTATGTCAATCAGTGAACAAAAACTAGATTAATGAACATCAAATAAGAAAAATAACATAGACTTAGTATTTACACGCACGTACAACTTAAGCAATCTATTTCTGCTTAACCTATATTTGAAACAAATGTAAATAGACATCTTAGAGAAATATCTTTGACCATATTTATCTATATATTGAGATCTTGCTCTACCGCAATTGTTCATATCTATACTTATAACAAAATGTAACTGATTCAATTCTGTACATTGAAGATATTGTTGAAACTTGTCACTATTTTAGTTAATATTGTAAGGTATTAAATATAATACTTTTACTTTTTCGCGAAAATTAAAATAGAAGGGGTTGAAATATGGGTTAAATTTTGTATGGAAAGTCTTTCATTTTTGAAGTAATGTTTATGAAAATCAACATAAATGGGTATAAAACCTACTAAATAAATATAAAACATAACGTGATTCAAAATTTCACCCCTAAATGGTTATATAGTTTATTAATAAAAATAAATTATGACCAATTTAACATCTGTGCAACAAACAGAACTGTACGGTTTGTCCGTCCGCGTAATCTGCGGGCTATTTTGAGAGCAAGAATCCAGATTTTGTATTATTAAATTACATTTGGCCGCGCTATGTAGAGCGGTGTATAGAGCAGTGTATAGAGCTGTGTAGAGCGGCGTGCGAGCTACGTGAACGTATTGCGGAAGGGAACTGCTACGTTTGCACAGATTTTTGATATGGCTAGCTACTCTGTATGTGGCACGTGAGCTTGAAGATGAAGGAACCAACAACCTATGAACATTTTATAAACAACGTGTATACTAGTATTCTCAGATGCGGTTTAAAAAAAAACAATTCATACAATTTTGCGGAAAATTATGTGTCAATTTAATTTGTTTTTGCATAATAATTTGAACATATTTAAAAACAATAACTAATTTTTTTATTTAATTTATTAGCCGAATTTTTAGTGATGATAATTTGTACCGCTGAGCTTTGTTTTATGAATTCGCGGAATAATTTAAAAATATACAGGCAGTTTATATTTTTCCGTTGAAAATGTAAGCAATAATAATTAAATATATTCATTCATTGTTTAGCTTGTATTCAATCTAAGATGGAAGCAGGCTAACTTGTTAGGAGTAGGATGAGATCCACACACCTTTCAGTTTCTACACGACATCGTATCGGAACGCTAAATCGCTTCACGTACGTTTTTGTCGGCAGGGTGGTAACTAGTAGTAGTAAGTAGAAACCGCAAAGGGAGTAAAAATTGCGTCATCACTTAACATCAGGTGCGATAGCAGTAAAGGGCTAAATTGTAGAAAACAAAAAAGGTTATTAAACGTAAAATGTAACTGTCAATACTACACTACTATGCTTCATAATTATACATAATACTAACATCAGCTTTAAATAATGTAGATCAATACACTGGTATCTATTAGCTCTATACCCGATTATCCTCGATAAATCCAATCTCTCAAATGATGTCACAGCCAGTAACTGATAGTTGCCGATATCACAGTAAATACTAAATACAGTACACAGTACACAGTACACAGTGTAGTTACTGCTCGGCGGTAATGACGCGCTAATAGCCGCTCACTTCTATTTTGAGTTTAGCTTATTAAGCTCATTCAGTATTCCGGTATCACAATAATACGTGTACTGATACAGCTGATTGTGTGATGTGATCCCATGATCTGTTGTTCATTAATTGTTTGAGAATATGTTCGACTGATCTGAGTCTAGGCTATAGATATGCCGAAGAATACATTACTCTACTTATCATTAATATTTCTTTTCTTTCTTTTTTAAATTTGTTTGAATCCATAATCTCTATGTGTTGATACCGAAACAGTTGGTTCTTTTTTTAAAGTAATATAAAGTGATTTTGTTTGCTGTCTTGACTTTTTCTAGTATGCAATTTAGTTATCATTGTCATCATCGTCAGCCTATTAACGGCCTACTACAGAGCCAGGCCTATTTCCTTGCAGGAGAGGGGATATGGAGCGTACACCCACCCTGGTGCTGCAATGCGGGTTGGCGGGCTTAGGATGAGAATGTTTCATTAATAACGATCACTATCAGATGTTGATGATAGTGACCGGGACTGACGACTAATTCTTGCACGTTAGGATGTACTTATTACTTACCTTAATTTAGATATATCTGTTCAAAATGTTGTCAATATCGATTCAGTGGCTTAGCCGATAATGGGTAACAAATAAACAAACATATCATCATTATTCCAGGCACCCCAACAGTTCCGTACACTGTGTTCATTATGACATTTATTATTCATGAATGAATGTCCTTTTCAGCCACTTTTGCACTTTATTAGACGCGCACATTTTATACAGGAGGAGCCGGACAGGAATAACGTGCATATTACCATCAGTTGCCCATCACTATCGGACGGATACGGACAGATAACGCTGTCAATCATTAGGTTAGCCCCAAATCAATGTCAGTCCGTGTGTACCAAACACGTTACACACAATCCAATCATGATCGAGCCGACGCCATTGCCCATAATGTGTCCATAACCGGCCATTTGACAAATGTATTCTGCGCCATCGTGGCACAGAGCGCGTTTACATTCAATCGGTTCGATATTGTATTATGCGATCACGACCTGGACGCACGAGGGCGCGTTCACATTTAATCGATTCGATATTACATGAATAATCTGCAATGTGGTCGGTGCGAATTTGCTCTCAGGAACTATTCCTCCGCCGTTTCGCTGCAATGCAATAAACTGGATGGAATTTCATTTTCTATTTCGTCGTTTCGTTTAAGACGTTTTGCATCTTCTTTTTATCCGACTGCCAAAGTACAGTTATGAGTTTTCTCATACTTTGCCCCCCTCTCATAAGATTCATCTCAATTGAGGAAGTAACTTGGCTGATGGAGGCCGAGGCTAGTTACCACCCTTCCGACGAAGACGTACCGCCAAATGATCTGACGTTCCAGTACGACGTCGTGTAGAAATCGTAAGGATTTGGAAATTATCGTGCTCGTAACAAGTTAGCTCGCTTTCATCTTAGATTGCATCATCATTTAACTGCAGTTATGGGACAACTTGTAGTGAATAAAAAAAATTACGTATTATTTATTTTTAAATTTTCTATAATATTATACGTAATCAGGATTTTTGATTTGTTAATTAACCAATAAGCTTCGGCCATTCAATATACTGCTCTACTCACAGACATAGAGCAGTGAAGAGCAACAAATAGCTGTTGAGAGTAGAATTAAGTCTTGCTACCTATACAATTATACAAATTATCTTATAAAGATTTCCACTAATACTAACTCTCATTTCTCAACCATTAACACAGCAATACTTCACAAAGCACGCAAGGAACACTTGTTTATGTAGCTGTGTTTAACCTGTAACCAAGTCAGCAATTATTAGACCACATCCACTTGACGGCGGAAATAAGCATAGTGGCAGTAACTCCCTAGAGGAAGTAGCTCTACTAGCACTTGTAGCCGCGCTAGTACGAGACTCCTTGTATAAGAAGACGGTACACCCGCGTCTGTCCAGCCGATAGTCCCGCCAGCCCCAGAGATGCGGATCCGGCACGTAAATAGGTCACGACAACATTTAACATCGCTCTACATTCATAAGCACTTTGTTAGGGAAACCTCCCGCAGGAAAATATAAATACGTAGATTTTTCCGTTCGATGCTAAACGTAAACAAATTGACCTTTCCGCGTCATTAGCTCGACCACTTGCCTACTTTGTTTCTTTAATAATAAAAGTAATTGTTGATATTACTGTTCGTCATGACGATAACCTCGTGAAAGCCGAAAAAGAAAAAGTATCAAAATACTTGGACCTTGCTCTCGAGATTACCGCCATGTGGAATGTTTAAATATTATATATAAGCTTCGACCAACACCTTAACAAGCTTTCGCTTAATTGTTGGATCAAGGGTCGGATACAGAAGGCAGTAGTCCTTGAAACGGCGCGCATTGTGAGGAGGTTCCTCACTCTGGAGTCCTGACCACCGGTTGCTTGGGCCAGCAAAGGCCCCGCAAAAGGAGAAGATTTTTTTTATAAATTTTTAATAGTGTTTTTTATATAATTATGTTTGTATTATATACCTATTATATACATTGTTAAAAATTAAAAAAAAAATGTCAATAAAAATAAATGAGAGAAAAATAAGCAAGTAAAATAGCTTGCTCTTTAATATAGCTGCATCGACTTTGAGATACCTTACTATAGGTACGACCAAGCGTCAATTTTGGAAAAAAGCAGTGCATTGAACTAAGAGGATTGTACGATCATCACTGACAGGAATATTATAGTCAATGAACCTGTGTGGCTAGTGTAAGATTTTACCGCGTCGATATCGAGAACGGTAAACGCAAATTTTATATGACACTGACACTCGCCCATTTGAGTTTTCTCTCGATACTGCCAGGGGCGCTGCTTCAAGTCCATATCAAATTTGATTTTACAGGAATGTGAAGTTTTCGATTTGTTTTGGTGAAAGCTCACACTAGGCACTCTGATATAGTGATAGTGGTCTGTACAATTAAAATGAAAATTAGTGTGTATGTTATAATACCACGCTAATTTTTACTCTCTCGACAAAGCGCAAGGTTTTTACTACCCCCTTATGTATGAGGTTTATTCTTGGATTTCTTTTTAGTGGTAATTTTAGCCCTTTTTGTATTTCTGTGGAATGTTTTCAATTCTTATTCTGTCTGTCTGCCTGTCCGGACTATTTATATGTTCCCTTACAACTCGCAAACGGCTTGGCCGATCCCCTATGTGATGTAATAAATACTAACCCGCTCGTGCGTTGTACCATACGCGCACCACAAAGGGGTATAATCGGCGTGTCCCGGCGGTGTGCCCGCTGATACCAGTACAGCAGAGATCTGACCGCCACTGATGCCTATACAGCGCGTCAATGGAAGCAGTCATTTGACTACCCGGGTTAACAGAGTGATGCTCGTCAACATTGTTTAATACACATTTTTGTTTACAACAAGAGATACTCCTATTGTTATGGTATTACGGCTGCATTTTAATAACATTTTTAACTCGTAAACATGTCTCTCCTATAAGGAGGGAGGCCCTGTAGTGGGCCGTTGATAGGCCGATAATGATGACGATGATGAAACATAAGATAGAATTATTTTTTTCTATTGTCGAACGTGGATTGAACAGCCAAGCAAGCACTTGTAAAGATGGTAGTTAAAGTTTTTCATTATAAGACCGTTAACTGAATCAATAATAACTATAATTTCAACATTCCACACTTTTCTTTTGCAGATTTGTACCCAGAACCTGACGATTCGCACGTAATAGACCACTGAACTAGGAGAGATGTATAAATAAAAGAAAATGGTTATTTATTTTTCATGAAAACGTTCTGAAAAATAAATAACCATTATGTTTGTAACCAGAAGCTTTGTGGGTCGTTCGATACAATTATAGTCAAAGAGACGGTGAATATTTCTATTTATATTACGAATTAATGTCTCAGGTTGAACAAGACGTGTCAGTATCTTACAGCACTACAGCACTATTCTGTGACGATGTTCATATAATTCGAAGGTGTGAGTTTAATTTAAAACTCACACGGTTGATTTATAAAAACTTTCTAATGGAATAGTGTATCTATAAAGTTTAAACAACCCAGATTATTATAAGAAACATTATTTTATTTTATTATTATACTTGCCAATATTATAGTAATAGGCAAAGGTTTGTATGTGTGGATGAATGGCTGTTTGTTACCTTTTCACGCAAAACTACTGAATGGATATTAATGACACTTCTCAATAATATAGCTTACATATCATTACAACACAAAGGCCACATTTTATCTCAAAATTCCATTCCACAATATTTATTTTTGGATATTATGAGCAATATTAAATATTCAAATCTCATATAATCCAATTTTCAATATGATAGAAAAAGTCCCAATTATAAAGATGTTACATTACGAAGTCACCGTCTCCTACACAATTATTTGGTCGCACGGTAATTGGTGGAAACGCTAAACATTTTGTCATACGTCCCGTGCGCCCGTGCCGTATGAATGTACTCGCACAAAAGCTTTGAGCGGCGGCCGGCGCTCCTTTATGTAAAAAAGGGCTTTCATATTCAAAAACGAAAGTTTCGGCAAACAAATGTCGAAACAATGTCGTCCGCACGACCTGCCCCAAGGACTGCGGCACGTGGCCGCTACATGACGCACTGTCCGAATTACATGACAGATTACATGATGCTCTGCCCGTGTTTCATGACAGATTACATGACGCACTCCACTCATCTTTTTATCATCCCTACATTAATTGTATTGTTTGTCATGACTTAATTACAACAATTGTAATTGGGTTATGCCCTTTAGTGAATGTTAATTTTTGTTTAAATTAACTATAATTTTTATTTTGTTAACGCAAGTTAAAATTTTGGACATCCTCGTCTATTATTTTTGCTACAATAAAGACCCATACTTACGTCAGAAGTTCTTTTCATCGTAATGAGAAATACCGATGTGTTTGGATAGAATAATCTTCGTTGTGTTAGTTAGGAACCTGCTCAACGTTAGCTTTCGAACAACAAACAATATCATAGGATCATTTTTTTAAGACGACAATTTTTCAAAGGTTTGTTTCAAAGCTACGACGCTACAAACTATCACACTATCTTAGAACGCCTGTTTATTACGTTAGGGGTCAAAATAAGGAACAACTGACATTAAAATACAAAATACGAATCGACTCCCGGCTGGGAAAATTAAGATTTTCTGAATTGATCAAGGTTCAGCTAGAGTTCGATTTAGTGTTCCGGTACGATGTCGTGTAGAAACCGAAGCCGTGTCGATTTCATTCTGCACCTAACAAGTAAATCTGCTTTATTACTTACTATCAGGTGAGTGCAGTCACGGGCTCACTTGAAATGGATATAAGAGACTAAAACGTAGTTAACGTCGAGGGTTAAAATGTAGAACAATTATTATCAGTAAATAACAATTTTTAATACAGTAGTAGCAGTTCTAAAGATCACAGGTATTGCAATTTCATCATGAAACTTAAACACTTCGTGTTTGTATAACGCAAAGGCAATTTTGTCCGTAACACTGTTACCCGCAGAGCATCGAGTTGCAAAGTTCCGCACCCGAGCGCACTTCAAACTTAACTCAGAGTACATCAGTTCCCAAAGACTATATCGGAGCTTCGTTTCCAAACATCGCTCCGGCAGATATTAAATTGACAGAATAACGAGCGGCCAAGTCCTGGGCGGGCAATTCCGAGGGTCTTATTAACTTTATTAATCGTTTGGGCAGATCGTGGAGCTAAATTAAATTTCCTCCATATATTTTTACTCGCAAATATATTAAAGGGCAAGAAGCTCCTATAGTTAATGACCTGCCGCCATTACGAGCGGGCCTCGAGCTTGTGTACGCTTCCCTTCTGAACTATTTGTATTTTATTACTTATAATACTCGGAAAAATAATATTTTAAGAGAACATTAGCCACGGATTTTGGCATAACATACCTACCCAGTATTCCCCTCGTACCTCCAACTTACTACAACTAAACCGGTCTAAGAGTGCGTAAAGCAATAGTTGCAGGGCGGGATGGATTACCTTTTGGATTTAATTTCAACCGTTCAATTGTGAAGTTATGCGCTTGAATATGCGCCGAGTAATTAATATTCATTCTTCTTCAAATCTCATTGAATGTTTGTGTCACCATTTTGTCTATTAAAGTTAAGTAACGCTGTAACGATGTTTAAGTCACTCAACAGTGTAAATCTCAATTATTAAACTCGAATTATAAAAACATCGTCACAGAATATCGCTAAAGAACTTATATTGAAACGGCTAAGGCATATCAGTCAGTGTAAACTAGCGTGCTGAACTGAATAGGTTACAGTAAGTGAACTCGTTTAGTGTCGCATGTTATTGCACAAGGCGGGTAGTCGACAAAAACTCACCGCACTCGGTTGTCAAAGGCGCCGCCGATACACGTGATGTATGCTAACCCGCTGTTACCTCGCGCTAGCGGCGCTGGGACGACATGCTGGCAACATGCTAGCGACACACAGACGTCTTGTCGTAAGACAATTTACAACAATCAACACGGCTTCGTTGCACACACCATGTACTTAGAAACATCATGACGAGAGGAATATCTTAGCATTCCATAGATTCACCATTCATGCCGGGTCCATCGTGTGGCAGAGAGAAAATATTCGAGTAGAGTCTGGAACTTAAGCGAGTGGAGCGTGTTGTAAGCTTAAAAGAATAGTTTTAGTAGTTTTATCAGGAACTATCTCGGATTTACATAAATTACTTGAATTAACCTTCATTGTGAGATAATGATGTTAATATTTCAAGGGTCATTTCTGGATTCATCGTCGTGATCATCTTCAATACCTCCAGGTTATGATTTACAGAATTACGTTTATGACTTTTCAGAAACGTAAAGACATAAAGGACTTTTAACGGGCTTCGGATTCGTAAAGACGATAACTGTCAAAAAATTCCTTTATATAAACGTAGTCATGGCCGTTTACTAGTTCTTAGACAATTGGTATTTTCGATTTACAACAAAACATCAGGCGGCGCTCAGGAATAGCGACAGGACGAAATGTTGCAAAAAAAAGTGTGCGCAACTCTAGCGCCTGGCGTCCCAGCGCATGTTTTAAATAACCAGATATAAGGGTGCGTTCACACTGACGTTAAGTCAGCCGCCGACTGTCTTATTTAGCAAAATTTTGAATTTTTAATTACAATCAGAAGTTTAGAATTTTTCTACTTCTAAACTTTTTGTTTGCATACGCAACATTTCCAAATTTTTTTTATTTAAATCAAAACCTAGTTGCAAATTTCCGTTATCATTAAACTACGCCCATTAGCTCTGTAAACATTAATTACTATACTCTGGAAGACGAAGGATACACCAAATCTGAATATGAGCCTTACATTTGCAACTGACTTTGCATCAGGTGTGAACGTTCTCTCGCGCCCGCTTCAAATAGCCGGGTTATAAATGTTGAGCGCGCGCCAAAAATGATAGGCCAGGAGCTAGCGAATATAAACTTTTTACGTTTCAACCAAACAAAAAAGGAACGGATGTTGTGTAATCCTGAACCGGGTCAGTGGTTTGTGGGAATTATGGCGGAGGGTTTTAAAAAAATTGTACGAAATGCCCCATTTTATTTTTATAGCCAAGGGTGAGAGGGAAATATTTTATGATACAAAGATGCGACCCCTCCCTTTGATTTCCATATTAATTATCAAAAATTAATAGTCTGTGGAAGTTAAAGTGATGGGGTGTTAACCATGGCCGCCCCGCGCCTTTTTGATTACATGGGAATGACATGTTAAACGGAGAGTTTCATTTAACTACAAATTATATTTGTTTTGTTGTCCTTACTAATGTATTCTAGTCGCAGCGTAACATTTTATGGTACGTGCAATATCTTTGTAAGTATAATCAAAGTATATGTACTCTCACAAAGATATTGCACCACAGCATGCAATGTCTTTGTAAGTGTAATCAAAGTATATAAATAATGAAAAGTACTTTATTAAAAGTTATAAAGATAACTTATGTAAGTAGTTATGGAGATTGGCATAAACACCGACACAAAAGTTGAATAATAATTTATATCAAAAAGTAAATTGAGTTAAAAATATTATTTATAATTTTTTAGCGAAAACTTTTTGTAATGAAATATCGGTGTCCACATGATGCCCCGTAATCGTTTGTTTCTGCTCTGCAAACTGTGTGTGAATGTCATTTCATATCTTTTCACAGTAGCAAAAGCGATTGTGATGTCTTTACCGCACCAGGCATGAAAGGTAAATTAATAATAAAAAATGTGACGAGTCAGACTCGGAAGGAACTGCACGTGCCAAAAAGTAAATAATAACTGTTCAATTTCAGTGCTTTAGTGAGTACCGAAAAATAACGCACATCGAATTTTAAAACAACACAAAATACATCCTTATCATGTGCAACGTGTAAAAAGTTTGGTTTTGGATTGATTTTTGCAGCATCAGAAATAAATTTACGAAAATTTACGCGATTAGTGAAAAAGCCTTTTTTGAGGTGTTGCACCTACATATTTGTAATAGATTTAAAAAAGATATAAAAAAAATATAATTTATTTTTTAATTTTATTATTATCCATGATAAGATTAGTCAATTAGACTCGTATAAATGTCTTTTAGAAGAATAATAATAATTTAACTTCAGATCACTACTATTTATAGTTATAGTAAATAGACATGGACTAACTCAAGCTTCCCTATTAGTGTAATTACTCTAACATTCCACACGGTCCATTTGGCAAAAAATGAGAAATAATATTTTTAATGACAAGAAAAGTGGCAAGTGTTGTACCATTTTGAAATCTTGAAAAAATGGGCCATCTTTTGAAATTACTTGCCAAGCATAGTGTAGTACTTTATTTTCATAAAATGAGGTGTCAAAGTTAAGTGACCATATTTTTGTAAACCATGACTTAATGAAACTTAATTTATTTTACTAAGTTAACAATGTTTATTCCATAAATTTGTGATTGCAATTAGTAGCACCACTATCTTAGATTACGTAATGAAAAAAATTACTGCAAAATTTTGATATTTGTGATTACAGTACATAAAAATGCGAACAAAAGTGTCGATTTCCAACTTTTTTTTAAAATGACAATAATTACAAAACTAAGTGACATGGATTTTTTTTCTTATTTTTTCCAGAACTGTTATAACTTGGCCTCTCGCCAGGTACCAGGTTATCGTTGTGTTTTGGGACACCCTGTATAAATAATGAAAAGTACGTAATTAAAAGTTATGAAGATAACTTATGTAGTTTTGGAGATTGGCATAAACACCCACACAAACGTTGAATAATTTATATCCTAAAGAAGAGTAAATTCTTTTTAGAACGATGTCAATTTATTTTTCACATTTTCTGAATTGTTTGTGATTCTATACAACAAATAAATAAATTAATAAAATAACACTTGTTGACACCATTCATCATACCTAATGCACTAAAGCTAATGTTTTTAACTTATCCAAAACGAAATTTAAAAACGACTTTCTTTAAGAAAACAAACACCCTCTGCAGTTACTATGTCAGAGTCAGATATAAAACTTATTCAGCATATATTTGATTTTCAACTCTTACAGATTCAAAACGTTTTCCACCAAGGATCATCATCCTGCCCACAGAGTATTTGGAGATTAGAACCACCACTCTGCTGCAATGCGGATTGGTAAGCACGCTACAGATATAAAGAGTTGCTCTAAGACGACACGGTAAAATTCTTACCCTCTTTATTGTCGAGGCTGAACAAAACAAATAGTAAATACTGAACAGAACCGCGAAGCAAAAAGCAGATGTAACATTCAGCGAGTTAGCACCGCAGTATATTTTCATAAGGCAGTGCTAGCGCCCATTTCAATAAGAAGCTATCCAAATTCCGTTATAAATCGGCGGCAGTGAGAGCTCGCGCAGGCAGCGCCGCACTTACTCAAGCGTCTGCTTCTCGTCGGAGCACGCGGCTTGTTTGCGACAATGGCACTTAATTTCACGTACAAAAGGATTACATTGAAGAAGGCCAGGTGACTTGTATTAAGTTCCACAGGGTGGCCATGATAATGACCACAACAAATTAGAAGTTTATATTTTAAAAAATAGTATTCAGCTCGTTTAGACAACATTACATGTTAAATGGTTTTAGCATGCTGTATTATCATATCATTTCTTAATATAAAAGTTATCAAAATTTTAAGTCTTTTAGGCTTCAAATAATGTTTTTTTGTTAAGGCTCTATGTCCGTCCATAGGGTCCATAACGTATCATTATGATTTTTTTTTTCATTTAAAAAAAAATAATAGACAAGGATATACATATTAGGATATATGTTAGAACGCATATAATTATATATGTATGTATTCAAATAAGGTAAGTTTAAGTAAGTTACGTAGATACTAAAAGCATAGAAAAATATTTTTTTAAATTCGTAATACACTTTTAGTTTATGATTACTCAAAAACACGAGATGAAATATTAAAAATTGTTCATTATTTTATACCGAAACCCTGTCGAGTTGTTGAGACTGTCCTCGAGCGAGCTCAACGGATGGTGTCACCGCGCACAGAAGGCTCTGTATAATTAAAACGTCCGTCTTATTTATAATCCTCTAAACAATTACGCGGTATCCCATACACTACACACCGCTGCGGAGATGTGGCCCTTATCACCATCGCGCAAGGGCTACAGTAGCGCGACGCAATTAAATTTGTAGTGAGAGGTTATACGTTATAGTATGTTTATAATCATGACCCATATTGTTTTGAGTATATGTCGGATTCGGGGCAATTGTTTTGACCTTATTAAGGTCATAAAGTGGCATTAAACGGGGCAAAGTATTAATTACATGATGTGTTACTTGTAACAAAGGTACTTAACTTGAAAACTTAATAATAGCTTTTAATTAAATTACTAAAGGTAGTTTTATTGCTAATAATTTAAACGCCTGGTTTATATTTTGAATACTGTTACTTTGGTATTTCTAAATGGCGATAATAGTTATTTGTTATGCTAGGCAACAAAATTTATTTTTGCTGCGAGTGTACGTATTGAATACCGAGCAAGCAAAGGATTCTAACATTGAATTGTTCAAAAAAGAATCCTGAGCGTCGCGAGGTATTCAATGCACGAGAAGTAAAAAAATCGCTGCCGTGCACAACACACAACTTTTCATCTCACTACAGCGAGGAAAATGATACACGCAAAAAGAAACAAAAAAATACAAGAATACAGCATTCGTTTATTATTATTTAGAATTTAATAATAATGTTTAAAACTAAATAAACATATAAGTGTTAAAATGTTAACACTTTAAGAAGGGATCTCATTTCTAAACGTTTATATTTTTAAAAATAATGGGAAAGAAAAGATTAACGACCTCTTTGAGTAATTTAATCTTTGTTGGTGCGTATTAATTTTTTTAGTGTTCAAATTTTATTTATTCATGACTTTTTTATAACTATAAATTAATATATTTTTTATAACTATCAAATTTCTACCTGATTTATGGTATATATATTATCCATTTATTTTATATATTATTCATTTCCAAAATGGAAATTAAAATTAATTAAAATGTCAAAAAACTAAATAAATACATTAATACTCACTTTTAACAGGAACCCCGATCCTAAGCTTTCATCTTTAAAAAAGTTACTTTACCTTTAGACAGATAAAGTTCTTTGCCTGCCTAGGCCTGCCAAAGCAAAAACGACTTTTGTGTCCTAATTTGGCCAAGCAAAAACTACTTTTCCGAGCAAGTGAGATGAAAAATAATTTTTTAAAATTCAAATTTATAAAAGTTCAAAAAATTTAATTGATCTTAAAAATATATTACTTAATATCGTGAATAAATTATTTTTGACAATAATACTTTCATATTAATATTAAAAAACATTATTTGTTTTTAAATAAAAGTGCTTTATTTCAAATTACATTATTGAAAAGTCAAGTTTATTATTCACTTTATTATTATTTATCACAACTTATGATCTCTACAAAAAAATAAAAGGTTTTACAATTTCTTATTATTCTAATAGTATTGAAATTGTTAGTTAGCAAAAGCTTGTAGGGAAGCGCTACTGCTACACTACAGTCGAGCTTATCGCGGTGTCACGCTCCGTTGAGTTGTCGGTATAATACCAGGTACACAGTTTATCACATTTGACGGTTTTGCTGGTGCAGTGGTGTGGTGGATTTTTAAAACGGAGGACCTGGTTTCGATTGCCGACTGGGCCGATTGAGATTTTCCTAATCCTTTCCGGTCTAGGTCCGGCGGGAGTCTTCAACCGTAGCGAGTTCTTCATCATCTTACCGACAAAGACACCAATCGATTTAGCGTTAGGGTGTTACCGAAAGAGGTATGGATTTCATCCCACTCCTAACAAGGACTGCAATCACATATGATGGTAAGTGACGATGCAAAAAGTGGGCCAGCTTTTATGCATCATCACTTACCATAGGTATGATTGCAGTCCAGGGCAGACTCATGGGGTATGCAGCTTAAAAGATAGAAAGTCTTGGTTATATCCCATAGGCCGACCCATGACTCAAATCCCCGGCGCCACAATGTGATGCCACATAAGCTAACCACTGGGCTTACGAGACAGTTCTTTAGTAGTTATAAAATACTCGTATTACAATTTCTGGGATTTAATTAATTTTGGTAATTTCGTGATGAATATTACGTTGATAGATAATTCTAGGAAAGCTCTCCAATGTGTACTATATATAAACGGTATTCTGATACAGCAGAACCTCTACATTTAGGGATAATGTGTGTTTAACAGATTCAAACAAACTCCAAACGGCCACTCTGTGCGCTGTGTGCACTGTGCAGTGTCACAAAATATCGCCACTATTCGGTATTCACTTGCCTGCAACAGTGCTGCCGCCATGTGTGGACCAACTAATTTGTTTGCACAAACATGCTCGAATGACGTATTTTGTGATGAACTTATATAAAATGAAAATTCATTAGCAAGTATTAGATATAACAATATAGATAAACATTATAAAGGCGAATGTTTCGATGGTTGGATGGATGGATGGTCGTTACTCTTTCACGCAAAAACTACTGAATGAATTTTGATCAAACTTCACAATAATATCGCTTACATATCAGAATAACACATGTTTGATTACTATTGTTAATTCTTGAAAACTGTTAACAAACTGACCCCCGCCAGGTTGTTGGACACTATACTACTACGAGTTCACCACTTTTCCTCACTTTCACTCGGTTTTTCGAGAGAAAATTAATATCTTCATGGAGTTCCACTTAGCGTGCCGGTGTAATTTTTGCAAGGGCTTTCGTGTCGCCGCAAGCGGCGCTGGCGAGCGCCGTCACGTGATCCAGGCGGGAGGTTTTAAAACCCAAAGATTCGACTGCACATAAGCCACATTTTATGCCGAAATTCCTACGTGACAGAAAAATACACGTCCTCTAGTATGTTATACCTTTACCTTACTACACGTTGGTTTCGCTTCGTTCGACCAAGCTAAATAATCGAAATATTAAAACCATCTAGTATTCATATATTCTTCGCATGATAAAATATTTTTGCAATTTTTTTATCTATGTGTGAATTTCCGCAAACTTGTGTTTAACACACAATTCTATTTTGAACACCGAAATGTCCGTACGCCGAACAATTTTGATGCAAAAATAAATCTTACTATGTGGTATAAAAATATACACACTAAATATTTCATGTAATGTTTTAATCAAACGGAATTAATATAAAACATCTTCATCTTACACCCTCCGCTAATGCCAGCTTTCACTGATCCAGATCAAGCAAACAGCATATTATTTGCAATATGATCATTTGAGCAAATCGCACTCGTACAATATTAGAAGCGAGCTCAAATTGAGTGTAAGCAGTCAACTAATCAGCGCATTCAAACAGCAGCTCTTCAGGTAAATATGCGATGATTAAGAGAGTCATCCGCACTTTGATGTGCTGACGCGTGACTGGAAGCAGGGACCTACAGCAAATGGATGAGGCATTCCAAATTGACATTGAAGGAATCTGTTCCTAATTATAATAAAATCAACAACAATTCAAATCTGTACATTACATTTAAAATTGCAAGATTTATGTATTACCTGCACCATATAAGATAATCTATGTTGCTAACCGTTGCAGGCGATCTAAGCTTCAACTTCGAGTTACTTTCTTATGACTCAGGCAGCAACTTATTTTTGAGCAGAAGTCAGCAATGTTTGATACTCCGCAATAATTAAAACATCAAAAAATATTAATTTCAAAGCAAACATTTATATACAATCAGTGCATTTTTCTGTTTTCAAACCAAAGTACTGTAACAGTCATACCTATGTTGGAAACAATGGTAGGTAGGTAGGAGAAGTAGGTACTACCGACATACTAGATACAAGTATTAGTAATATGTCGGTAGTACCTACTTCTCCGGAATAGCTGTCACAAAAACTCTAGATAAGACTCATGAGTTGGCTTTCATACTAAAAGAGCAAGGAAAAAAAATTGCCTTGAAATATCTCTTCTAGTATCTCTCAATGCATGTTATCATAAGTAATGTAGAAATGATCTCGACCCGTCGCTAACGGCGCGCGCTAAGTTTTTAATTTATTTTGCGTAACGAACCCTTTGATGACGATCAATTTGGTTAATTACCTTCTGCGGAGAGGAGTCACTGCTGGTGATGTTGGAGACGAATGCTAATTATTTACTTACTACTGATTAACTAATTATTTGAGTTCCTAAAGCTCCGCTTAGTTTAATGGAATCACCTGGACTTATAATAAGGAGATAAATATTCGGATTATGAAATGGTCGTCAGAAGTTTGTTTGGGATTGTGTTTAGTTAACAAAAAGTAACCAATATTGAAGTTTTGTCTGCCTTATGTCCTAGGTTCTACTCCTGGGTTTTTCTCTTTTCATCCCAAAGTTGGGAAGTCGGTAATGTGACACCTCCACATAGGATGCGTCAAGTTCGATGTCTCTCAACATCTATCTGTCTATGCTAAGTACGCCGACTTACGTTGGACCAGCATGAGGAAGACACTGGAAGCTCAAAGGTGTTATTTACTGTATGCATATCACAAAGTTATAACTGCAAGTTAATTACTTTCACAGATACATTTTTGTCGGCTTATTGTTATTGTGGATTAAGTTAAGAACGGGTGACGGAAACAAAAAACAACATCCACGAGCTATTCGAACTATCTGCCTCACCCAGTGCAACTTCCGGTTTGCAATCACTACCACCACAACTGGAGTTCAAGTCAAAGTCACTACGCACACACTATCATATTGATTTATAATTACGAATAAAACCATTCGACAACAAAATAATTTTAAATAACAACAAGAACAAGCGAATAAAACATGGGGTATTGAAAATGACAATTAGACGTTATTATAGCTTTTCTATTTGAGTTGCAAATGAATACCCTAAGACTGAAAGCGAGGAGTCTATTACAAGGCACAAAAAGAACAAGAACTGAAAAGCCGTTTTATTTAAAGAACATCGGCAGCGAGCGGAGGGAAACCTCGGTTCAACTAATGATCGCAATTAGTTGAACGATGTAGTTTTAACGACGGCTTCATCTTAATTTTGTTGAATATACTAAGAGGGCACTCGACTTAGGCTTTATTAAAATAAAAGAAAGGGTAAAAATAATGACCGACACGGAAAACGAAATCAAAACCCGCCGATGGAGTGCCAAGTCACGAGAGATTTCCTCTTGTCAATGAATGTTTACCTACTCTCTCAAAATAAAAACGTTTTTTATAAACTATAACAATTGTTTAATGTAGCTGCGATAATGTGGAGCTTGTTCACGTTCATTGTAAAGTATTTTCGGCGAGGTCGTTAACTTCTGTTTTAAAGAAAAGCTCAAACCTCTCGTATTAACACAATTCTATATTATTACAGTATCATTTTTACATAAATAGTATACCAGATTTTGTGTGAAGGGTATTTTATATTTATTCCTATACATGTAAAAATAATTCACTGTACGTATGTATGGTTTAAACTGAAAAAAGCTTGAAAGTTTTCACTTGTTTTATATTATTATTTGCTTTTATTCTAAGATATAATGTCTGTCCCGTCAGCTTAATACTTAATATAAACTTTACCAAACTTGGCTACTCTCTAAAGGTAATGCTATTAAAAAAAATATTGTAAGTAGTCACACAGAAATAAGTAAAATAATTGAGTCTTTTAGCAAATAGTGACTCTACCACCAGTTCTAAAAGCAGACTCTTCCGAAAAGAACCGGTATGAAACATAGCAAATATTCTCGTGGTGCCGATGGTAAAGTCACTCCAAAATACGGATTCGACGTTTCTAAACTAAGTCTATTTTAAATAAACGAATGTTTATTCTGATGTGGATGTCGAACCCGCGACCGCTGCCGCCCGTGTCTTCCCCCGGCGCGCTGAGGTCACTGCTGGCCTGCTGCCAACGGTTCGACCGTCGCAGTGGCCTCCGTATTATTTCCACCAGCGCGTTAGATCTTACTTCATTCATTACGCATCACTATTTGCGGAGCCATCAAATGACCAATAATATTTGTAGTTTTATCAGATTTACTGCGCTTGTCGCGTAATGGACACAGTGATCTATAAATAAATACATAGCAATATTCCCGGGATAAATTAGTAATCAGGTCATGTGCTTATGTAGTTCCTCGTGGGTCTAGTGCTTAGCCTACGTGGTCTCGACCGCGGGGTCTTGCGTTGCAATCTTAGGTCGGGTCGTGGAATAGTTTTACAGTCTTCCAAGAAATTTTCGGAAAGAACGTCAATCGGTCGGTCCTGGTCACTATCATCAACATCTGAAAGTGATAGTTGGAAAGTAAACATGATCGCCCTAAACCCGCCAACCCCCATGGGTATAGACTCCATATCTCGTCTCTTACATAGGAGGCCTGTGGGCCGTAAAAACAGGCTGACGATTTTGTAATGAAGAATGTTTATTTTGTTTAAATTAAAAAAGATAGCACATTTTTAAACAACTTCTTAAGAAATATCTTAATATATATAAATCTCCTGTCACGATGTTTGTCCGCCATGGACTCCTAAACCGCTTAGCAGATTTCGTTCAAATTTTCACGCAATAAGCAGTTTGGTCCAACTTGAGAGATAAGATAGCTTAGATCTTTAATTATAGTCGCAATTTTATTTTATTGCAAATTATTTGTCTATAATTAATTGACAGTCACAATTATCTGTTAACTCCAAAATATAAAGCAGGCTGACGATTTTGTAATGAAGAATTTTGCTTTAATTAAAAAAGATAGCACATTTTTAAACAACTTTTTAAGAAATAGTATTATATATTAAATAATATAGCAGGATGAATTGGACGAAAAGAAAATCAATTCAACTGAACTAAAACGAAGTTAAATCAGTAGCCACAACAACGTCCACAACAGTCGAACGTGTCAGGTGTGAACCCAGGACCTGTCCATTTCCCTGCCATCAAACATTAATCCATATTTAAGTAGTTCTGCAAATAAAAATAATGCCTCATAAAGCATATGATAAGTTCAGATGTTATCGACGCTGGCTTTACGAGCTATAAACCTGGTTTGAGCCAAAACTAGTTAACCTTTGAGCTGCAGCCGTGCGACCTGCTTTTAGATATTTATGTGCTTTATGACACGCGCTCCATTTTTATTTAGGTTTTATATGTATTTCGGTTTTTTTGAGTATCATGACCTTCAAGGAAAGGCCAAGGGTTGGCGTGCTAAGAATAATGACAATGTCAAAGGTGCTCACGAGGAACCGCTGCCCTAACCCCATGCTGAGAAGGCTTGATCCAGAAGTTGTACGCAGGACCTCATAATCTAATGATATCTAGACTAACCACAGAACCAATAACGCAAACATTTCACTTTAGTAAAATTATTTCTTTATTTTTTAATATTTAAATTTAATTTTCTATAAATATAGATATAAAAGCATCAAACAAAATCTGCATTACTGCGAGCGACGTGGCAAAAGCTGGTATGCATGCTTACTATAAAAGACTTTGACATCAGAACTCGAAACTTCGTAGAACCAATACCACTGCGCCGTCGCGAGCGCATGTCGAAGATGTTTAGGAATTCCGAAGTTTCGCGCAGTATTGGGGGCGAACGATTATAAATAAGAACCCGGAACTCCCGGCGACTTGCACCACTGCGCCGTCGCGAGCGCATGTCGAAGATGTTTAGGAATTCCGAAGTTTCGCGCAGTATTGGGGGCGAACGATTATAAATAAGAACCCGGAACTCCCGGCGACTTGCACCACTGCGCCGTCGCGAGCGCATGTCGAAGATGTTTAGGAATTCCGAAGTTTCGCGCAGTATTGGGGGCGAACGATTATAAATAAGAACCCGGAACTCCCGGCGACTTGCACCACTGCGCCGTCGCGAGCGCATGTCGAAGATGTTTAGGAATTTCCGAAGTTTCGCGCAGTATTGGGGGCGAACGATTATAAATAAGAACCCGGAACTCCCGGCGACTTGCACCACTGCGCCGTCGCGAGCGCATGTCGAAGATGTTTAGGAATTCCGAAGTTTCGCGCAGTATTGGGGGCGAACGAATATAAATAAGAACCGGAACTCCCGGCGACTTGCACCACTGCGCCGTCGCGAGCGCATGTCGAAGATGTTTAGGAATTCCGAAGTTTCGCGCAGTATTGGGGGCGAACGATTATAAATAAGAACCCAGAACTCCCGGCGACTTGCACCACTGCGTCGTCGCGAGCGCATGTCGAAGATGTTTAGGGATTCCAAAGTTTCGCGCAGTATTGGGGGCGAGCGATTATAAATACGCGCGGGTAATATAAAGCTTGGAGCTTTTACAGCGCAGGAGCCGGTGGCAGCATGTCCTTGACTAATTAACATCAATTGAGGCGCAGACATTATTCTGCATTATTTTTATAATACTACGTTTTTGTCCTGTCCATTAATGTGATAACATTTTTGTTGCTTCCTGACAATCGTTCAGTAAAGCTAGTGCTCGTGTAAGAGCAAAACAAACTAGATATTATGTGCACTGTGAATTCTTATCCCACCAAAAACATTCTGTAAAAAACTAGCCAAGTCTCCGATGGAGCTGCTTGTTTATCTCTAAAAAGTAATGAAATTCAGACAAAGTCGTGCCAAGTCTAAGGTTCCTTACTGCGACTTCTTAATTATTATACTTATCTAATGTTGTGTGACTTGGTCGTTGAACATTCTTTATGGGTACATGTCAATTTTGACACGTTTTGTTATATCTGTTGAAACTACCTATGTTTGTTACGCGAGATAATCCAATTACCATTGGTATTGGTAATTGGACGCTAGTGTTGTAAACTCTTGTGTACCCTTCAACGACCAAGTTACACAACATTAACTATAAAATAAAGAAGTCGCAGTAAGGAACCTTAGACTTGGCACGACTTTGTCTGGATATCATTACTTTTTAGAGATAAACAAGCAGCTCCATCGGAGACTTGGCTAGTTTCTTACAGAATGTTTTTGGTGGTATTCCACTTCTTTTAGTAGAAACAAAAACTATTTAAGTTGTCTAATGCTGCCTCGTTAGTCTAGTGGTTAGCCTGTGTGGTTTCGATCACGAGGTTTTGGGTTCGAATCCTGGGTTACGTCACGGAACAGAATTATTCCGTGACGTAACCCACTTATTCATTCTTCTATGAAATTGTCAGTTCTTTCCAAGTCCGGAGTCGGAAAGATGGTGGTGTTACACCCCCGTGCCTCAGAGAGCACGTTAGGCCTTTGGTCCCGATCACTATGATCGACATCTAAAATTGATCCTTAATAAATGAAACATTATCGCCGTAAGCCCGCCAACCCGCATTGGAGCAGCGTGGTGGGTGTACGCTACATATCCCCTCTCCCATAAGGAGGGAGACCTGGCCCTGTAGTGGGCCGTTAATAGGCTGATAACTGAATAGATGATAATAATGAAGTTGTCTAATGTTCGAGTAGAATACTTGTAAACTTGTAAGTATAAACAGTATAAGTATAAAAGCCAGTCTAGTCTTATCCAGAGTTTTCCTTTAATTTTATTTATATGCGCATAAAAAGCAGAAGGGGAGGCATTCGCCCAGCATTGGGACGTTTTAGGCTAGATTAAATTAGAAGATGTGTCCCACTTCGCTGGATTTCTGCAATGACAGTTGATTTTTTACGTACAAATAATAGGCATTACCATATCTCTACTATAGCTGAGTCCAGCCGAGGGTTTTCAATCAGACAGTGGCGCGTGCACTTCACTAATACATATAGGCACTGCCTACCTTGAGGATACATTAGGAACCAGTATTTGAGAATTTCTCACTTCGTATAGTTAGTACCTATAGTGCCTACCCTTGTTATAAACCTTGTGCACACCACTGTCATTTTTGTCATCAAATGAAGCGGCCCACCAAGTTGAACATTTTTTGTTACGGCGGTATATGTCGATCTCTAATAGTTTGGTTGGGCTCTTGCGTGTTCTAATCAGGGTCACCAGGTACTCCAGATCTTCGATTATCCTAGTTTTTATAGTTTTTCCTTTATTTGGTCATCAAACCCTAACTCTGTACCAAATTTCAGCTCTGAGTTTATGGGAAGTACTAATTCTATTTTGATGATCATGAGTGAGTGAGTGAGTGTCGTAAATGCGAAACTTTGCTTTCGTTTAACTTTGGAACTAAATGACCTACACACTTTAAATTTTTGGATTTTAAGTATATGATTATAGCTGGTCTGGATCACTATAATTTCTGCATTCTAGTCTTATCCAAAGGTTCTCAAAATGGGGGCTGAAAATACGGCCAAATAGTTCCAGTAAAGGATGGTAGGCAGTGTTTGCTTCGCGCTCGACTTGGCGGGGGCACTGCCGTGTACCCTGATACAACTAAAGTTAAAGCTTAAAACTAAATTCTTATTCGTTCGTTCGTCATTCACTTACTTTAATTTACTTAATCACATCTATAAAGTCGGTGCCACCCGAGCTTTCTACTTTTAAGACGTTACCTAAACTTGGATGGCACCGACCTCATAGATGTTGTTGAGTAAATTAAAGTAAGTAAATGACGCAGTTATTTTTTACTTTTTAGTGCGTTTTGAAGGCGTTTTTTATTTTTTGTTAAATTTCTTTTTTATGTATGACCACGCATAACTTATAATTTTTGAGAGAGTTGTCCTATTTTGATAATTCTTTTTTTATTAGAAAGGGCACACTTCAAAGATGGTCCCATTGTCATCATGTTAGGATCTGATGATGATATCATGGGAAAATTGAAGGAACTCTTCAAATTGTATAGGCACACTTGCAGCGATTTCGGTTTTTGTGTAAGTATCGGTCGCTTTTTGGCTACAAGTGCCGTATAATACACTATGACAGTATAGTACGATTACGTTACGTGGCAATAAATCAATAAAAAGTAAAAAATAAAAATTTATATCAAAAAATAGAACCGACTCAAAACGCACTAAAAAGTAAAAAATAACTGTGTCATTTACTTGCTGGCCAGCCAAGGTTTCTACTTTTAGGACATTACCAAGAACCCACAAACTGCTTCACTACGGTAAATAAATGTTCCTTAAACTTGCTGGCACACGACTTCATAGATATGCTTAAGTAAATTAAAGCAACTAAATGACAGTTATATTTTATCTCATTTAAAGCAATGTTGCAAATGTATTGTCGATTCTAAATGGTTATATGCCACTGAACATACTAAGCATTATTATTAAGTGTAAACACTGTAATGAAAATCAGTAGATAAGTATAGCATAGGTAGTAAAATCCAAGTAGACCTTAGCACAAGCTGCCGACTTAACGGCCACTTCGCTTAGCAACTTAAGTGTTAAGTGATACTTTACTTACCACGGCCCCCGCCGGCCCCGCCGGCCACCGACGCGCCCCCGCTGTAAATACGGGCCAGATTTTAAAATGTTCACTTGGAAATTCAGGTGAAGATTGTAATTTTGTAAACTATGCCACGTTTACATCTAATCACAGTGAAACAAAGCCATTTGTCTAAGTTAAGCTAGAAAAAAGCAAAACGACAAGGAAATTCTTTTTTTTTTGCTCTCTCCATCATCACCACTATCTAGCTATTTGATTTGAGTCCAGGCAAGGCAAGGCTTCCCTTCTTATACGTCCTACGTTATCGCGTTAAGTCCAAATTATTTCAAGGGTATGCGGGTCGGTGAGCTTTCGGTGATAAGGAAATGTTTTTCTAACCATCACTGTCGGAAGTTGATGACAAGGACCGATATGAATGGCTTACCGTGCTCTCTACGTTAAGAATTTTTTAAACGAATTTCTGGGACGAAAGCTCAATATTCAAAAGTCTGAACCAGAACACCAAGCCAGCATTTCACCACTTAGGCCAACTACTGGACCAACAAGGTAGACTACGTTTCTCTATTTTACTCTTTTTGTGATGTTTACTGAGTGGAAAAAGATTTTGACTAAAGTATATTTTTAACTATGACATGTGCTAAAATCTTTTAACATAAATCTGTAGACATTACATCCTTACCGCTAAAGCGATGAATGTTTGTTTAATCGAACTTAGAATCTTCCACATAAAATTAAGTTTAAAATTAGGTATTAAATTAAGTTAAGAAGCTTTTAGCTGATTATGCTAAGTTTCGTGTAACGGCTCTCCGCTGAAGTCACTGCAAGAATGTGAGCGAAGCTGTATATAGCGCCGCTCGAGGAGCAGAGAGGCTTGTTAACTTCACAATCAGTAACAAGCCGAAGCAGGGATTGGTGGCACTGACAGTGATGAACTGTCGCTGAAGTCGCTGCAAGAATGTGAGCGAAGCTGTATATAGCGCCGCTCGAGGAGCAGAGAGGCTTGTTAACTTCACAATCAGTAACAAGCCGAAGCAGGGATTGGTGGCACTGACAGTGATGAACTGTCGCTGAAGTCGCTGCAAGAATGTGAGCGAAGCTGTATATAGCGCCGCTCGAGGAGCAGAGAGGCTTGTTAACTTCACATAGTAAAAGTGGCATGTACAGCAGAAGCTGAAGTCGGCGTTAGCGAAGCTGTATATAGCGGTTAGGTGCTGATTATGCTAAGGGATTGGTGGCACTGACAGTGATGAACTGTCGCTGAAGTCGCTGCAAGAATGTGAGCGAAGCTGTATATAGCGCCGCTCGAGGAGCAGAGAGGCTTGTTAACTTCACAATCAGTAACAAGCCGAAGCAGGGATTGGTGGCACTGACAGTGATGAACTGTCGCTGAAGTCGCTGCAAGAATGTGAGCGAAGCTGTATATAGCGCCGCTCGAGGAGCAGAGAGGCTTGTTAACTTCACAATCAGTAACAAGCCGAAGCAGGGATTGGTGGCACTGACAGTGATGAACTGTCGCTGAAGTCGCTGCAAGAATGTGAGCGAAGCTGTATATAGCGCCGCTCGAGGAGCAGAGGGGCTTGTTAACTTCACAATCAGTAACAAGCTGTTGCAGGGATTGGTGGCTCTGACAGCGATGAACTGTCGCTGAAGTCGCTGCAAGAATGTGAGCGAAGCTGTATATAGCGCCGCTCGAGGAGCAGAGAGGCTTGTTAACTTCACAATCAGTAACAAGCCGAAGCAGGGATTGGTGGCACTGACAGTGATGAACTGTCGCTGAAGTCGCTGCAAGAATGTGAGCGAAGCTATATATAGCGCCGCTCGAGGAGCAGAGGGGCTTGTTATCTTCACAATCAGTAACAAGCTGTTGCAGGGATTGGTGGCACTGACAGCGATGAACTGTCGCTGTAAAGCCAGCAGAGCTAATACAAAAATTACTATTATTAATTAAAATTTATGCTTATTGTAGTAAAGTTGATCATATTATTTCACTGTTCTTATTAGGTACTATGGTTTCGTAGTGTTATATATGAATCATTCCACTACATGATCTTCCAAATCAAAAACACAAACGATCGACTGCCAAGTAATAACATTAAGTTGTTTGAGAAAACACTATTTGAAGTTAAGATAATAATCCAGCTTAAGTTTTATCTTAATAGAAAACCGTGGAATCGCCGGCGCAACTTTAATAAAACTTTTTAATGCGAACGTTTTACTTTGAACACTTTTATTATTTCAACTCCTTGGATTCAACTTGGCTATCGTCTTTGGGCTAATTTGCAACGCCAAAACAATTAGTGCTAGAGCTTTCTGTTAGTTCATTGAGGGAAGTGATACCGCCTTTCTTTGTATAAACTGTCAAGCTGTACCTACCACTGTGTATCAGATCTGAAAGCTACATTGAAGTGATCACAAATGAACCTTAGGTTGGCAGGTATAAGGCTAGGCACTGTAGGAAGTGTTCTAACAAGGTTTGAGCAGGTTTCTATCTAGATATTATCTCTTTGATAAGGTAAAAAGTAACTAAAGTATCTATTTAAGAGTCATTAAAACTACAACTAGACTAAAAGGAATCTCCTTTGTGCGTGCCACAAACGCCGCTCTACCACCACCACAGAGTTCCCTCCAACCACAATACCTCGCCATTGCCCAGTGAATACTTTCGTAAAAAATGCATTTTGTCTCGCGTTAATCACTTACTAGAACCTCAGCGATAACAAATACGTGATTTTTTATTATTCATAATTATGTATGTTCAATCTCTCACAAAAGACTCAGGGCCAAATTATTTCAAAGATCACAATTTTTTCCTTTTCAATGTGTACATGGTGTATGTGTTTTACATCTTTATGCGCTACTATTAAAGGGATTTTGCTAAAATTTTAAATGGAAATAGATTATACCTCTAACATATGGCTTCCAAATGCTCTAAAACTGTTTAGGCGTGTCATTTAAATTTCCAAAAGTTCCATTTTCATTTGCTCTGACATAATTTCTTACAGCTGGTAATTAGATGAAATTAACAAATTAATAAATCCAATAATTGTAAAATAGAAGTAAAATAATAGAAATGAGTAAAGTTGTGAGTGGAGGAATCTTATTAACGTTCAAAGTTTAAAGAGACATCTAAATGAACAATTAAACTTTTACGCTTTCACTATTTCAAACGTAGATTGCATGCAATAAGAGCATCCAACTCTAAAAGCCCCTCAGCTACAAAGTAATAGCACTAAAAGTTATTTCATTTTAAACTGGCCAGGTATTACACATTAAGTACTAACGGATAACGGATCTTGACCTACATCGCTAACACTCGGGCCACACATTCGCGGTCGAGCGATTGTGGCACTTGTGTCGGAGAGGTTAGAGTTGATACTCGTGCGGCTATGAGAGTTGCAAGTGCCAGTATAATATGTTGGCTTTGGTTGCGGTTATGCGCTTTTGAGTATCGCGGGGAGTTGAAAAAGTTGTATTATGTTGACCCATATCATGTCATATTAACTGTGATACGCTTTGAACTGCGGACATCATGCATTCGTAGTACTCGTAACGTAAAGTTTGTGTGTATGTAACTACTCGTACGACTACTAAACCGATTTGGCTGAAATTTAAAATGAAGATATATCACATACTAGCTGGGAACATAGGATTATTTTTATCGTGGAAAATTATTCAGATTTTCACTGTGGAACAGTGAAAATTTTAAATCAACGCAAATAATGAATCAACTCTACCCAACCATGTGACTCTACATGGTGTTCTTTTATCGTTACAATAATCGTCATTAACAGCCGGTGTCGAGCAACACTGCGCAGATAACTTTACTGTTACAGATGACCAATATTCTCCTTCACCTCCAATTGTTGTAAAGACATTGAGAGCGAGTACAATAGTCCAAAAGTGTTCAGTTTTTGTGCGTATATATTGATACACATATAGATATCTATAAAAATATTATAAAGAGGAAAACTTTGTTTGTTTGTTTGTTTGTAATGAATAGGCTCAAAAACTACTGGACCGTTTTTAAAAATTCTTTCACCATTCAAAAGCTACATTATCCACGAGTAACATAGGCTAAATTTTATTTTGGAAAAAAATAGGGTTCCATAAAATATTTGGCTTTTTCGGACACAAGGTGTAGAAAATCAACCAGAAAAGTTACTTATTTTGCGTACGCTGCCTAAAGTATAAAAGATAGAACCATAAAATGTTCTAATTAATTAGAGATCTTATAAATATCTATAAAAAAAGTCCGCAACACACTATCTATGTCGAGTGAGGCACAACAACCATTTTTTTATTTAAAAATCTTAATTTTTTTTTGGACTACATTTAAACGCATTTATTTTACTCATGCTATTAATCCTTATCAAAACAAATTATTTCATCACTAAGTACAGTTTATGTAGATAATATTTGGTATTTCAAAGATTAAAATTGGACTTTTGGTTTTGAAGTTATGGCGAAATTAAAATATTACTATTTCTGCGTTGCGAAGTGAGCGTCACCAAGGCGGGGGCGCGCGTGCGGGAGAGTTTAGATCTATGTTATATATACGATGATGAATTAAGAATTCGATCTTTATTTAAATATCTATTTAGTACACGGAAGAGTTTGTTCGTTTGTTTAAACGGGCTAATCTCTATCTGCGTGTCGGATTGTAAAATTATTTTTGTTTATTCTGAAGGCTAGACTCAAGAGTGAAATATACTATTTAATATCAATTTATACCCATCAGCTTGCCATAAATATATATTTTTAATGATAATGTACTAAAATGTCATACAACGTTGAACAAAAATGTAGACCTTTAGTACACGGGACGGGACGGAGAATATTGCTTCACGGGAAACTATAAAAAAATTAAATTGAGAGGGGGAGCGGGGAATGAGCACACTATATGTGCTTTTACACATTTTGTATGAAAGTCTGTCTTTAAAATTAGAAGGGTACCTAAGAGGTTTTCACGCGGACGAAGTCGCGGGCGACTGCTAGTATTATATAAATTTCTTAAGTCACATTAAGCAGGTTAGTTTATATGAAAGATATTGTATGAATTTTACTATACCGCAAGACAATTCAAAATTACAATGAATTGATGCTGTTAATGCACATAGACGCCGATACGTGCCCCTCCTGCCACCCCTGTAGACATCACAGGCACTGACGAGCACGTCGGGACGTCAAACTGCCATCCCCGCGATCTTTTGACGTCCCAATTCGGCTCCGCTGGGCTTCACTGCGTGTTTCGGACGTAGGCTGTGCAGTTCTGCCTGCGCTGCCTCCGACCGAGATGCGTATGCGCGATTACATGTGCGACTATTTATGGCAATTTATTCGAAGATTTTTGTTCAGCAAATGGACATGACAATGACATAGTGGCAGGACTTCAAATCTGTACGAGTAGATCTAATTTCAAAGAGTAGTACATTGAACTCTGTAACGACACAGAGTCGTGCCAATTTTGTTTTTTTCACTCTCCACTAGACACGAAGTTTACAATCGGAACTTGGAGAGAACTATTTTAAAAGTACCCTCGACTATACGAAGTTTTAAAAGTCGGTACCGACTTATTTAAAACTATTCCCGCCCCGACCGCGGCCGGCCCGACCGATTCCGACCGATTAAATTACTTTATTTCTGATTGAACCTATTTTACTTGCCCGCAGTTTATAATAGGGTAGTGTTTGTTTCGGTAAAGTTAACAGTTGTAATATTACGTAATGTAACTCTGTGCCAGCGTATTTATAATTCAGTTCCTTATGATTTTGTTTGTAAAGCGGTTTTTTACTGTTCATGTAACCTGTGCTCGTGGATAATGTGAATTCCAACTACGAGCTCGGAATTTTTATACTGAAAATTGCTTAGAAGATAGAAAAGCTCAGTAATATACTGAGCTTTTCTATCTTAGAGTCCGAATATAAGATTGATAATTGTAACTCTGTAAACCTTCTTTAATTTGATTGTTCTAAATCTTTCCTAGAAAATTTAGTATTTGGAACAATCAAAGTAAAGAAGATTTACGCAATATTTTTAAACAGCACGTAATACATTACGCATAAGTAATTATTAAAAATATTCCTTCGTATACTTATAATTGTTTCTCCTCGACAGGGTACTGAAATAGGTAGAAAAATCAAATTAGAAAATATAAAAAAACACATGAAGTTGAAAGGAAAAGTTAGTGAATCAAACACGCGGCGCGTGGGCGACGCGGTAGGGTTTTTAATTTAGATTAGAAGTAGGTCGGCGCGCGTCGATCTGCTTCTGCATATAATGCGTTTATTATTATATCTCCGCTGGATAACGAGCGATTCGAGCCGCATTTAGACTGCAACAGGAATGAACTTGGCAATAAGTGGGTACTGCTAATATACGTGCTTAGTGCATTTTAACTTTGTCTTGTATTGACTCGAGCTTATTACACAATCTAAGGACATATAAACGACAGATGCTTGTTTATTCATTACAAGTAGCCCGTGACTGCAATTACACCTGGTAGTAAGTGACGATGCAATTTAAGATGGAAGCGGGCTAACTTGTTAGCCGAAACCACCAGGCAGACCTGGACCAATTTAGAAAGTATTGATCAGCCCAGCCGAGAATTGAACCCAGGACCTCCGTCTTATAAATCAGTCTTTCAGTTACCTACACACGAAAAGTAGAGTTAACAGGTAATGTTATGTTATATTGTAAGGAATGATTAGTTGAAAAGAACAATAGTTGCGTTTTGTTGCTGACTTTTCTCAGCATAATTTGCGTTCTTTAGCATTCACGTCATACATTATAATATTGTTGTAGTCTCGGAGACTCTTCGGCGTGCGAGCCGGTGGCCGAGGATCATCACAATTAGTCTAACATGACTGATGTGTCAACAGTGCTAACATGCATGAATTCAATACCAATGGCTAGCCTAGTGGTGTCGGGCTATGATAATTATAAAGATGAATTTCTTTCTTTTAAGAAACTTTCAGTTCAAAATTTTCGGCCTGTAATTAGCATATTGTTGTTACTAGGTATGTCCCGTGTTGTTAGAACATGCTAAGCCGTCAGTCTCGGTAATTATCTGATAACTGCAAAACTTAAACACTGTCACATGAAGCCCACCAATCCACATAGCAGCGCGGTGGATCTAAGCTTTGTATTCTAGTTGTAATTCAACTTATTCTAGGTCACAGTACATAGGTCCATTCACTGAAAACAATTCATCTTATTTTGAAAAACTTGTTCTAAAAATACTCAGATTACACAAAAGGCGGCGAAAATCGTGAAAGCCTGATAAAATATTCCTATATTTAAGAATCATCTTAAGCTAGCCATTTTAATTCTGACCCTAATCCGAAGGCCTGCCTGAACACTAGGGCTGCCTCCTGCTTGTGTTGGCTAAATGTTTCAAAATAAATTATATTTATATCAAATAAACAATAAACCCTCCAAGTGCGAATCGGACCCGCGTACAGAGTTTTATTTTAGTATTGGTTGTTAAAGCGACAATAGAAATACTCGTTGATTGTCTGTGAAAATTTTACCTACCTAGTATTATAATATCATAGGTATTGTTCATGAGATTAAACCTGGAGACAGACAGACATACAGACAGTGGAATTTTAGTGATAGAGTTCCTACCTTTGAGTACAACTGTTTTGTTTATCCTAGATATTTGTTACAAAGTGTATTTAACAGAAGAAATCTCTAATGATATTTTTAAAATTAGAAGATAGAAATTAATTCACAACGGCTGCGCAATACCATATCAATCACAAAGATTGTGAATTCAATTTTCTAATTTAATTTGAAGGTAATTGAACCCCAAAGATTCAATGGTTGAAGGGTGCACACACGTTGGACTACTGTCATGCTCACTCTAACATTGGCTTTTTGCTTAATTAGGGGGTAGAGAGTACAGTTTATTTAATCATGCATTAAAAAGACAAAAAATTAAAAAAATTAAAATGAGTATAAAATTGGCAACCCTATGGAAATATCCTTATGCCAACATTTTTTAGAAGATGAATGAGGCACGGTAAGTAAAGAAATTCCCACTCCTGCAAATATTAAAATGCCGTTGGAAATGAATAGTCGTAACCTGATCTCAGGAGCGGTGACCACCACCCACCAGAAGTAGGTCGACAAATAACGTTTCATTGAAGCACAAAGGTACAGAGACAGATTATAATCTGATAAAACCAGCAAAGCGTGAGTCGGACGCGCACACGGGTTGTGTACCAAGCAAAAAGCTTTTGTTATAGTTAACCATATAAATTAATTAGCAATCACAGTTTACGAGATACACGTGTTAGTGTTCATACACTAACTATCTCTGATACCTTTGCTAGCTACAGCGATAGACAGTCCGGCCACAACCACTGAGCTACCGGGTCTCTAATCACTTAACCCCAAAAAAGATAATCACGCATATGAACAGAAGTGGCCAGCTCACCGCGCAGACATTAATCATAATAAAATGTTCCCCCCCCCCCTGTGCCCCCTGTGCCCCCCTGCCCTCCAGGCGGGCTGCTCCGCTCGCAGCACAACACACAACAGACTAAAAGCTTGCCTATTGTTTGTGCAGGCTTAACTTCAACTTTCCTCCTGCGTGACTTGTGGACGGACAGTGTTTTCATACCAACATAGATACATTCATATTTGTTATTTTCAAACCAGACAATAATTATTTTATTACTTGTCTCGACGGCCTCCGTGGCGCAGTGGTATGCGCGGTGGATTTATAAGACGAAGGTCCTGGGTTCGATTCCCGGCGGGGCAGATTGAGTTTTTTCTTTATTTATCTTGATCTGGCTGATAAGAGGCTTTCGCCGTGGCTAGTTTGTACTGTCTTGACACAGTCAAGGACCAACTTGTAGTCGACAAAAACAAAAGTTTGCCTAAAGCTAAGTGTTGCCTCGGAGAGCAAGTTAAGGCGTTACTATCATACTAGTGGTAGTTAATGAATAACATATTTAGTATCATCCTTAACCTGTCCGCCTGTCTCTCATACGGAGGGATAATTTGCTAGTAACATGATGTTCTTCGTGGCGCAGCTCGTATACGCGATGGAATTATAAAACGGAGGTCCAAGGTTCGATTCCCGACTCCATACTCCCGTGATCGAAGTCACATAGACTTACCAAAGAGGCAGTCTTGTTCGTGAAGGTAGGACTTCTGAAAGAACTGTGTCATCAAATTTCTTGAAATCCAAAACGAAATAATTTGAAACGCAATTTCCAGCACTTTGGGAAATTGCACCGCGTTCAAATACGTAGGTACGTACCCGTGTGACGTCACACGTTGCCAATGCTACATATTTCATAGCGATAAGTTTGGCGGAAAATATTTCGCCACGTTACATGCGCGCCGACTTAAAGGTAGTTCAAAATTTTGTTTGAACACTGTCGCTTATTATTAGATTCTGAATTCGTTTACTTAGTTTAAAATTGTAATAATTTAATTTTGTTGTAGAGTTCTCTATGTAACTGATGAAATACTTATTTTACCCTTGTTATAATATTAAATATTATAGACCCTGCGCTCGCAAACGCAAATTAATTGTAAGTACGTCCCGAGTCTACTTATTTCGAAAAATTTCTATGGCAAAGTACGAGGCGCACGTAAGTCTGATTTGTGTTTGAGTATTCAGGCGTTAGATCTATTTCTTTGGATTAATATTGGGCACATCTATCTGTACGTAATCTGTCACTATGTATTATAAAACCAAGTGTCCTGTTTGTCTGTTCACGATAAACTCAAAGATGGAAAGAACGGAATTCCATGCGATTTCAACAGTAGATATAATGAGGTTTGAGGAAGGTTTTAGTATAATTATAATTTGTTAAGATTTTGTGTACACTAGCTCCAATATAACGATATGAAGCCCGCCACCTCTCATTGAAAACGCCGCCTAATCCTTAATAATTGTGATGTAACGAAATAATGTATGGAAAGATGTCCACAATAGAATATATCTTTTATGCGTAGTACGTCTTGAAATACACTATTATACAGGCGGGCAAAGTCGCGGGCGCCTAGGCTAGTTCGTTATATATGGCGGTGAAGCTTGTATCATATCAGCGCCACCAGGAGGCGCACGCTATTCAATACATAAACATTTGCGTTAACAACACATGTCAGTGCTACTGACAGGCGCCGTATGGCGATCACTGTACAATATTTATATTATAACTGATAGGGCTAGGCCTCGTTGGTCCAGTGGTCAGCTGTGTGGCTTCCATCACAAGTTCTTTATTTCACACCCTAGTCTGGGATATGGAATAATAATGTGTGTCACTGTGGCTTCAATTACAAGGTGCTGGTATCAGATCCCGGGCCGGGCCATGGAATAATACTGTGTGTTTCTTTCTTCTAAGAAATTTTCAGTAGAATTCTAAGCCCGGAGTCGGTAAGTAGATGGTGTTATACCCCCATACCATGATGAGCCATTGGTTCCGGTCATTATCTTCAACTCCTCATAAAGATCGCTAATCAAATATGTTCACTCTTAGCCCGCCTGCTCTCATTGGATTGGCGTGATAGGTCCAAGCTTCAAATCACCTCTCCTATAAGGAGGAGGAGGGAGGCCTGGAACTGGTCAGCAGTTGCTAGATTGATGATGATGAGGGCTTTGTGGGACGGAGTAGGCTCGGAAAAGTACTTCGCACTGTGGAACTGATTGCTGAATGCTGATTTCGCACTTGTCAACATTCACCTTATGTTCGGAACCACCATTCGCAACATCCGTCTGATCAATAAAACTTTTGGTCAACGAGTCTGAGAGAGTCTACCCTATGAAACTATTCAATTAGGAACCTCTTTTTCCGAAATTCTACCCACTGTATGCAAAATGGGCTTAACACCGAACTGCTAGTAGCATAGACATAACATACCGATACCTTTACTTAAGCTAAAATTAAAAATATTGATTAAATAACAGAAACGTTACAAATCACAGTTGTTGAGAAAGTTGCCAACATATAAATATATATCTATAAATACGGGAGGAATACAGAAATTCTTTTTTCGATTAAAGCGAATATTCAATGTAATGAATAAATCCCAACAGACTGTTTATGACGTACTGAGTTTTCACAAAATTTACGAAACATTAGTCGTCTAGACGTCGCTGATATAAAATGTAGATGCGCGCCGGACGACCGGCCGACCGGCGGAGCGACGGACCGGCGGACCGGAGGACGGAATATATTCATACAAACTAATAACAGTGTGACGTCACACATACGTCACATAATATATTATTACATGCGCCGTTACTCATCGCATTAGCACTAGTCCGCGCGGTGGAAAATTTGGTGGAAATTTATTGTTTCATTATTTATTTATGCGGATGAAAAATATAGTTTGTTTTGCCGATTATGATGAAGTTTGGGTTAATGGGCGCAGAGCATCACAATGTGTTACCTCATTGGTTTGCAGGAGCAGTCAGTAATATAAGGTGCTGGGTTCTTGTCCAGACTATGAATTATTTCGGTATTATATTTCAGAGAAATTCTGAGTAGTTAAAGCTTGCAGTTGAGAAGTCCCTGTGCTTCGAAGTTTACTGGACCGTGGCGCAGTGATATGCTCAGTGAATTTATAAAACGTTTTGAGGTCAGACTGGTGGCATGCTTTGGCCGTGGCTAGTTACCACCCTACGGACAAGGACGTACCGCCAAGCGATATAGCGTTCCGGTACTATATCATACTCTTAACAAGTTATCCCGCTTCCATGTTAGATTACATCATCACTTATAATCAGGTGTGATAGCAGTAAAGGGTGAACTTGTAAGAAATGTCACTCAAATCCACCATTAACTGAAAGAGGAACATTGAGTCATGTTTGAGTATAAGAACCTGGAGTTTAGGTGATGCTCAATAATATATGAGATTTTTAAAATATATTTACCGATGCTTCTGAATTCGGGCATATGCCCAACACTCCTTATTGAGGCAATGTGGGCCCCCTCTCTTGCTTAAAATAAGGCTTGTGCTTTGGATAAAGCTCGTCTTATGTTGGTGATCATGACGACAAATATAATATTCGCTTTCAGTAATATCAGAGCGAATCGAATTTGTAGGTGTAATTTCAGAAAATAAGACGCTTGCCTTCGAGCGGCGGAGGCAGCTTGGTAATTACTTCTAGCTGAAATTGTCTTTCAGCGGATTACGTTAGCGACGCCACTGGCGCAGTGGCGTATAGCAATAGCACTGCGCCTGAGTTCTAGTTAGTTCAACAAGGTAGAAATTTGCTGTGGCTTATTTTTTATCAGTTCGCCTGTCAGTCTAATATGGCAAAATGTTGCTTTGCAAACGTTGTACATCGGCTTCAAGAATCAGCACACAGTTTATGTCAGTTCTCGCAACATGAGACATGTATTCATACATTTTTTAACGCTTAATAAGTTTCAACAACCATTTTATCAGGCCAGCACGCATGCAGCCAGCAGCTAAGACTGGGCGAGCTCTCGAAATTATTACAAAAAACACATATTAGTATAATTTATATTGATTCAGAAAGTTGTTATTATTTATACTGAATTTTATATTATACTAAACTTGCTTCACAAGTCACGGGTTCGATTTCCAGATTCATTTAGCAATGACAAAATTTCTAAACTGTCTCGCTTTGGTCGCTTCGGCCATGGCTATTTGCCAACAAAGACGTGCCGCCAAGTGATTTAGCGCGCTACGGGGAAACCCTTTTTCTAAATCAACGCGCTGCCATAATATAAACTGCATCCACTCTTCACAATCGATACCTATTCAGAAAAAAATACAAAAACAATTGTGTTACATAAATATCAATAGTTCTTTTATAATATTACTAGTACTACCCGACTTCGTAGAGAGGAAATCATGTTTCGTTCAATTCTCTACAAATGTCCACACTTTAGCCAACCTTAGTACAGTCAGTCATTCACAGTTAAACAAGCATTCCAGAGATTGCAAAGAGATGGTAAGATCATCTCTTCTCTCTGGTCTTTCACGATACTAGACCAAAAAAATCCTAGATTCAATACTAAATCTCCATAGTCGTACCATTTTTGTCGGCTTATCGCTTAATTAAAGGGAGAATATTTGTCGTAATTATAAAGATAATAAATAGCTATAATTTCTTCGAAAACTGTTTATTAGATTATTAATGCAATTAATACTTATTAAGTCAAAGAAATTAATAATTTCCGGGATGATTGGGAGGAAACAACATTATTAGATTTTCCTTCCTTCCGGGAAACTCTCACTAGCCGCCCGGAGTCGGAAAGTTGGTGGTTTTATCAATATAATTCTCAATTTCACATCTATTAAAATTTCTAGACTCGCACTCATCGTGGATCTTCTTGAAATTTTTCTTCTCTACCACAGGCGAGAAGGGTTTTGTGTGCAGTCTTAAAAAACATTCAAAAAATGATAATTCAAAATCATTTATTTCAATTAGGTGACAGGCTCATAACGATACAAACTTGCTTGTTAACTAAGCTCTAGTTCACAAGCACTTTTATGATGTGATGTGAGACTATTCGCAGTGACTCTACCACCGGTTTCGAAGAATAGTAATGAAGAGTCTTACGTTATATTTCACCACACGGCTCGGGTGTGAAGAGCCTTTTGAGGGACTATTTTTCCTGACTTTTACAACTTGTCTTTGAGACAATAGGAATAAGGCATTTATTTGTCAGGCTGAATCTACATTAAACATCAGATGACATTGTGGAATAAAATTATTTATCATAAATAATAGCTAAAACACATATCTATACTAATATTATAAAGCAGAAGAGTTTGTTTGTTTCTTTGTTTGTTTGAACTCGCTAATCTTAGGAACTGCTGGTTCGAATAGAAAAATTATTTTTGTGTTGAATAAACCATTTATCGAGAAAAGCTTTAAGCTATATAACACCACGCTGCAACTATTAGGAGCGAATAAATAATGGAAAATGTGAAAAAAACGGGGAAAATTAATCATCCTTGAGGACTTTCGTTGCGTGCGCTGCGAAAACGGTTCAAGATACCAAAAATATATGTATCAAAGAATTATTCCTCTTAAAATTATCAAAAAAAATGTCCACGACAGCATATGTCTATCTTTTAAGATTAACTCACTAGAACCGTTTTTATGGTAATCAAATTTGGTCGAAATTAATGCATTTCTTAAGAGTTGTATCAACGTAATAATATTAATGTATTATAATATCGTACAATGTTTAACAAAAATGTAGGTCTTTAGTACACGGGACGGGACAGAGGATATTAGTTGACGGGAAACTATAAAAAAATTAAATTGAGAGGGGGAGCGGGGAATGATCACACTTTATATGAAAGCCTGTCTTTAAAATTAAAAGGGTACCTAAGAGGTTTTTACGCGGACGAAGTCGCGGGCGACTGCTAGTTATTTACAGAGTTCGCTACGTTTGCACACAAAATATTTAAATATTCTTGTAATATTATTTTTTTATTTATTTATAGTTGTCAATTGATGTTAAAAATATTTGTTGATGGTATAAATTATTTAAATGTCAATTAGTAATATCAAGAAGCGTTATGTTGTGGATTAAATAATATTGTCATGTTTATAAATATCTATGATCATAGTGTAACACTTGCCACCCGTCTCAACTCTTTTATCATAAACATACAGCCCTTTTCCATAATTTGTTTATGTTCGGATCAAGATTTCTATACCGCGTTTTAATTTTTTTTTAAAGATCCCAGGAGCATCATTTGATCCTTTTTCTGTGATAGACTGCATTATACATAGGATGTTTATTAAAGGATTCCCGCAATTTAACAATACATATCAGTATATCACTGTGCTAAATGTCATTAAGATCGGTTTAGCGGTTACCGTAACAAAATATCAAACACGCTTCTTTAAGTAATTTCTGTCGGTTTTGCTTACGAGTAAAATAATAGGTGAAATCAAGGAAATTATACTCAATTTTCCACTTATAATTACAGCCGAATTTCGAGAAGCGAACGAATATCAGTAATTCTAAATACAAAATATTTTCCCTCTCTTCTTGTCAAATGGGTTAAGATACTAAAAATACACGCCAGAATTCCGAGGAAAAATATCAGGAGCATAAAATAATTTTCCAAATAAGCTTAATGTTCCATAGTTGGTCACATCTATTAGAGGATAATGTAGAGTCGCTCTACCTCGCTAGACCGGCAGAGGTTGGTAGGATATCGCAATATAAACGGACCAAAATATGACTCAAACATCTTATTCGTAACCGCGTGTATGAGAAAATTCGGACAAAAATAACTTACGTGCAAAATTAGTGTTCCAAATCGCACACAACACTAGGCACACATCAGAGACACTCCATAGTAACCACTGGCGCACACACAGATATCCCGAATATTTTTTAAAGTGTATTTCAATCTATAAATATTTCGAATTTGACAATCGTAAGGTTCGTTTCGCGCGGACAGGACGCGTCCTCTCAGCGGGACGGTCGCACCGATACTGAAGCTCGCTCAAGCTTCTGCCAGGGTTGGTGTGTGGGTGTGTGCGTGTACAGGGGTGGCCGCGTCGCTGTGTGCGTGCTCTTTAGGTCAACAGAATTCGGTAAAGACAGGCTTGAAGCAGCATGCCCTACATTCGGTTCCTTTACAAAAGTTCACTAGCTTTTTTTTCAGTTTGTTGTGTATGATTATGTCGTTGAGATATTTTTGCAACGCCTCTGCATCTCAGCAGTTCAGTGAAGTGACTTTTGCAAGGTGCTAGATTCGAATTCTTGCCAGGCCAAGGATCCACATACGCCAGTGGATTGTGAGGTTCAATTCTTGTGTGTCGAACAAAGTAATGTAGTTTTTTGTCTATCATTTATTTATTTACATTTCTTTTTAAATTTTTAACAATGCTTTAAAAACAATTATAAAAACACTATTAAAAATTTATAAAAAAATCCATTCCGCCTGCTGCGGGGCCTGGGGGTCCAAGCAACCGGTGGTCAGGGCTCCAGAGTGAGGAACCTCCTCACAATACGCGCCGTTTCAAGAATTACTGCCTTCTGTATCCGACCCTTGATCCAACAATTAAGCGAAAGCTTTTTAAGATGTTCGTCAAAGCTTTTCGCTATAAGACCGTTGACTGAAACGACTATAGGAACAATCATTGTTGAATCAACATTCCACATGGCAGTAATCTCATGAGCAAGGTCCAAGTATTTTGATACTTTTTCCTTTTCAGCTTTCACCAGATTATCATCATGTGGAACAGTAATATCAACAATCATAGCACGGCGCGTTAATCGATCAATTATCACTATATCAGGTCTATTGGCTACAATATACCTATCAGTGATAATTGTTCGATCCCAGTAGAGCAAGCACTGCTATTTTCAAGAACTGACGCTGGGTCGTACCTATAGTAAGGCACCTCAAAATCGACAAGGCCATACTGAAGAGCAAGTTGTTGGTGGATTATCTTGGCTAGTTGTTGGTGGATTATCTTGGCTAATGTAGTTATTATTAATGTATTACTAATTCGCTGGGAACCCTGGCTTTTTTGAGGGAACGGGACATTTCGATAAGTCGATGGTCATAGAACATGTTGGAGCAGCGTGGGCTTGTACCAAGTGTGTCTCTTTCATAAAAGAGAAAAGCTTAGATTCTTTCCCCGTCTTGTTATCGTAGTTCTACTCAACGAACCACTAAAAAATCCTTTAAAATTTTGAAAGAGTAAAGGACCAAAGTAATTTCACGGCGCTCACCCTTAGTTGAATTATTAATTGAAAGTAGAAATGATATTCGCCAAAAATATTATTTCCAGTCACACACGCGTGAGCTCCGCCACACACTACACGAGTACTGTGTTGTAAATGTTTACAAAATGTTTTCAAATTAGTTGTTTGGTTTCTTACAGAACCTTTATATTGAGCGAATCTTTTGTCATGATGACAATAAATTGTTTTTATGTGTATAAAAAAAATTGATACAAAAATATATTATCTTTGAATTCTAAATTATTCAACTCGCGACGTTAACACGGTATATCTGTGTACCGGCGTCGGTCTGTCTGTGACATCCTAGTTTTTAAACGAATGAACCGATTATAATGAGGGTTTTCAAAGTTTACGTAATTGAGAGGGCTTTTAGCTATTATTAATATGGTAAATATTTTATAATTAATTATAATATGGTAAATATCTAATAATCAACTATTAAAAATCATTTTCTTGAAGTAATTGTCTATTCAAAAGTGCTTATATTCAGACACTTTTGAAAAGTCAATTTTGTGAGTTGATAGTCTCTCTACCGGTTTGAAAAGCATTTTTCTATTGAGATGCAAATAATCCGTCATACATTTGTTTGTGCACATGACAGTACAGTAACCCCCGACCTCTCACACTTGTACCTGGTATGCTTAACGGGCGAACTCGTCATTCATCATTCTCAACCTTTTAACAGTCCACTACAGAGCCAGGCCTCCCTCTATTTAGGAGAGGGGAAATGGAAATGTATCCACCACGCTGCTGGAGTGCAGCTTGGCGGACTTAGGGTGATAATGTTTATATATTATAACTAGCAGTCGCCCGCGACTTCGTCCGCGTGAAAACCTCTTAGGTATCCTTCTAATTTTAAAGACAGACTTTCATACAAAATGTGTAAAGGCACATATAGTGTGCTCATTCCCCGCTCCCCCTCTCAATTTAATTTTTTATAGTTTCCCGTGAAGCAATATTCTCCGTCCCGTCCCGTGTACTAAAGGTCTACATTTTTGTTAAACATTGTATGACATTTCAGTACATTAACATTAAAAATATATATTTATGGCAAGCTGATGGGTATAAATTGATATTAAATAGTATATTTCACTCTTGAGTCTAGCCTTCAGAATAAACAAAAATAATTTTACAATCCGACACGCAGATAGAGATTAGCCCGTTTAAACAAACGAACAAACTCTTCCGTGTACCAAATAGATATTTGAACAAAGATCGAATTCTTAATTCATCATCGTATATATAACATAGATCTAAACTCCCCTCCCGCACGCGCGCCCCCGCCTTGGTGACGCTCACTTCGCAACGCAGAAATAGTAATATTTTAATTTCGCCATAACTTCTAAACCAAACGTCCAATTTTAATCTTTTAAATACTAAATATTATCTACATAAACTGTACTTAGTGATGAAATTATTTATTTTGATAAGGATTAATAGCATGAGTAAAATAAATGCGTTTAAATGTAGTCCAAAAAAAAATTAAGATTTTTAAATAAAAAAAATGGTTGTTGTGCCTCACTCGACATAGATAGATATAGTGTGTCGCGGACTTTTTTGTAGATATTTATAAGATCTCCAATTAATTAGAACATTTTATGGTTCTATCTTTTATAGTTTACGCAGCGTACGCAAAATAAGTAACTTTTCTGGTTGATTTTTTACACCTTGTGTCCGAAAAACCCAAATATTTTACGGAACCCTAATTTTTTCCAAAATAAAATTTAGCCTATGTTACTCGTGGATAATGTAGCTTTCGAATGGTGAAAGAATTTTTAAAAACGGTCCAGTAGTTTTTGAGCCTATTCATTACAACCAAACAAACAAACAAACAAACAAACAAACAAACAAACAAAGTTTTCCTCTTTATAATATTAGTATAGATAATTATATTTAACGATCATTATCAGATGTTGAAAATAGTGATAGGGACCTATGTGTTTAAGTTCTCTCCGGACTCGAACCCAACACGTCAAGATCCCAAGCCTCACAGGCTAATCTCTCAGAACAAGGAGGTAGTTGAAGCATGGAGCTTCACTGTAGGTCGACCATTCGATTAAATTTAAAAGGCTGGCGCTCGGCAGGAAAGGGCACGATCCGAGCGCAATAGAGTGAGATGTCTCGCTGCGGCACGCCACGGCACGCCGCGGCACGCTGCGAGGAGCGTGCGGTCGGCCGAGTGGCACGCGGCACGTACGGGCTGCGGTCGCTCCACTCGACGTGCCGCGTCGTGCCTACCGAAACAATACGCATGTATCTATCAGAGGAACAGTTCTACCAGGTAGTGGAATGTTCTTCATTCAGTTGTTTGACGGGTGTAAGTGTGAGGGGTGTGGTAACGAAAGCTCCGTGAACAGGTTACAAGTTACGCCTGTAACTATGTTACAAAAACCGCTATTATCAGAAATTATGAGTAACGGAGCTTACTAAACGAGTAGTACGAACTATAACTGACTGCCTCATTCATCTAGCGGATAGGCTAAGTGGCTTCGATCACGAGGTCCTGAGTTCGAATCCTGGGTTGGATCATGGAATAATTCTGAATTTTTTTTTCTAAGAAATGTTTCGTATAGTCTAAGCCTGGAATTATACCCCCGTGCCTCAAAGAGCACAATAAGCCATCATCTGAACCCAATAGCTTGCATTAAAGCAGCGTGGTAGGTCCAGGCTCCATATCGCATCTCCTATAACAAAATGACCTGGCCCTGCAGTGGGCTGATAATGTATACGTAAGATACAGAACAAACATTATAACTCTGTGCCCGCCAACCCATATTCAAGCAGCAAGGAGTGTGTGAGCTGCAAATCCGTTCTCTCTATAAGGAGATGCCAGGCCCACTGGGTCGCGTCAACGAATTGCGAAATCGAATCTTAGACCTCAGGCTTGTGTACAGCATGTGAAGCTATCGAGACTTATTGAAAGCTGCTGCGTCAATTACTATTAATTAAGTTATTAAATAAATTAATTAAAAACAAACAAGTCACTTATTTCAAAAAATCATTAAAAAACTGAACCAAAATTAGATAATTTTAGTAAGTTTTAGATAACAATTGAGTATTAATTAATAATTAATTTTATAGTTAACAAACTATTATTTAAAAAAAACCTTTTTAAATTCTATTAAAAGTATGTAATATATCAAAGTTCAAAAGGCCAGCTGTAATACAAGTAAAAGAGAGAGCAATATGTTATCAAATATACCTGTCTCTACCAGCACCCGACGCGTGACGTCACAGCAGGTGCCAGAGGCCGTTAGGTTCCCGCCACAGTGTAAGCACATCCTCCATACCATGTTAATATACTGTAGAATAGACTTTTTAATTCAAAAAAGTTTTTAGCATGTGGTTCGTAGGCAGATGGTTGGCGCGTGCGGTGAAGCGGCAACTGTTGGCAAAAAGTGCAGGTTTTTTCATCTAACGTACCATAGACGAAAGGATAGTATAATATAGGTGTTAGTTTTTATATTGGATTGAGTTACGTGACAGGTAGGACTTTGTGTGAATTCCTTTCCTTGTCTTGTAAACGGTCCTTGGTTTGAATATATAAATAAATATTGAGTTATTAAATAAATTACTACCTTCCGCACAGTTAAAATAGTTTTAACCTAACGGTTTAGCGTACAGTGAACACGTGTGTGTGAATATCTGTGGCACCTCTCATCTCAGCTCCTAAACGAATCACATTAACATTAACATTTTAACGGAACGTTTCCCTATAAAGAAAAAAAATCTAACATGAAACTAGATTTTCCTCTATTCATGGCTGTCGGGGCATTTTCAATTTCAACTAATTAGACAGCATCATCACTTCACGTTTTGACAACTTGCGTAATGCAGTGGAATGCGCGGTGGATTTATAAAAGGGAGGCAAAGGATTCGATTCCCGTTAGGGCCAATTGAGATATCCTTAATTGGTCCTTGTTTGGCTGATGGATGTTTCGCCAGAGGTACCGCCAAGTGATTTAGCGTTCCGGTACGATGTCGTATAAAATCCACAAAGAGGCGTGGAATTCATCCTACTCGTAATAAGTTAGTCCGATAACATCTTAAATTGCATGATCACTTACCATCACGTGTAGTTACAGTCGAGGACTAACTTGCAGTAAATAGAAAGTATCGTGAAGTTCTAACACAGAACAAATAATAGTAAAAGAGCGATCGCAGTTTCAGCTCTGCGATTATACCGCGCAATGAAAGTGCAAAAAGAGAAATATCGGAAGCCATTTAAAATGTTAATCCTCGTTTACGTAGTTAGCTGCGACGGATAGTTTAATTCTGCCGGCGCATGAATATTGTATGACGCTTAGAGTCGCTCCACACGCCGCCACGCCCCGTGCCTGGGAGACACTGCCCTGCGCTTGGAGTCGCTCCACACGCCGCCGCGCCCCGTGCCTGGGAGACACTGCCCTGCGCTTGGAATCGCTCCACACGCCGCCGCGCCCCGTGCCTGGGAGATACTGCCCTGCGCTAAGAGTCGCTCCACACGCCGCCGCGCCCCGTGCCTGGGAGACACTGCCCTGCGCTGGGCGACCATAGATCTCTCGATAGCAGACAGTAGAAATGGCACGTACGCTTGAACTTGTCACCGCGTTAAGTGTGTAACTTGCAACTACATTGCGGAGGGTGTTTAAAAAGAAATGCTTATAATGTTTGCACTCTTCATTTAAAGCCACTTATCTTACCGACTCTTCTGAACAAATTCTACACAACTACCTTGCGAACCAGTGGTAGAGTCATGACAAGCAGCTGATGAATTTGACTGATAATTATAATAGTACTTGTAAATGAAACCTACTTGCAATAAAAGAACTTTGATACTGATGAAAACAGCTTCTATGGTTTAGGATGAACGTTCCATTTCTATTGCTGTGTTATTAATATTTCTACAATCTCGTAACTGTATTTAGTATCTCCATGGTGTATCACATTGTGTTAGTTTATTGGTTAGCTTATGCGGATGCGCATCATACGGTCCAAGGTTCGAATTCAAAGTTAACTTCTAGCGGTTTCGATTTGTTTAATGATAAATGGAAATTAGATTTTATTAAGAGCTAATAAAGGTCGGTGTTATCCCCTCACCCCTCCAAATGAATTTATTCTATTTCATTCGTTTGAAGGACCTATCTGAAATACAAAGGTTTTTTAAAAAATCGCCTGCATGATGGTCTTCTTGAGTTCTAAGGACTCAGACATACAGCAATTGATATTAATACACCGGTTGTAACTGCGGTGTGAAGGGGATCTTACAGCGGTTCTCAAACTTGTTATTAGTAACAATAATTGTGAGTTGGATCTAGAGCAGCTCGCGAGCAGTCGGGGCGCTTTACGATGCCGATACCGCTCAAACTTTACTGTGAATACATTATTGTAAGCTTGTTTGCGCTGGCTCTGAGTCGCTTATAATTGGACGGAGTTCGATTCCCAGCTTTCAGTCTGTAACTTTTAGTAGCACTACTGAGGAGTAGTACGTCTAATAGAAACACTCGTGTCATTGTCACAGAACTTAATTGCTATTGATATAATAATTTACGCAGAGTTCATTAATACAAGTTATCCCCTGTTACCAAACGACGTTGTTTTTGACGACCTCCGTGGCGCAGTGGTATGCGCGGTGGATTTATAAGACGGAGGTCCTGGGTTCGATTCCCGGCGGGGCAGATTGAGATTTTTCTTAATTTGTCTTGGTCTGGCTGGTGGGAGGCTTTCGCCGTGGCTAGTTACCACCCTACCGACAAAGACTTATCGCCAAGCGATTTAGCGTTCCGGTACGATGTCGTGTGGAAACCGAAAGGGGTGTGGACTTTCGTCCCATTCCTAACAAGTTAGCCCGCTCCCATCTTAGACTGCATCATCACTTAACATCAGGTGTGGTAGCAGTCAAGGGTCAACTTGTAGTCGATAAAAAAAACACACCTGATGACAAGTGATGATGCCATCAGAATGATAAAACGGAAGTGAGCTACTTTGTTATGAGTGGGATGAAGTCCACACCTCTTTCGGTTTCTGCAAACTTTAAACTTTAAGGACGTTACCTAGAACTCACAAAGTGCTTTCCTACTACGTTAAATAAACATTCATTTAACTTAGCTGGCATTGACATCATAGATATCATCATCATCATCATTATCAGCCTATGAGCGGCCCACTACAGAGCCAGGTCTCCCTCCTTATAGGAGAGGGGATATAGAGCGTAGACCCACCACGCTGCTCCAATGCGGGTTGGCGGGCTTAGGGTGACAATGTTACATTCATTAACGATCACTATCAGATGTTGATGACAGTGACCGGGACCGACGGCTTAACGTGCTCTCCGAGGCACGGGGGTGTAACAACACCAACTTCCCGATTCCGGGCTTAGAATGTACTGAGAACTTCATAGAAGAATGAAAAAGTCAGAATTATTCCGTGACCCGACCCAGGGATCGAACCCAGGACCTCGTGATCGAAGCCAGGTAGGCTAACCACTAGACCAACGAGGTAGTCATAGATATGCTTAAGTAAATTAAAGCAACTAAATGACGCAATAATTTATTACTTTTTAGTGCGTTTTGTAGTCGGTTCAATATTTTTACTAAAAAATATTTCTATCAAATATTTGTTTTCCTGTAAGCAAATCCGCCTATAGTAGGTCTGCTTGTTGCGGTAAAATAATTTCTAAACTTGTGATTGTTTATTAGATGATCCAAACCTTATTGACTTGTTTATCTACTTGCCAACAAAACACCAGTACCCAGTAATTCGTAGGCAGTTTTTAGAGGCTATATTTAGTCGATTGTTCCGTCTCTATAACAGGATACTTCCAGAATGCCAAGCACGAGTTCGTGTTGTCGCAAAAGGGGAACAGATGATAGTTATTTTTGAACGAAGGGGGGCGGCCTTGAGATGAACAAAAAAATAACAAAATATTGGTAGAATTTCGCGGAGGCGAGGCTTTTTGTGCTTAACGATCGTAACTGCGAGATGCCGAGGTTTTCCCTTTTCTTTGTCTCATCGCTACATTATGACGTAAATGACAAATGATATCTCGTGTCGACAAATGGCATGTCATTAGTCGAAGTCTATCTATCTATCTTATTATTCAAAAAAAACTTTTTTTACCGACTACATATAGTCAATAAAAAAAATGCAGTCTAAGATGGAAGCGGGCTAACTTGTTAGGAGTGGGACGAAAATCCACACCCCTTTCGGTTTCTACACGACATCGTATCAGAACGCTAAATCGCTTGGAGGTACCTCTTTGTCGGTAAGATGGTAACTAGCCGCGGTGAAAGCCTCCCACCAGCCAGACCAAGACAAATTAAGAAAAATCTCAATCTGTCCCGCCGGGAATCGACCCCAGGACCTCCGTCTTATAAATCCACCGCGCATACCACTGCGCCACGGAGGTCGTCAAGACTAGTGTAATACTGCGTTACATTTGATAGTGAGTGACGATGAGCTCGTCGTCGAGCCAAACTTTGATATATTTTTCTAAAAGTAACGCGCATGTTTCTAAGATACACATGATCTAATATGCAGCTATTTATTTTTATTAGCTTCACTTGTATGTCAGTTTGTCAGTATGTCAGTATGTAACTCTCCGTGGGTAATCTGCGCGCCTGCGGCCTTCCTTGGTTCTGGTAGCCGTTTCTCAGGCTCCCTCTCCGAAATTGAACTCTGATTCCCCGTATTTATAATATTTATAAATAATTATTTTATTCTCACTAATAAATAAATTACTAGCGACTGTGTGGCCGAGCGGTTTAAGTGCTAAACTGCCCGTACAACAGTCGCTCAGGCGTGGGTTCGAGCCCTGGCAGTCGCTGTTTTTCTGCGACTTCCAAGGCTCGCTCCCGTGCCGACTGTACTCTGGCCAGGTTTCTGTGGTTTCCTTGGTCACTGTGCTAAGGGTGGGGCACAGGCAAATGCGGGTACAGATTGTAAGTCGGCCACAGCCGCTATAGAGGTAATGAGAGTGTAAATAGTCAAAATAAGGAGGGATTCAATAATCCCACGTGTCTAGGCCAAAATAGGCTGATGCGTAAGTTCCAAAAAAAAAATTACTTACTGAAAATTTAATTTAATTTAATAAAAATAATAATTTAATTAATAATTTCATAAAAATAATAATTTAAGTAATTAATAATTTAATAATTCAATAAAAATAATAATTAAAAAGTTTTAATTGTTTTACACGCTTTTTATTAGCTTCTTTTGTATGTATGTTTGTATATTTGTATCTTTGTAACCGACTTTTTTGGGCGCGATTTTGACCAACTTTAAACGGCCAGATTTCGTTTAAACTTTGTGGATTTATCGAGGACCGATGACAATACACTTATTTGATAAAATTATTCCATTTTTCAATTTACAAAATATGATTTTTGTTAATTAATATAATTTTCATCTATAGTCGATAAGGTAGAAACTTAATTTCAATTTTTATAATTTTTCTCTACAGTCGATAAGACAGGACTTGATGTTAATTTTAATTTCCAATAATTATCTTTAGCCGATTTCTCTAATATTGACAAATTTTCGAATACTAAGGACATTTTTAACTCTACAAAACAAATAATAGTTTAAAAAAACTAAAAAATCCGCTTTTATAAATAAACCAAACTAAAAAGTCAAAAATAAATAATAGTTTAAAAAAACTAAAAACACGCTTTTTATAGAAATCCTAACTATACTACTACTAGGGTGCTTTTTAAGATATTATCAAAATGATAATCACTCTACTCATATCTGTCAATAAAATATTTATAACTATATTGACACCATGCACCCCACGCTTTTTTTAAAATAAAATAATTTTTTTTTATTTACACTATTATTAATTTATAGTTAATGAAATTTTTAACACTATTCTTAATTTAAATTTATTAAAATTTATTTTCTATTTTTTAGTTTGGATTTCTATAAAAAGCGTGTTTTTAGTTTTTTTAAACTATTATTTATTAAAATTACTAGTACTAGTAACTGTTACGTTATAATTTGTAGTTTACTTAAATTTTACGAAAAGTACCGGGCGGTATGTTTAAACCGCCCAATAAACCATCAACACAACTAATATCGAAAGAAATTTATAAATATCGAGTTATGGAGCTTTAGCTCTAGGAACTTTGCTATAGTGATCCAATTATTTTCAGTTTCCAGCATTTTTTATACAAGGCCTGGCCTTACTCCACTGCACGCAGTAAAAAATAGTATGTTTTGCGTTCTCGGTTTCCCTGCAGTACATGCATGTGCCATCCGTCCTTTTCCCTATACGTGCAAGGTAGTCCATGAAAACACTGTCGCCTGTCAAGCATTGCGTTAAATAATACGATAATCGGCCGTGCCGCGCCTATTAGTCCATTTTGATCCATCTGGACACGTCGTCTCATCGCTGTATTTCTTATCTATCTGCCTTTGATAGATGTATCCCACTTCTCCTGCCATCTGGCAAGAGTTTCTTGTTTGGCTACTTCGGAAGCTTGGGAGGGCATATTCTGCCTTGCCATTGTTCTCTCAATAGCCAAACGGTGGATAGGGATCAGGTTTGCCAGAATCAGTGCTGCATCAATACAAACTTGATCTTTTAAGAATCTAAGTGTAGTAGGTAAATGTCTTGTCAGGCTCTTTTGTCATCCCTTCAAATAATAATATCAATATGTGTTAAACATGTTTACATGTAAAAGTATATGACTATACAAACAACGTGAAGGCGGCATGTAGCTGCAGGCACTCGGCGCAGTATTTAGTTGTAGTTGCCTGTTCTCATTATTTTCACGGTCTATTTCCTTTTATAACAACCTGTGCTCCACTCGCAGACAGTGTTCTGATCACATAAAGACACTGTTCAGGAAGAGTTGGGCCTAGAAACATAACTTTACGTTTTACCTTTTGTACATAACAACTACAAAAGTATATTAAAATAACTTGGATAGGTATTCTAGAGTTTTTCTTTAATAAACCCATAACATTAAACCTACACTTGGATTTTAAAATAAATAAAATGTCAAATAAATTGCAAAAGGTTTCAAAATTTAAAAACAACTGATCTAATCACACAATTTTTTCTAAAGTTTTTCCTTGAAATTTTCCAACGGTTAGCCCACGATGCTGCCCCGATGCGGATTGGCGTGCTCATCGTACGAAACGCTATTAGAGGTATCATGGTCGGGGTCGAAGGTTTAACATACTCCCCGAGGCACGCGTTGTATCTCTACTAACTCCGAACTATTACTGTAAATATTTTGAAGTAAGAATTTTGATACTTTATAACCTGACACAGAACTCGAACTTACAACTACATCGGACAAGTTAAATAATTAACATCATTAATAACCTATTTCACAGTCCATTACAGGATTACTATAGAGGGTAGTACGAAGTTACCATAAGTATATGTCGCTGACTTTCTTCAGTATAGGAGTTTGTTCCCAAACACGATGGTATTAACTTAAACCATTGATCGAATCTGATTATTTGAATGTTATCAGGTTGAAGTATAGACAAATTATAATAAATCGGGGTAAACTTGCGCCGCTGCGGGCAGCAGGTATAATGTCGCTATTAGCAAGGCGCGGGCACGGGCACGGGCGCATGTCGCATGCTCCTCACGTGCCGCGCCGAGCAAGCACGGACGAATATTGAATTCTATTCTATTGAATTAAACTAATACAAGGAAATCACTTTGTGTGAGCTTTACTTTTGATTGCGCTATTCAGGATTTTGGAATTACTATTTTTTATACTTAAGTCTTTTTCTTCCTAATACATTTTTTTACCCGACAGCGTCAGAAGGAGGGTTATGTTTTTCGAGCGTATGTATGTATGTCCATTTCTTCGGCACGCGCTACAGCCTAAACGACTGAACGCAATTTGACATGTGAGGTGTCGTTAAATTTGTAAAAATTGTGGTAGTGACATAGGCTATATAAATGTTCAAAACGGCTGCTGTAAATGGGGAAAAAAAGGGGGGATGTGTGTATATCTTTCTTCTATCTTAGCAATATGGGTATCAAATGAAAGGTTGTAAGACCATTTCAAAAAATTCTAAATACTTTATGGTGCTGCAGGCGGGGACAAACGTAGTTTTGGTAGATCTTTCTTTCCCCGCAGAGAATAAAGTGTTTTGTCCCCGTTTGCATCTCCATAAAGTATTTAGAATTTTATATAGATATAGTGATCCTTGTTTTTTTCTTTTCAGTTCATAACTTCTATGCAGTCGGGTTTTTTGTTTTTATAATAATAATTTTTTTTCATTCATTCATTGTACGAATAGGTTACGTGTTTATAAATCACTAAAAAGGAAGAAATAAAAATCTTTAGCTTTAAACTTGGCTTTGATCGACTCCATAGATATGTTTAAGTAAATTAAAACAACTATATCACGCAGTCATTTTTTACTTTTTAATGCGTTTTGAGTCGGTTCAATTTTATTGCAAAAATTTTTTCGAACCTTATAGTCTACCATTTAAAATCCTAGTCTTTCATTTACAATAACTTTTGTTTGAAATTGTTACAGAATCAACATTCAAATGTCATTATCCATTACCGGGTATGTTCAAAAAGCTTTAAATCTCTTTAATTCTAACCTTAGAATGTATAGCAGGCATTAACACTTGTTACGTTTATTTTAGCATCAAGTAGAGCGAAGCAGGGGATTACAACTCGCTCGTGGTGTCGTCCGTGAACTGAACAAAGTGCTGCACCAGTTGCTAAGCCTTACTACACCACGCGTTCTAGATATAACGTGTACACAAGAGGACGGACAATACACCGACTTGCATCGAGACAATACCTAAAATCACAAAGATGCTAAATGAAATCAAAATGCGTTTATTTCTAGTAGACGTAGGTACTCCTACTTGACACTTTACAAACACATTTTAAATGTCAAATTCTTCTGTTTGTATGCACCCTACCATCAGCTCCGAAGGCAGTCATCTGCTGAGAAAAGCTGGCAATTGAAGTTTCATTTAAATTATTCTAGCCAAATGCAGAAAACTTAGCAGAAGAAGAAAACCTTCAAAACTTCATTTTGCCAATAGACGTACAATAATACATATATAGGGTTCATTTAAGGTCTTTATAAAAACTACGTTACTATAGATATATTGCGAAGCGACTGTGAGTTGACTGTGACTATTTGTTTGAATTTTTCACGGAGTGATTCACGGGATTTTAGATTATATATGGAGCGTACAGCACTTTTTTGTAATTTAAATATAGTGTCTATATCAGCTCCTTTTCCCCATAGTATTATGCCGTATGTTCAAGAAACATCGACGTACGCGCGGCGAATCCTAACCGAATCATGTTCCCCCTGGCGGGGTCGGGGGGACAACCGACCATCGGCGCGCGGCTGCGCGCCATTCACTTTTCAACCGTCACTAGACTGCAGTTAACTTTGAAACTTGTTTTGTTCTCACATAATTGTACAGTAAATTATAGATCTAAATAAAATTATAACAACATACAGTCCACTATTATTTAGCCTCTTCACCATATGGTCCTTTCACCGGTCACAATCAAGATGGTGAACGTTTTGTGACGAAGATAGTTGCTAATATACATGGATAATAATCCAACACCAGAAGATTGTGGATTTGCTGTGCACAACGTGATAACAAAAATAATTCAAGTGGTGTTCGCAAGAAATTTTCCGGAATATATAACGCTGAGTCATCAGAACAGGCTGATATTCTTGGACATCGGACAATAACCACTCCAAAAGGACACGTCAAAAGGATATTGCAGATACGTATGATCGTTCCATTCATCCTTTCTTACATCCTTATCATCATTTTCTTATTCCATCATTATCATTAATTCAAAGTTTCATCTCATCATCATCGCAGTCTTTTGAAATTTTTTTTTGTTACCTAAGTACTACCTACCTATCTCATTAATTTCATAATTTAAATAGGTAGATACTTCATAGTGCATCTAGCATAATAATTAGCATTATTATAGTCTTCACGTGAAGTAAAGTACCCAGGTATAAATTCTCAATAAATCACCTACCATTTTCATAGTGCATTTAACATAATAATTATTAATATTGTTATAGTTCTCACGTGAAGTAGGCAGGTACATAAAGCAGTCATAAATTTAATAGATACTTATTTCATAGTACATTTAATATGATAATTAATATATTATTATAATTTTACGTGAAGTAAGTATCTAAAGTAGTTATAAATTAAATACTTATTTCATAGTGCATTTAAATAGTAATAAAGATTATTAAATTTTTCACGTGAAATAAGTATTCTTAAGAAACTAAATACTCATTTCATAGTGCATCTAAGCTCATTACATAATATAGTCATTGCTTTCACGTGAAATAAAAGTATTAATGCAATAAACACTTGCTTTTGTATTTTCATAAGTACTTTAACAATAGCTATTTCATACATATTTTGCCAAGTCATCTTTGTATAAATTAACGATTCTTAGAATAGTCGTAATTGCTATTAAAATTTCATCAGGTAATCTATATTTTATTACATATTGCAACATTGCTGTAAAAATTTTCACAGGATTGCATATTATATAATTATGTTAAAATTGCTTTAATATTTTTGCAAGGTGCTCAATTTTTTGAACTACAATTACAACATCGCTATAATTTTTTCTCTAGGACTCTGAAATCTTTGTAGGACATTGCTATAATTTTTTCTCTAGGACTCTGAAATCTTCGTAGGATACTGCCAACTTGCTTTGTAGTTAGAAATTCATTTAATAAATTATATCTATCACTAAGATAACAATAGAAAGTTTGCCTTTGCTGCCTTTCAGGCTTTAAGCGTTAAGTTTTTTCTTTCACACTTCTACTTCTCTATTTCTTTTTTGTTTTCACTTTCGCTTTAGCATTTTGTGTTGCACTTAATTATAATTCTTTAAAGCTTAATTTTCAAAATGAGTGAAAGACAATTGAAACAATTGATAAAAAAACGAGCCTCTATTAAAGGAAAAGTTACCAATTTCGGGAACTTTATTCACTCCCTAAAGGACAACGAGGAAATAAATTCAACTCAAACTCAAATTGAACTTCAATTGCGATTGAACAAAATCGAAATCTTATACGATGAATTTGATAATTTCCAGACTGAACTTGAGGAAATCTCGGACTCGCCCGAAGATGAGTACCAAGAACGCCAAACGTTTGAGAAGTTGTACTATTCTCTTGTGGCTGCTGGCAGGGCTTTAATAGAAAGTCATCGCAAGGAAACACTCAATATATCAGCGATAGAACATTCTGAGACTGCTACAGATTCACACAAACGTAAGGTTGTTAAGCTTCCAAAAATCGATTTGCCATATTACAATGGCGATAATCAACACTGGCTTGGCTTTCGTGATACTTTCAACTCGTTAATCCATTCCGATGACAGCATTGAACCAATTAGTAAATTTCATTACTTACGTGCCTCACTTAAAGGCAACGCTGCATCAGTCATTTCTGGGTTAGATTTTTGCGGAGACAATTACCAAGCGGCATGGAAAATCTTATGTGATCGATATGACAATAAGCGTTTGCTTGAAAATCATCATTTAAATGCTCTTTTTAAATTAGATTCACTTCATAAAGAATCCAGTGCAGGTTTACGCAATTTAATTGATGCAATTAACAAAAATTTAAGAGCTTTAGCTAATTTAGGTCATTCAGTTCAACACTGGGATATTTTAATCATTCATATAACAACTGGAAATTTAGACAGTGTGACAAAAAGGGAATGGGAGACGCAAAGAAATAAATCAAAGGATTCTCCTACTCTAGATACATTTTTAAAATTTCTTTCAGACAGAGCTAATGTCTTAGAAACTTTAGAGACCACAAAGCAAGAGAACAGTAAACATTCTGTAAACAATAACAAACCTAAAAGCTTTGTTGTAGCTTCAACTAGCAAACTAAGGTCATGTCCTTTTTGCAAAGGTGACCACTACTTGTATTCTTGTGAATCCTTTAGAGCTCTACCGGTTGGGAACCGGATTCAAAAGGTTAAAGAGTTAAAGGTTTGTAAAGTTTGCTTACGTACACCTTCGCATCCAGAAATAAAATGTAGATTCCCTAAATGCTGTTATTGTTCAAAAAGGCATAATACATTATTACATTTGGAAGAAATTAATACTCCTGCTAGCATTGAAAATGTAGCTTTATCTGCCAAGAAATTAAATGAACCCTCATCTACTTATTCAACCGTCTTACTTTCTACAGCGTTAGTAAAGGTTCTTGATGGTAAAGGCAAGCCACATGCGGCTAGAATTTTATTAGATAATGGTAGTACTGCTCATTTTATAACGAGAGAATTTTGTGATAAATTACAACTCAATACACACCTTGTAGATTCTAAAGTTACAGGTATAAATAGCCAAGCTTTAAGTAGTTCGCAGTCTTGCTCTTTAGTATTCGAGTCATACATTGGTGAATATAAGAAAGTCATTGATTGCATTATACTACCAACTATTACCACTCTACAACCTTCAACTTTAATTAATTTGCAAGATTTACATTTGCCTTCAGGAATTCACTTAGCTGATCCATCGTTCCATGTTCCTTCCAAAATAGATATTCTAGTAGGTGCAGATAAATTTTGGAATGTGATAGGAACTAATCGTATTTCCTTGGGAAAACATAAACCCACTCTTTTTGAAACTCGACTAGGATGGCTTGTTTCAGGTGCTGTGAATGCCCAAAGTAAACATAACATTTGCATGCTAAACAGAAATTTAGATTTTGATCTCTCGCGATTTTGGGAGTTAGATTCCATTTCTTGCAAACATAATTTATCTCCAGAAGAAAGAGAATGTGAGGAACATTTCATAGAAACCACAAAACGTAAAGCTGATGGACGCTTCATAGTTTCTTTGCCATTGAAAGAGTCACCTGAAGTATTAGGGGATTCTTATCAAATGGCTAAAACTCGATTCCTTTCCTTAGAGCGTAGACTTGACAAAAATCCAAACATGAGACAACTTTGGATTTATGTGAATTTTATGAAAGAGTACCTCACTCTCGGGCACATGACAGAAATAAAATCACATTCTTTAAAAAACACCGTCTCCTACTTGCCTCATCATGGAGTCTTAAAGAAATCCACTACCACCAAATTGCGAGTTGTATTTGATGCTTCGGCTGCAACAAAATCAGGAAAATCCCTAAATGATATATTAAAAGTAGGGCCTACAGTGCAAGATGATTTGTTGTCAATTTTTTTGCGATTTAGACAGCACAAATATGTAGTGACAGCAGACATTGAAAAAATGTATCGTCAAACGGAGATCTTAGAAGAGCAACGTTCACTTCAACAAATTCTGTGGAGGTTTGACTCATCTCAGCCTCTCAAAAGCTATCAACTAAACACAGTTACCTATGGTACTGCTTCAGCACCGTATTTAGCAACCAGATGTTTGCTTCAATTAAGTCATGAGGCTACAGATCCAGATGTCAAGCGAGCTATTAGTCACGATTTCTATGTCGATGATTTTTTGTCCGGGCACACAACTATTCAAAATACAATATCTTTGTGTCGTGGAGTATTAAGCGCGTTATCATCAGCTCAGTTGAATCTTCGTAAGTGGTATTCCAACAATAAAGAAATTTTGCTGGCTGTTTCAGGTGAAGCAGGGGCAGATGGATCTGTGGATCTCAGTAGTGATAATCTTTCAAAAACGTTAGGTTTGTTTTGGAAATGTACTCCTGATACACTTCTATTTTCTATTAACATAGCAGCATCTTCAAATAATATAATCAATAAGCGTCAAATTTTGTCTACAATTGCGCAGGTTTTCGATCCACTTGGCTTAGTATCGCCATGTATAATTGAAGCAAAAATAATAATGCAGCAATTATGGGTACATAAATGTGATTGGGATGAACCAGTTCCAGCGCATGTTAGTAAGGTTTGGGTCAATTTCGCCAAGACTTTGCCACATTTAAATAAATTAAAAATACCCAGATGCATTACTTCTGATTTTCCAGTAGATTTCCAACTACATATTTTTACAGACGCATCTGAAAAGGCATACGCTACATGTATATACGTAAGATCTTTGGACAGCAGTGGTTCAATTCATACGCGTCTATTAGCATCTAAAAGCAAGGTGGCTCCATTAAAGACGACCTCAATTCCGCGTTTAGAGTTGTTAGGCACATTGCTTGGAGCTAGATTAGGCTTAAAAATACTAAACTCTTTAACGCTTAAATTTAACAAATGTTTTCTGTGGTCCGATTCCACTATTGTTTTAGGCTGGCTGAATTCTTCTCCTAGTCAACTGAAACCATTTATACGTCATCGCGTTTCTGAGATACAGGAAGGTTTCTCCAATCATGAATGGCGATACGTTCCGTCTAAGGAAAACCCTGCTGACATAGCATCACGAGGCATGAAGGCTGACGTATTGGACAAATCTTCACTGTGGTGGTTAGGACCTTCATTTTTAAATTTAGAGTTTACTAACTGGCCAATAAAGCCTAAGGTTGAGATGCTTCAGTTGCCAGAAACTATTATTGTTAAAAATCTACATATTGCTCACGAGCACAATATCGTATCCGAATTAATTAGGAAAATTTCTTCTTTTTCAAGGTTGCGGCGTATAGTTGCCTTTATGTTAAGATTTGTAAATAACTGTCGTAAATCATTCAAAACAATCAGTAATAATATAACCTTGAGCGAACTCAATAAAGCCACTGAAATACTATTAAGAGTAGCTCAAGAGGAATCGTTTTCCGAGGAGAGGAAGTTGCTTCTCGCTAACAAAAATTTGCCCTATAAAAACAAGCTTCTTCCTCTTTCACCATTTATAGATGACAATAAACTTATTCGTGTTGGTGGCAGACTCTCCAACACGAAATACGAATTTAATATAAAGCACCCGATACTTTTAAGTAGCAAACATCCTTTATGTAAATTAATATTTGAAATGACACATATTAAATATTTTCATGCTGGTCCTCAACTTCTATTGGCAACAGTCCGTCATAAATATTGGCCTTTAGGAGGCACAAATTTGGCTAAGTTCACTGTTCGTTCTTGTGTAAAATGTTCTAGATTTCAAGGAAAAATAATTCAACCAATTATGGGTAATTTACCTGAACAGCGAGCAGAGCTAGAATATCCTTTTTTGGAAAGTGGGGTCGACTATGCCGGGCCAGTGATGATAGCAAATCGTAAAGGTCGAGGGTCAAAACTCATCAAATCATACATTTGTGTGTTTGTCTGTTTAGCAACGAAAGCGGTACATCTAGAGCTTGTTTCTGATATGACAAAAGAAGCTTATATAGCTTCTCTAAACAGATTTTGTGCACGCAGAGGCAAGCCAAAGACTCTGCATTCAGATCGGGGAAGCACGTTTATTGGCACTTTTCACGAACTTTCAAAGCTTTTAAATGAAATGTCACCAGCAGCCATAATTGAGGAAGGTATACAATTTTCCTTTATCCCAGCGTATACGCCTCATTTTGGTGGCTTATGGGAGTCCGCAGTCAAATCGGTTAAATACCATTTAAGACGGGTCCTGGGCTTAACTCATTTAGATTATGAGGAAATGAACACGTTATTAGTTCAGATAGAAGGAATTTTGAACTCCCGTCCTATTACCCCACTGTCCGAGGATCCCTCTGATCTTTGTCCTTTAACTCCAGCACATTTCCTTATTGGCCGATCACTCGCTTTTGCACCACAAGCTGAGATCACCACTAACAATATAACATCACTTGCTAGATTTCAGCGTATTGAGCTGTTGAAGCAGCACTTTTGGAAGAGGTTTTGTAATGAATACATCACGTTGCTTCAACAAAAAACACGGTGGATGAAGTCGAAGAGAGAACTGAAAGAAGGGACACTTGTTGTTATAAACGATAAGACATGTCCTCCTCTCATGTGGATGATCGGCCGAATTGTGCGCGTAATTCCCGGGAGGGACAACGTTGCGCGAGTGGCCGAAATAAAGACCAAAAAGGGTATCATCAAGCGGGCCTTCAACGCTATTTGCCCTTTGCCGTCTGAGCCAAGGACTGGTACTGATTGAAGATACTTCAACGCCGGCAGTGTGTTCAAGAAACATCGACGTACGCGCGGCGAATCCTAACGGAATCATGTTCCCCCTGGCGGGGTCGGGGGGACAACCGACCATCGGCGCGCGGCTGCGCGCCATTCACTTTTCAACCGTCACTAGACTGCAGTTAACTTTGAAACTTGTTTTGTTCTCACATAATTGTACAGTAAATTATAGATCTAAATAAAATTATAACAACATACAGTCCACTATTATTTAGCCTCTTCACCACCGTAAGACATAACACTGTGGAAATAGGCAATATAAACAAGGCTGTTTCGATGTCGGGAAGTTGGCGTATTTTCCTAACTGCATAAGCAGCCGAGTAAGTTTTCCTGCTAACGTCCCCACGTTTATAAATATAACCTTCTGTCAGCAGTCGGTTACATCACCAAATCATCAGCATCGTACTAATAACAATTGCTCACCGATCGAGGAATGTCAAGTTTTAGAGTTCCAAGAAGAACGTTATCTACGCATTTGAAGTGGGGCGGATCCGATCGGCATCGGCACATCTAACAAACATCTGACGAAGCATCGACAATAATCACAACACAGCCGACACAAACAAAGTTGAAGTTCCTTTGAGCCGAGGGCCCTCGTCCCTCAATATTTGCATTTGATAAGACGCCATTGTTGCGTGGCGACTCGCTCCAGCGGTTTCTAATTTTGGAAATTTCCAAACTGTAAGCAAAAGTGCTTGGAATTGCAAACTTCGGAAGAAAATAGGCGACCTATAGCCCAGGACCATGAAAAGCGAGGTTTAACGCAAATATTTTTTTTAATTACGCTTAGTAATGGTAAATCCGTTAAATAATGTATTTTAAGCATATGTATGAACCTCACTAGTAGTGGCGTAGCTAGCATAGGTGGCACCCGGGGCGGGTTTTGTAGGTGTCACCACAAAACTCAATCAAAACTTCTAAAATAAAAAAGTAGTGCGTCACTACATCGACGAATGCTTCAGGCTGGATATGAAAGTCTGCTCTAAATGAACTCATGCTAAAACAATTACGATTTTGACGATATTATTATTATTAAGTGATATATGAACGGAGGACGAAACGTCTCTTGTGAGCGTTGAACTTCGGCTTGAATTAATCCTGATTCTCCTGGGAGCATCAGGATTAATTCCCGTGTGAATGAAATAAGATGGTAGGGAAGTTTATAGCACTGATATAGTTTACAAATGGCGTTAGTTTCGTGGCCCGAGCATTAGAATTGCTAACTCAGGAAGAATAAGCCATCCACTGAAGTTCAGCGCAGGCCGCGCCGCACGACACAGTTTACTCGTCGTACTTCTATACCACTTTTAAAGCCAATTTAAACTATTTTATATTAATTTTAAAATTTAATAACTCAAGACAAGAGTGGTCAATTGATATTAGTACTGATAGCATAAAAATTACAATAAAATTATTACCATTCATTAATTATTACTTTATTTTACGCATTTTAGTTAATTTGTTTTAAGTAACTGTTAATCACTGTTCCTCCACCAATTATTTATTTCTTAGGATCACAAAGACATTTATGATCATGCTTGTTGAAGGCTCGTTGTGCGTCCGCACTTGACGCGAATAACGGCAAGAATAAATGCTCCGCTCGTGCTTGGCTCCCAAGAGTAGTGCACCTGCATAGCTACTACCAAGCATGAAAGAGAAAAAATAGCTAAATCCAAATAGCTACTAAATAACTAACTTTATAGAGAACATCAATTAAAATAGAGACAAAAAGTAGTGAGGCTGATCGGTCGGGGCTAGATATCGCAGACCGCTAGTTATGGGCTATCAAGTTCGGCCGAGCGATCGGACGAACTTCGGCCATTAGTCGTCCGAACTTGAAACTTGTGATAATATTTAGTTTAACGAAATTGACCCTCGCTTCACTCCAACTATGAAAGTGATTCCGCGCTGGAAATTGTTATTGAATACTAACACAGCTTTATTGAAATTGTTAAGCACACTTTAGCACAGATCGATCATATCTGTGTGTATGTGCCTGTCTGTACAATTAAAGTCTTTAATAAGTCGAGTCCATCGGACACGGACGCACGTTATTCTAATAAGAACAAAGAATATTTCAACGTGTCTCCAAAGCACGTTAAGACTACGTTCCCGTGCATTTCCAATGATTTCTGATAGTAATATCATAATTATAATTATATAATGTCAGAGCCTATCATCCTTAGCCCGCCGGTCCGTTTGTTTATCTGAGGAGAAACACTTGGCCATGCAGTCAGCCTTCACAAAATACGGTTATGATAATATTGATCAGTTTCTTAAAACTTTTGTTCATTAAAATGGTAAGTTAGCAGTTTGAGGTAAACAAGTTAGAGTAGAACAGTGCAATAAGTCACGGCACACGTCCGAGCTGCCATCTTACACCGAAGCGATTTATCGACGGCTGCTCAACTGAACAACTATCTCGAGGAGCTTCACACTGAGTGCGGTGGACGCTCGCACAATTGACATTCGATATTAATACTGAGTTTTTCTTTTTCTAAGAAATTATCATTAATTCTAACCGGAGTTGGGAAGTTGGAGATGTGACATAGTACGTTAAACAGTAGGTCCCGGTTATTATCATCGACATCTGGTAGTGATCTCTGGCAGAACATTTATTATTATAACTATCGAGGGATTCGACAAGTTATAATTTAAACTTGCAATTTATAAAATAAATACCCAAGTTGTAAGAATGAGGAAACAAACCACAAAGTTACATCTCGGGGCCTAGATATCGTCAATAACTTTTTCATACATATTAACTATTTATTTATAACGATCTGTTAATACGTACAATATTACCGATTGTGAAGAAGTACTATCATCTCAAATGGCTATGTGGTTAGTTTATATGCAGTAGAAGTGGGTGCGAGAGCAGCAAAATCTCTCTACAACAACAAGTGTCCAAAACTGCTCTAGCAGCAGGATCCTACCTGATTAGGTTGGGCAGGAAAAACAATTCGAGCGTTGACCGGTCACAAAGGGTAGTCTTAAATAAATAAAAATAAAAAATCGGTGCGGCGTTCTTCTCTCTGCCACACGATGGAAACGGCGACCGCGCGATGAATTCATGGAATGCCAACATTTAGATATTCGTCTCTAGTATTGTTGTGTAACATATAGAGCGAGTACGAAAGAGTAAAGCTACTAAATATACTACACATTACTACTAAAGGGATGTAGTTAAAATTAAAAACTTATTTTAATGCTAACTGTACGTTGGGAATCGCTTCATAAACGCTAACTTCAATAAGACAACAAGTAGTGTGAACCGCTCTAAGCAACACGGCACATAATAGCCGTAGACGGACTTTGCACAGCTAGACACTCTAATTGATCTCGACACGGTCTTAGGAATTTGTGGCGAACACTTGCCAGCAAGCGCTACAACTTGCTACACAGCATTCACGGGCTGGCCCTTGAATGGAATTAACTAAACAAATACTGCCTTGTTCGTATTGTGGGTCGCTTATACGGCTTCGATCACGAATTCTTGGGTTCATTAAATGTGAGAGTTTTTCTTTCTTCTTACAGATTTTCGGTAAATTCCGGAGTCAGGAAGTTGGTGGTGTTACATCCCCGTGCCTTGAAGAGCAGACCAGACCGTTGGTCGCGGTCGCTATCACCAACATCAGATAGTGATCGGTAATTGAATTAACCATTAGCATCTTGGCTTTAGAGCAACGCGGTCTACGCTCGCTATCTCCTCTCCTACGAGGAGAGACGCCTGGCCTGTAGTCGGTGGTGGATAGGCTGATAATGATGAAACAAATACTATTCTTCTTCTTCTCAGTCGTGCACTCTTGGCGGAGTGGTAGGTTGTGGTTGCTAATTTTCTTCAGTTCCGTCGTTCATCGTTGCGTCGTACGCGTGCTTGAGTTGCCATTTCTATAATAAATGACTTCAAGGCACATCGGGTAAAATAGTAGTGCTCTTATTACTTGGTTGAATGTTTAACCCGTTAAACGACGGATCATGAGATGCTGAACCGAACCGAAATAAAAAATCATGGGTTTTTCAATCAATCGATAGTAGTGTGGTTGGCGAGTAGTATGAGTACAAGATCGTTATTCCGAGCTACGTCTCTAATGTCAAGATAGACGTAATGATCGCCAACCTCCGTAGAGGAGATGGCACTTGAAGAAGAAGACTAAGAGGTCTATTGGTGGAATAATTGGAATATTCGTTAAGTCCTTGGAATAATAAACCGAAGCTAGTCACAAAGCCAGGTGCTCCCCACTGCGGCAGTGCTCGTCAAACATCGGTACACAATGCTAGGAGCTGCAGTGGTGCTGTTTTTGGCTGTAAATAAATGCGCGCCATGCATCTCCCATGTTATAAATGCCCACATTCAATCAGTGAGGGCTGCACTGCAGTATTTTCTGTATACTACGAAGACCACGGGGAAAATGTAGATGAAACTATATCGCTAAATGTATCGATATTTATTTCTGATTCAAAGTTTTCAAACTGACTCTTATGGAACAAATAAAATTATTATTATAACAACAAAAAACCCGACTGCTTAGAAGTTATGAACTGAAAAGAAAAAAACAAGGATCACTATATCTGTATAAAATTCTAAATACTTTATGGTGCTGCAAACAGGGACAAAATACTTTAACTTGCGGGGAAAGAAAGATCTACCAAAACTACGTTTGTCCCCGCCTGCAGCCACCCATATATGTCCATTTGTAACACCAGAGGCACTGCTAATTCGTTGCCGCCCTTTGATGAAGTAGTTTATCCGGCCTTTAAAATATACTCATGTTAAAATTGGATTAAAATTTAGGAAATTCATTCCATAATTTGCATGTAGAAACGATTTGGCAAATCTACTTGTTGTAGAAAACGGACCATTTGAATGGTGAGAGTGACTTTTTACTATAACGGGTGGTAGCTTTGCCCCGTCTACGATTTCCGCCGTTCATTGCGCAAAATGTAAATAATTCTAAATTCGTCCATCGCAAATAAGCGGCGGGTAATTTAGTTGACACAATTATCTGCGAGCTAATATCCAATCAAAATGGACGCCACGCTTTAACAATTAATGCGTGTTAATAGACGACGAGCGGCAGGGTACGTGCGCCCACTGCGGGCTGGTACACTTCCGACTGAACGATTTGCCTAGTCGAACAATATTTTGTTGGTCAGTATCTAAGCTACGTGGTTTCGAATTATGGGGTTTTGAATTCGAGTCCTTGAGCGATCTATAAAATGTTGAGCGTCTTTATCTTTCAATAATTCTCAGTATTAGCCAACAATTAGGAATTTTAAAGACTACATTCAGCCGGTCACTAGGATCATTGTCAGTAGCATCTATTAGTAAATATTTTCATTTTCTCGTAAGCTAAGCCTACTAAAAATGAACGAATTTCAGTTTAAGTTTGACTGTTACAAGTTTCAAATATTATCTTCATTAGCTTGCCAAACCACATTAATCAGCCTAAGTAAGATGCATTGATTGATGATTAATATTATTTATTTATCAACTAGCCTTGGGCCTGTAGCTTGGCCTAATTTACTTAGGTTCATATGTTATTATAGGAATGTAGATTAATAAGATTAGAAAAATATGAGCTGAGATATTTATCCATTCCAGCAAGAAAAAAAACCATAAATCGAGTGAAAATATAAGTGACCGATAACTGGCGCCCTCACCTCGTTTATCAGTAGTATGCGCTGGCCGCCTGTTGACATTGACATAGCCTGCGCGTGTTTGCGCGTCTGTGTTAGTTTACACTTTACGCGACTGACAACTAATTACCGTAATTATTGGAATTACTTTTACGTACTAACGCAAGTTGAGTTTTTTTTATTTAAATTGATATTTTTTGTTAATTTTAAAAGTATTTATTATAATGAGCATATTTTAAAGCCCCACTAAGAGGCCAGAACTCCGTGTTTACCACCACCGAGCAGCCGACTCCGAGCTACCTATCACTTGCCCATACAGGTCACTACTCTAGCACTCGAACTAGGACCTTACGTCACTTAGGTTAATCATTGGATTAAAAACGCAGTTCAAATAGATATACATTTAATTGTAATATTCACAGTAGCTAAGTGTAACAGCTAACAGCACAGCTTCATTTGCAGCGCGTCGGGGGAATGCACGGGTTGTATTCTAAAATGCTGACATTGCTGCTCTTATGTGTGAATAGGTAAAACTGTTCAGTGTGAATTGCTTTTATTGGCTAGTGGACGGATAGCCTAAGCTTTTAAGTATGTGTTGTCTAAGTTAGATTATCGCAATTTGACCTGACATCTCTACATTCATACACATTGTGTTTTGGTGGTCATCAGATGCTGAGGCGCAAAATTTAGATTTAAAAATGTAGATCGGCTACAAATTGGTCCTTGGCTGCCATCACACCTGATGCTGAGTGATGATGCAGTGTAAGATGCAAGCGGGCTAACTTGTTAGGACTAGGATAAAATTCACACCCCTTTTGGGTTTATACACGACATCGTACCGGAACGCTAAATCGTTTAGCGGTACGTCTTTGTCGGTAGGGTGGTAACTAGCCGCGGCGAAAGCCTCCTACCAGCCTGACCAAGACAAATTAAGAAAAATCTCAATCTGCCCCGCCGGGAATAGAACCCAGGACCTCCGTCTTATAAATCCGCCGCGCCTACCACTACGCCTCGGATGCTGTCAAAAAACTAGGCTGTCTTTGACTCAACTTTTTGAACTCATTCAAAAATAAACTATGTATCAGTACCCACAAATAAAATATCTCACAAATACACTTTTCTCTAAACAACCGTCCGGCGCCCGGTGCCTGACGTCCGGCGCCCGGTGCCTGACGTCCGGCGCCCGGTGCCTGACGTCCGGCGCCCGGTACCTGACGTCCGGTGCACGGCAGTAGCAAAACCTCAGCGTAACGAAATCAATTAGTTCCCGACAGCTTCGACAGAGGGCTTCCAATTAAAACATCGCATCTACATCGCCCGAGAGCGCTCTCTAGAGCCGCCGCAGACACAGCGCGGGCTGGCTAGAGGGGACACTCGGGGAAGTACTACTGCTGTGGTTTCTGCAGCATTGCTGTGTTAAGGTCCGAATAAAGGGGGGAAGGGATTGCGATATAATTATAATTATTAACTTAACGCGCATTAGTGCAAGAAGGTGCATTTTAGCTGTAGAGTCCAGAGTATATTACACATGGAAGTCATTGGATAAGCATTAACCATCCTACAGGAACCCTTTACTTCCTGTATCAAAGTGAAAGCTTACCCAAAATAAGTTTATTTGAAAATAATAATCATTGTAAACAATGATAATATATGAGGTTTTCTAAAAAGAGACACTGTTTTGTTTCTTGCCGGCTTTCCTCAGCCGTGGCAGAGTAACTAAGTAGATGAGTGTGACATTTCAAAAGTGCTTTTAAACTAAGGCCAATTGTAATAAATGACTAACTTTAGCCACACTGATTGGTCTTGCTCCACGCAGGGCTACATTTGTCGTACAAGTGTCGCTGCTACTCGACCCGGAACTGAAAGCGCAGTGTTGGTTCCTACTGGACCGGTAACATCGAGCGTGCTACAGGGAACCGCTGAATGCTCGGCTCAATCTTTACAAAAAGCCCATTTCCAGCACTGGACTTTCATTTAATGGTAAAAATGATGATAATGAATGTCAAACAAGCTCAAATCACTTAGCCAACGAACCGCCAAGCAATTTAGCGTTCCTGTACGATGTTGTGTACAAACCGAAAGAGGTGTAGATTTCATCCCGCACCACTAGATGTGATTGCAAACGAGCTAACTTGTCGATTTTCTATGTCTAGAAAAATAATAAAAAGCCCTCATTGTAACTTTATTTAACTTATCTTGTAAATATCGTCTCTAAGTTCGTGTTGCATATCCGTGGCGTGTACTCTTTATTGTTACTACATTCCTATTGATAGGTCGGGGGAGACATTAAAAGCTATTAAGAGCTCAGCAAACCTGCGATATAAAATGCTTGAGCTCTGTTAATTAGTGCCTTTTGTGTAACTTATTGACTGCGCTGCACTCCGCTGCACTCCGCTGCGAGAGTCGACTGATGGCTGTTCAGCGAGGAAGCTGTTCAACTCGACTTCTACTAGATAAACAGACTAATATTATTACTTAATATTATTTGCACACAGTTTACCTTTATATTTGTCTATATTAACACACGTATAATATCTTCATTGCGAGATCTTGACACATTCGATTGACTTGAAAAACAGGTTCGCGATGTAGAGAGTTTATTTACTGTATTACGACTGTAGTAAAAATGTTTAGATATTTTGTCAGGGAGGTAAAACAAGATTAGAATTAAAGAAAAAAAACTGAACATTTACTTAATAAGGTTTTGGCCCGGAATTATTCCATCTCGTCAACATTTTCCACCTTCAGCGTTCGAATGAATTCCCCCCCTCTGTCGTTGAAGTCCTCGAGACTGCTGCATCGAGTTTTGTGTCATTTTTTATCACGCACACATGGATAAGTTTATATATTTTGTCATCTATATCTATACTAATATACAAAGAGATAAAGTTTGTAAGTTTGTAAGTTTGTAAATAAAGTTCTGTCGGGGCTAATCTTCGGAACTACTGATCTGATTTTTAAAATTCTTTCACCAGTAGAATGCTGCGTTATTGATGAGTGTTATAGGCTATATTTTATATTTGTATTGTATATATTACCCGAGTTATCACAGTTTTTATCGCGCGAGTGGGACCGTGAAATTTATTAAATCGGCGTAAATCGCGTGCGCTGCCTATTGGATATAATTGAGAACATGGTATGTAAGCTTTATGCATCTTAAAAAGTTATACAAGAAAGTCCGCAATAGCGTATATCTATCTTTTATATTTTGGCAGATATATAACTTTTTGTGTTTTAAAAAAATCATTTAATTCATATGCTTATGTTTACGTCATTATTTATACAGCTAAACATAAATCCTTATCAAAATAAATTATTTAATAATCACAAAGATATTATAGAGATAAGATTTTCCTCTTACAGTATGTTAATTAGTTATTTAGTTTCCGAGATATTACAAAATTTCTAAAAAGCGCGACTCTGTAATAAATCATTTAATTCATATGCTTATGTTTACGTCATTGTTTATACAACTAAACTTAAATCCTTATCAAAATAAATTATTTAATAATCACAAGGATATTAAAGAGATAAGATTTGGATATCGCTTGACGGGAAACTATAAAAAAATTTAATTGAGAGGGATAGCGGGGAAAGAGCACACTTCATATGAAAGTCTGTCTTTAAAATTAAAAGGGTACCTAAGAGGTTTTGACGCGGACGAAGTCGCGGGCGACTGCTAGTATCTCTAAAAGTGCTTTTGTAGGTCAATTTATTTCCAGCTCTTACAAGTATCCTTCATTCAAGAGTGAATAGTTATCGATTTTAAAACATATAAATGGACTACATTCTTGATTGATATCTTTTTTTTATATTGAGGAGGTAAAAATTCCTTCGGATTTCTGCCTATTGGCCGACTTGCACGGACTAAAACGACCCCCTCTGGACTCCAAGGTTGGCACGGGACCGCAGTTGATTACTTCATGCCCACTCTCTTACGTATTTTTTCTCTTTCTTTTCTCGCATTTTTCTCTTCTTCTCATTATGCCCCTTAACATTTGGGCGTATGTAAGCCAATCTTCTCCGCTGCTAAGTATACGCGTTATCAGATTGTGGGCCTTCACGTCGCTGTTCGCTCCTTGTGCCACGAGTCTTAGATCCGCGCAAGCCGGACACTCCATAATAGCATGTCTCGGGGTGTCCTCTTCTCCGCAGGAGTAGCATTTATCTGTTGGAGCTTTCCCGATTGCAAAGAGGTAAGTGTTGGACACCCCGTGACAGCTCAACGCCTGTGCGTGTTTTCTATTGATCCATAGTTTAAGGTCCTTTATCAGTTCCCTGGTCATGGAGGGGCATGGGCTCCTTTACCTCCTTCCATCCATTCCCTTTCCCATTCCACGAGGGATTCCTGCCGCAACTCCAGTAGCTTTAACTCCTTATTTGCGAACAATTGCGCACGTTGCCTTACCATTTTGTCTACAGGGATAAGTCCTGCTATGACGAGCACAGCATCTGTGGACATTGTACGGTATGCTCCACAGAAACCAATAGCTAAGCGTCGCTGTACTGTTTCCAATTTTTTTTTAATGATATTTAATATATGATAAGCTCTAAGATGGGACACTTGCCTAGAAAATGCATATTTATGCCTGGGAGATTGTTAATCAAAGGTGGCAGGAACAGAGATGCCGGAATGACTCAATCCGTTAACTGTTCGGATTAAAAACTATATCACACTCGATGGTAAGTGATGATGCAAACAATAATGAAAGCGGACTAACTTGTTAGGAGTTGGATGAAATCAACACCTCTTTCGGTTTCTATACGACATCGTAGCATTACACTTAATCGTTTGGCGGCACGTCTTTGCCGGTGGTAACTACGGCTATAGCCTGCCAGGCGAGACCTGGAAATCTCTATACAACCAGCCGGAATCGAATTCAGGACTCCATCATATCACCGCGCATACCGCTGCACTGCAGCCAGCCCTACAGCACGGCTTCCCCAGACGAGATTTTTTACAAATTGCCCTTATGGGAAGCGATTAAATATTAATTCCGTCGACAATGCCATAAGCCACACGACAAGTATGACTCCAGAGCGCGCAACATTGCGCTGCGGAACTAGAAACAAAAGCCAATTCAGACTCCCTGAGTAATTGACATGTCGGTTACAACATCCCCCTCCCGCTCCGACGCACGGCGCCAGAGCGAGACGCAATATTACAAGGGGATTAAGCAATAAAGAACTCGTTTATATCGCAAACAACGGTCGTTAGGGTCCACAATCGCATGTATCGGTGTATGCATTTTTCAGGTATCGAGTCTATAGAATACGGTTCCTGGGTTGGAAATATCGAGGAAATTAAAATGGAAAAATAAAAAAGCCCACGCGAGCGAGTCTGAAATATTTTCAAGTGTATGATTGTTTTGAGTTGAATGATTCGGATTATTTCGCGGTATTTGTACATCATTTTTTTTTTCGAAATTTGAAACTAGAGAGCGCTGTTGGTTTTGGTAATGCAAACATTGGAGAGCGTTAGGCTGCGCTCCCACTGGACTACAAACTGTTGAAACTGACATACAGCCCAGTGGGCGACAACCCGAGACAACCAAAACCGATTTTTCTTTTAACTGTGGCATTTGTGTAAGCTCTTGATTGCTTCATCTGTCCAGTGTTTAGTCCGTGTGGCTTCATAGCCTCAAACAGAAGGTAGTTTCAAAGATTGCCCAAAACAAACATACAGACAAAAATTATAGAATAATATTATTTGTTATTTCCTTTTTTTAATTTTTTTAAGCTATTGCATAGCTTCTATCGCGGGCCTTGAGCGTGGAGACCGAATACAGAAATTCCGTAACGAAAACACCTAACACCCCCTGAGTATCAAAAACATAATATCAAAAGCACAATATCGGCAACGACGACATCGGGGAACGTGGCTTAGCGGTAAGGCGCTTTAAGTGCCCGGATTGCCAGAGAGACACGGGTTCGAATCCCGTCGGTTCCGAAAATATTTTTTTTTGAAGCATGATATTTCAAAAAGTCATTTTTTTTTAAATTAATGCTAGGCCACGGTCCCGATGACGTCGGTAGGTAATCATAGGTTGATAAAAAATACAATGCAATAGCTTTACCGCGACAGTCTCCGAGTGCCACACGTCTTTTTTAATGTTCTGCTCATAGCAATAATTTAAGAAATTCCAAATTGTTCGTTACTTCGTGGTTATTTCAAGTTATTTTTTATTAAATATATGAGAAGATATAAAATGAAACGGTAATTATACTCCGATAATGTTAAGTACGTACTTGTACATCGCACAACGTTGCGTGTCCTGTCCGGCGCCCGCGGGCACACCCGTATCATGTGACGTATGCTCCTGCACGGGCCGACCATTCGCATTGTATTATATTTAGTACTAGCAGTCGCCCGCGACTTCGTCCGCGTGAAAACCTTTTAGGTACCCTTCTAATTTTAAAGACAGACTTTCATACAAAATGTGTAAAGGCACATATAGTGTGCTCATTCCCCGCTCCCCCTCTCAATTTAATTTTTTTATAGTTTCCCGTGAAGCAATATTCTCCGTCCCGTCCCGTGTACTAAAGGTCTACATTTTTGTTAAACATTGTATGAACTTTCAGTACATTAACATTAAAAATATATATTTATGGCAAGCTGATGGGTATAAATTGATATTAAATAGTATATTTCACTCTTGAGTCTAGCCTTCTGAATAAACAAAAATAATTTTACAATCCGACACGCAGATAGAGATTAGCCCGTTTAAACAAACGAACAAACTCTTCCGTGTACTAAATAGATATTTGAACAAAGATCGAATTCTTAATTCATCATCGTATATATAACATAGATCTAAACTCCCCTCCCGCACGCGCGCCCCCGCCTTGGTGACGCTCACTTCGCAACGCAGAAATAGTAATATTTTAATTTCGCCATAACTTCAAAACCAAAGGTCCAATTTTAATCTTTTAAATACCAAATATTATCGACATAAACTGTACTTAGTGATGAAATAATTTATTTTGATAAAATGTAGTCCAAAAAAAATTAAGATATATAAAAAAATGGTTGTCGTGCCTCACTCGACATAGATAGGTATAGTGTGTCGCGGACTTTTTTGTAGATATTTATAAGATCTCCAATTAATTAGAACATTTTATGGTTCTATCTTCTATAGTTTAGACAGCGTACGCAAAATAAGTAACTTTTCTGGTTGATTTTTTACACCTTGTGTCCGAAAAACCCAAATATTTTACGGAACCCTATTTTTTTCCAAAATAAAATTTAGCCTATGTTACTCGTGGATAATGTAGCATTCGAATGGTGAAAGAATTTTTAAAAACGGTCCAGTAGTTTTTGAGCCTATTCATTACAAACAAACAAAGTTTTCCTCTTTATAATATTAGTATAGATTTCTGCTGTTTGTTTAAAAAAACACTAGCGAATTGCGGAGGCATTGCACAGTTGCTTTGATTCTTTTGGTTTAACATTAAATAACTAAATAGGCAATTTAATCATTCAATTCAATGTTAACGTACGGTAGCACAACGGGTATGCACGATGGATTTATAAGCTAGTTGTAGTTGCCACCTGCCGGCAGATAAGAATTCATTCAGTTTGTCAGTCAGTGCGCTTCCATCTTAGTTTGCATTATTACTTACCACCAGGCGTGATTACAGTCAAGGGTTTACTTATAGTGTATATAATAAAAACAATGTTCAGAAAAGAATTCTTTAACCCCATAACCCTGGAGTAGAGCAATTTGTGGTTAATTTGCGCCCCATAGTGCACGTTTTCAACTTTATGTGATAGTGATAGTTATATACTCAAAGGTTATCATCACCTAAGCTCCCGCCAACCCGCATTGGAGCACCGTCATGGGCTTAAGCACCAAATCCCGTTTCGTAAGATGAGAGGCTCGGGCTTACAGATAACTAAGTGTGATGATAATTCTCAAGACCCACGTTAAGATGTGGACTATTGTGGGGCGGCGTGGGACGGCGAGGGGCGGCGTGGGGCGGCGAGGGGCACCGTGGGGCAGTACAGGGTAACACTGCTATTACTCAATTTCCGATTTCCCGCCTGGGCCGGGGCAACGAAACGAGTGCAATCAAATATTTTGCCACTCTCAATAAATAAGGAAATTATTTTTCCCGACTTCGTCCATTTTCCAACCTCCCCTCCCCCTCCTATTGTCCTCCGTCACGTATAGCCGCTTGATTAGATTTAAACGCTTTTTTATTCTTGTAATTTTTATTGAGTTTTCTCGCAGTATTGAAAGATTTTCTTATCAGAAGCCAATCATTTTTCATCTTTGTGAACTCGTGAATAAATAAATAAACTAGCTCGTGCTGCGCTGATGCAATCTAAGAACTAGTCTAGTAATTCACTTCAACGTGGAATTTCTCGGAAATGCGCTTTTCTTTAACGCCGAAGGGCGATTAGGTTTTTTAAATAACGAAGATCTACTAGTGGCAGAGAAAACTTTTATCATCTGATTAAGATTACTGAGCAATAAAAGTCATATATTTTCTCTCTTCCTACAATGCTTCGCTCTGAGTCCGACAGCTGTGTCTTTCACACCAGAACACAGCAATGCTGCTTAATAGACAGGAAGGCAGGAAGAATTGCGGTGGTAGTGTTTCCCTGGACGAGCTAAAAAAGATAACCTACATATTTTGTGAGTTAACTCGTAAATGCTAATTCTACATTTGATGCCTGGTTCCAGCGGCAGTTCTACACAGCGATGCTATAGCCCACGTGTGTGCACTAGCAGGTAGCGCTCGCTCCGCAGAGAATATTAAATTTCGTTTAGTGCTCGCATTTAAGTGTTCGCGAGCTGCACTAATTGTTTGTACGTTTTGGTAATAAATTCCCTCACGAGTTTTGGTAATAAATTCATACGAGTACTACTGGTATTAATAAAAATCTTGTAGTTCGTTCAGGAACACTAAATTAATAAACTATTTGGAATACGCGCGTCAGCTTAATTTGGTAACCGCTAGTTTTTCTGCCGAGTCGCTTCATAACGATATAACTTCAATTTATATTGAAATTGCAACGCTTTCTCAAGTTTTAACTAAACGTCACCGTTTCATTTCAATGTAAGTTGATATAAAGTGTTTACGGGGTGATTCGGTAAAAAATCTTTTACATTCATGAACATTCGGAAAAAACATCTATTCGATACTTAATTAAATTTTCGCGCAAACTAGTGTGGTGTTCTGATCTGACACAATTTTTTGGTAGTTACTGCGATGTCACCTGACCGATAAGTAAACAATTTTCCAAGCAGTTTATCGTTCTAGATGTTTCTGTGTGATCTACAAACAAAATGGATGGACTACAACTTCGAGTCTACAACTGCATCCTCACTTCAAATCTGATGAGATTAATATATCTTAATACCCTCACTAATATCTTAACTTGCTAAAACTACCTTTTAGCAAGTTACTCTTCTGGATAGTTTAGAATTATAATAATTATATAATAAGGTTAGAATTTTATATAATATAAGAATTAGTTTATGTACTTTATACTATTTATACTTTATTCGCTATAGTTAAAATTGGTTTGTCTTGCTTATAATTATAATTGTTTGCTAGTTTATTGTTAGTTTGTGTTTGCTTTTTGTTTGTCTTTTCTACTGTAGTATTTTTAAGTTAGCATGTTGTGTTTACTAATAAGTAGGTTTACAATTAAACATTTAGTTTTTTAAGATCTAACTATTGTTATACTTATGAGAATTGTAACCTGTTGGTAACCTTAATAAATAAATAAAAAAAAATATATAATAGAAATGTGGCACTCGTCTCAGATGACCTAAATTTGATGATTTATGATCACCATTAGCAGCCGACAGATGGCCCTTGTTGGATATAGGCCTTTTTAGAGACTGTTTGATAGTTAATCTTTGCGTAGGTACTAAGAGTCTGTGTATCCTCTTAAGCCTGAACAATATTCCCTTTTCCAAATTAATAGTAAACAGTTGGAGTTGGCAATACAGTGAGACTAGGTAGCAATCGAACCTAAAGACTTTAGGAGTATAGTCCAATCAAATAATTGTATAGCTATTAAGGCTCTCAAAAACTTTCCTTCTTCACTTTACTACTACTATTTTAGCACACAACTAAACGATTTGTACTGGTCAAAAAAAATCGCATAACATTCAGCCAGTAAATCTAAGTAGGAGGGTAATTACTTGTTTGTTAAAGGGCCCGGAGAGCTATTTGGCAACTAAAACACTGAACACAGCAGCCCTCGACATTAGCCGAGTGTAGTCCAACTACTGAATAAAGTTTTAGTCACGACAAAGGCAACATTTCAGTTACGACGTAAAATGTATGACATAATATGGAGGATGCGTCTCAAGAGTACTGTGTGGTGATCATTCATTCTATTGACATCGTTCAGTTTTACTTGTATCCCGCAAAGAAGTCAAGCTGTATAATTGCACTTGCCAGTAGGTAGGCAAGGTGGTAACGGTGCCGCGGATGTTAGCGCTCGTTGAGTGAAGAGTCGCGAAGAGCCCAAATTACGGTCCGGCGACCACTTACCGCCTTACGTGTTAGGCTGTCCTTCCAACGCTTAAGCTATACTATACAAAATGATTTGTAAGAAATTTCAAATATCTAATTGTTAGGCTAATCATGTTATTTATGTTGTTTTACACAAAAACGTTTGTTTTCATCTTTCTCGTGTTTTCTATTCATATTTATTATAAAAATAATACGATAAAAATACAAAAAAAATAGATAGTACAAGTTAATATACCTATTTAATATACCTATTATGAATATAATATCTGGTTATTATTCTGACTGTTGATTTAACAGCAAAGAAAAACCAAATACCAAAGGAAATATCTCCATTAATAAATAATCATACTCCCTCCAGTTTGTAGATTATTTAAAAATATAGCTATCATTCTGTTAAGGCTAATTAAATATAAAAAAATAACAGAAATATAATATTTACAACTATCAAAACTTCTATGAGAACATTTATCACTATAAACTATTTTTATATATTTTTAAAATATGTAATTTTTTGTACTATTGCCAATTAGTAAGTGAATAGTTTAATGCCGTATACAGATGATAGTCTCCATCCGCATATCGGAGGCGGCAGTAGCTAATATTAGAAGCTAAGCTAGGATGGTCAAGCTGTTAGTTTTGCATTACTCGTTCTTATACCGATGGACAGTCAGTCTTAAGCATCATTTCAGAAGCGGGCTCATAGCAGGTAGCGGGTAGCGGATAGTGTCGCACGGGTAGCGGTAGTGACCTCTCCTGCGCGTTCCCTTGACCCAAATGTCAAAAAATGAGCGACTTTTTGTTTGTACTTTTTGAAAAACGTCTAAAAATAGTTGCGAGATTAGGGGCGGAAACATTTCCCTTTCTGTTTAAGTGATCTCGCGGGCATATTGTGTCTCGTTTATGTCTTAGACTAACGTAGAGTCTCTCTAGTACAATGGTTACATTATTCGGCTGTTGATTGTGAAGTCTAGGGTGAATGTATTGAATTTGTTGCATTATAAACTTGAGGCAATGCATTCGATTAACAGTTAAAGTTTTACTAATTCACTTGCGACTGCGATCTAACCTAATGGTAAGTAATGAAGCGATCTTAGATGAAAGCGGGCTTACTTGCACTGAGTCGGATGACTACTTCTGGTTTCTACACATCGTATCTAAATCGCTTGACGGTACATCATTGGTAGGATGGTAGCCATAGCTGAAGTCTCCCACCAGCGGGAACTAAACCATTAACAAAATTATCCCATCTTGTAAATCAACTGCTAAAGCTAAAGTCTCAACACTAAGTTTCTTTTGTAACATAAGCTACGACCAAGCGCTAAATCAAAGAGACATCGGAACTATCGCTGTAGCAAGGCCGTATATTATCACCGACAGTCCGACGCTAAGTGACCAAAATACTAAACATCCATAACTCCGCGATAATGTAATAGAAAGCGACCAACACATAGCGACACATAGCGACACATAGCAACACATAGCGACACATAGAAACACATAGCAACACATAGCAACACATAGCGACACATAGCGACACATAGCAACACATAGCGACACATAGAAACACATAGCAACACATAGCAACACATAGCGACACATAGCGACACATAGCGACACATAGCGACACATAGCAACACATAGCAACACATAGCGACACATAGCGACACATAGCGCACACACATAGCAACACATAGCAACACATAGCGACACATAGCGACACAACACATAGCAACACATAGCGACAACGACACATAACACATAGCGACACACAGCGACACATAGCGACACATAGCGACACACAGCAACACGTAGCAACACATAGCGACACATAGCGACACATAGCGACACACAGCAACACGTAGCAACACATAGCGACACATAGCGACACATAGCGACACATAGCGACACACAGCAACACGTAGCAACACATAGCGACACATAGCGACACATAGCGACACATAGCGACACACAGCAACACATAGCGACACATAGCAACACATAGCGACACATAGCAACACATAGCGACACATAGCGACACATAGCAACACATAGCGACACATAGCGACACATAGCAACACATAGCGACACATAGCGACACATAGCAACACATAGCGACACATAGCGACACATAGCGACACATAGCGACACACAGCAACACGTAGCAACACATAGCGACACATAGCGACACATAGCGACACATAGCGACACACAGCAACACATAGCGACACATAGCGACACATAGCGACACAAGCACATAGCAACACGTAGCAACACATAGCGACACATAGCGACACATAGCGACACACAGCAACACATAGCAACACATAGCGACACATAGCGACACATAGCGACACACACACATAGCAACACATAGCGACACATAGCGACACATAGCAACACATAGCGACACATAGCAACACATAGCAACATAGCGACACATAGCGACACATAGCAACACATAGCGACACATAGAAACACATAGCAACACATAGCGACACATAGCGACACATAGAAACACATAGCAACACATAGCAACACATAGCGACACATAGCGACACATAGCAACACATAGCGACACATAGAAACACATAGCAACACATAGCGACACATAGCGACACATAGCAACACATAGCGACACATAGCAACACATAGCAACACATAGCGACACATAGCGACACATAGCAACACATAGCGACACATAGCAACACATAGCAACACATAGCGACACATAGCGACACATAGCAACACATAGCAACACATAGCGACACATAGCGACACATAGCAACACATAGCGACACATAGAAACACATAGCAACACATAGCAACACATAGCGACACATAGCGACACATAGCAACACATAGCGACACATAGAAACACATAGCAACACATAGCAACACATAGCGACACATAGCGACACATAGCAACACATAGCGACACATAGCAACATAGCGACACATAGCGACACATAGCGACACACAGCAACACGTAGCAACACATAGCGACACATAGCGACACATAGCGACACATAGCGACACACAGCAACACGTAGCAACACATAGCGACACATAGCGACACATAGCGACACACAGCAACACGTAGCAACACATAGCGACACATAGCGACACATAGCGACACATAGCGACACATAGCAACACATAGCGACACATAGCAACACATAGCGACACATAGAAACACATAGCAACACGTAGCAACACATAGCGACACATAGCGACACATAGCAACACATAGCGACACATAGCGACACATAGCAACACATAGCGACACATAGAAACACATAGCAACACATAGCAACACATAGCAACACATAGCGACACATAGAAACACATAGCGACACATAGCAACACATAGCGACACATAGCAACACATAGCGACACATAGAAACACATAGCAACACATAGCAACACATAGCGACACATAGCGACACATAGCGACACATAGCAACACATAGCGACACATAGAAACACATAGCGACACATAGAAACACATAGCAACACGTAGCAACACATAGCGACACATAGCGACACATAGCAACACATAGCGACACATAGAAACACATAGCAACACATAGCAACACATAGAAACACATAGCGACACATAGCGACACATAGAAACACAGCGGGCACATAGAAGGGATTGTGTGCGAAAGGCTCGGACAGTGGGGCACTTCATTAGGCCCAAATTAATCTGAGTAATGTCTCACAGCCACGCTTGCTCCGTGGAGCTTAGAGCTGATAAGGGCCCCTAACGTCGCCTCTCGCAACTAACTCGAACGACCATTTTTGTTTTGCACTTTCAGATAGTAATGAGTATAACACATTAACCTATTCTCAAGTTTGATTAACCTATTCTCAGGTTTGATCACGTTTCGGAGTACCGTGATCGTCTGAAGTGGTTGCCAATTAGATTGCGCCGTCAGCACCGCCTACTTTGCTTCTTATATTCTATCCTTTATAATCGTTTCTTTCCTTCTTATCTGAAAGACCGTTTCCGTTTCATTCGCGATGTTGATTCTCACAATCTCCGTTCTCGTAATGAGAATCGATTATTATTACCTTTCTCTAATTCGAAATTTTACAGTAACTCTTTCACTTCCAAATCTATTAAGCTGTGGAACAATCTGCCATCCGAGGTCCGCGCGAGTAATTCGCTGCCCATTTTTAAGTCTCGCTTGAAAAGCTACTATTTGTCGTTAAATAGAAAATAATTATATGTATTTTTTTATGTATATTGATATTGTTTATATACACTTATATATTATGTTTACATTTTTATGTAGTTTATTTATTTATTTATTTTTAAATATTATATTTATAATAAATTTAAGTAATTTTTTTTTAAATAATAAATTTTCTCATTGCACCACCCCGCTTACGATACTCAAATGTCTTTTCAATAGGTTGCCTGTAAGAGATTGCTTCTAGCAATAAGGCCGCCTTTGCAGGTTTATTTTAATCCTTTTTTCATGTTTCTGTTATAACTATTTTTATGTGCAATAAAGTATTTCTTCTTCTTCTTCTTCTTCTATTCTCCTGATATACTAAAATAATAAATATTAAATAAATATTATAGGACAATTACACACATCGCTATATAGCCCCAAAGTAAGCGTACTCGTAAGTAGCTTGTGTTATGGGTACTATGATAACTGATGAATATTTTTATATATATTATACATAAATACTTATAATATATAGATAAACACCCAGACACTGGAAAACATCCATGCTCATCACACAAATATTTTCCAGATGTGAGAATCGAACCCACGGCCTAGGACGCAGAAGCAGGGTCACTACCCACTGCGCCACTCGATCGTCGAACTGCTTCGTAGCTTCAGTATTTAGAATTCTGAGACGTGCTTTGAAATATTGAACATTTATTTTTCCTAAGAAATTTTCTGCTGAGAATTTCTAGCAATTTTCTTTGGTAGCAGCTGCGTGTTGGGAAATTTATGGTGTTATACTCCGCCTTGTCCCGGTGAACACATTAGTCACATTACATCTGTCAGTCCTAAGCATTATCACTAACATCTAATAGTCACGGTTCACAGTTTCTTTTTCCTTTGCTGCCGGGTCACGGAACCAGGGCAATTCGACATGCTGACTTCCTAGTTATTATCGCTCTCTTTCTTCTTTTTCCACCTGTTCCCTCTTCTCTCTTCTGACCATAATGGCTCGGAGCATGTCGGAGTGTCTACGCCATTCTTGCTCTCCTTCCAACATGCTTCCCACGAGGTTTTAAGCATCCACCTGGTCTTCTGGTCCGTGGGCCGCAGCATTAGGTCTGTGACACCCACGCACTCAAAAAGCGCGTGCCTAGGAGTATCTATTACGCCACAGAAAAAGCAGTTCTCACTCGGTGCCTTATCTATAGCGAAGAGGTACGTATTAATTATAAATATTTATATAATATAGTATGTATATATATTTAAGTTAAACTATGCCGCCTTTGTACATTTTATTTTTATTTTTGTTCTGCTTTTGTGTCTCTGTATCTTTTAAAATGTGCAATAAAGAATTTATCTATCTATCTATCTATCTAATATTTAATACGCTTCACAGTTAACATTGAAAAATTATGGCGCGGTTGTCAGCAGATATGACATAGGTCAGCAGCTATGCGTAATAGAAGCACTAGATTTTAGTCGATTCAAAAAAATAATGAAACCAGAATTTTAATCCTAATTTTCACTGGTACTGCATCATTTTAGTGTATAACAGAGCGTATATCATCCATCGGCTCAGTTCTTAGTTTACAAATATATCAAACAGTTTTTAAAACCATCTGAGGTCAATAATTTAGTTACAATGACAAATTTTATAAGGAAAAATTCGAATAAAACATTTTGGGTTAGCGTATCCAATCTTTGCTAAAGTAATTAGTTAAGAACTTTACTTACTTCGAATCAGAATTCTATTGAAGAAACCGGTTAGAAACTAAAATACCACAGATAGGTACATAAAGCTACCTCTATTGGAAATGGGTAGGATTTCCCCTGGATTTATCTGGTAAAATTTATAGGAAATTCGAATGAGAAACTCAAAAGTGAATACTACTCGAAAACTCGTAGTAAGTGGACATCTGCCAATAATACAAATGGGTTAGGAATAACGCGCTATCTTATCTCTGCCGGGGGCGCGCCCGGGGGGCGGGCGGCGGGGCGCGGGGCGGAGGTCTCGTGGCGGAGGGATTTTTTATTGTTATGCCTCCGAATGGATCCGCTTTGTCTTGGGGTCGGGACTGCAAACAATGCCCTCTCTGCCACTCGGGATATATCGATACACACACAGACACTCATTACCAACGAGTGCCATAAGCTGGGTCGTTCATTACCACACGTGTACTATCAAATTATTAAAAATAAATATTTTCATCAATATATAGCACTACGCAGTATCGCCGCGGAGTGAGGGTAAAGTTTAACTCGCATCGTAACTTCTTTCTTTTACTTATGATCAATTTCTTCGGCAGCTCTGGAGCTATTGCTGTCATATTCATGTATTGTACCAACGACTTTAGTAGGTTTAGCAGAAGTGGTTTGAAATCAGTTTCTCCTGTAAGATATTATATTAAAAGTTATTTTCTTGAAAAAATATTGTCTCCTTTTCATTACGCGTAATTTTTTTTATGTATGACCACGCATAACCTTTTACAGCGTCGTCCGATTTTGATAATTCTTTTTTTATTAGAAAGGGCACACTTTCAAAATGGTCCCAAAGTCATCATATTAGGATCTGGTGAATCCCGGAAAATTTAAGGTCTCCTTAAAGGCTGGCTTGCAGGCGGGGACAAACGTAGTTTTGGTAGATCTTTCTTTCTCCGCAGACTAAAGTATTTTGTCCCTGTTTGCAGCACCATAAAGTATTTAGAATTTTATACAGATATAGTGATCCTTGTTTTTCTCTTTTCAGTTCATAACTTCTAAGCAGTCGGGTTTTTTGTTTTTAGAATAATAATTTTTGTGTAAGTGTCAGCAGCTTTTGGCTACAAGTGCCGTTGCTGTATAATGTACTATAATAGTATTGTTCAAGTAGGTTACATGTCGATAAATCACTAAAAAATAAGAAATAAGCAAAAACAATGTAACCGACTCAAAATGAAGTAAAAAATAACTGTATCATTTAGTTGCTGCAGTCGGTTCTATTTTTTGTTAAAAATTTTTATTTCTTACTTTTTAGTGATTTATCGACACAGTATAGTACGAGTACGTAGCGTACTCGTACTATACTGTGTCATAGTATATTATACGGCACTTGTAGCCAAAAAGCTACCGATACTTACACTAAATCGCTGCAAGTGTGCCTATAAAATTTGAAGATGACAATGGGACCACCTTGGAAGTGTGCCCTTTCTAATAAAAAAACCGGACAACTCTGTACTTAAAAAAAATATATGCGTGTCGAATTGAGAACCTCCTCCATTTTTTTTCGTTTGTATCCAAGTTTAGGTAAAGGTCTTTAAAATAGAAAGCTCGGGTGGCACCGACTTCATAAATACGGTTAAGTAAATTAAATTAACTAAATGATACAATTATTTTTTAATTTATAGTGAGTTATGAAGTCGGTTTTATTTTTATTGAAAAAAAATTATACTCTTAATATTCCCCTTCCCCTTGAAGTACCTCGTCGTAGACTGAATCAGCAATGGATACAATAATAGTGTAGAACCCATAACCTCTCGGCTTTGAGTCCGACTTCTAACCGTGAAGCTATTGTTACTTGAATTATAATTGGTTACGCACTTAAAGTTCGACAGGGAAACGTAAATGACCAACTCCAAACTAATGAGGAATTATATACTTGAGCATAATATTAGGAATTTGAATTCTGATATTAGTATGAAATCAGCGGGCCTCTGCTAGTCATTGAATAACAAAAACTGTAAACAAAAAACTACCTGTATAACTGTATAGTGCTCATGCCCACAAGCCTCCACGTCGGGTCACATCGCAGGCGATTAGTTCAGTAATCGGCTCGGTAACCTGACCCGGCACCCGCGCAAGTGTATACTATCGAACCCTGATTTATTTACCACTTCCGATACACCACCCACCGACCTTATTACACTTGAGTTGGGTCAAACACAGACATTTAGCACCATGCTATGACGTATTTGTAGTACCTACTTTTTACCAAAAAACATTTAGAACAGTTTGTGTTACGCCCGTGCCCTACTAGCATGTCAAGCAAACAGTCACTAATGTGTGCTAATGATCTTTACACAGTCAGAGCTCAAGCCCGCCAACCCGCATCGGAGCATCTCGTTGGTTCTAAGCTGCAAATCCTCTCCAACACAGGCGAGACAGGCCTTTGTAGCGAATGTAAAATATTATAAATAAGTATTTTTCTTATTAACTTATTCTGTTTATAAACATTAAAGTTCTTAAACATGAGCTTATTCAAACAACGTGTCAAAAATCTAAGATTTTCCAGTTCGAAAATATCAACGTTTTTTAATATGTTCATCTATTCATAGTCATTATGAAGAAATGTAAGTACTCCAACTAAATTCATGTCTGTCATTATCGAACGAATTTTCAATGTTTTCAATTTAGTTTTTTTAATTGCAATGTATCTCCGTTGTACCCAGCTATCCTACATAATTCGATTACTCAGAACCCTAAGCCTCGATGAACAGAAAACAAACAATATTTGCTGTCTAAGACTACTTGCAGTACGCCTAGGGACTTCGCAAGGGGCAATGCAAGGGGAAACACACGGGGCTACGCTAGGGGTAAGCGTAGGGGTAGAGCCAGGTATTTATTCAGCGCTATTAGCTCAAGCTGGTATACTTACGGAATACTAATGTGTTGGCTTGGCGTCTCGTGATTTACTCATCTTAGTAAATGCTTGCTCGCACAGCTGAAGTAGTCATCTTGAGTTTGCTTTCCGCTGTAATAGATGGTCTGGACTCACTAGGCGCTTACTGACAGATCTCACTTTGAAAAGTATTTGTACAAAATCTCGCCATGATTGTCTCGTTGCTCACAAGGATCTGGGTTCAAATCTAGAAAGGTCTGGATGTGAAATAATACTCGCTTATTTCTCTGCTTTCTTTCTTCAAGGACATTTTCAGTAGGTAAATTGTACCAAGTTTGGTTGGAGAATAATTCTGAGTTTTTCTTTCTATTAAGATATTTTCAGTAAATTCTAATCCAGGTTTTGGAACACAGGCCGTAGTAGCCCATTAAAACAGATTGGTGATGATGATAGTGATAAAATACACGTTGCCGTACGCTGTGCCGTGCCGCTGCTGCCGTGAACCTGAGGAGTGAAGCCTCACGCTCTACTTCCAACTGCCAGTAACATCAACAGCAGTTGTACTCTCACAGTGATCACATACACATATTAGCCAGCGACAGAACATGCTTATAGTACTTCTCTCACAAATACCCCCACTCTTAATAAGTGTACCTGTAACCTATTACTGGTAGTGGCTTTTTGAAAATAATTTTTAATCCAACTTCAGTTCTTTGGTGTTATTCGACGCGATTTTACCGCAGTGTTAAACATTTGAACATTTTTATCAAAGAGATTTTTACTAAATACTTACCACATTTATTGAAATTCGCTGAAACTGGTAAAAGGTTAAAAAAAATATTTTAATATTTTTTAAATGGTTTTATACATTTTTAAATATTTGAAATACTAAATTGGAATCCCGCTTTTTTGGAAATTCACTAAAAAGCAACACTTCGAAGTTGAACTCGTAGAATCTTTGTTGAAATTCATTTCCGAGTATCTCCACTACATTTTAACTATATGACTTTTCGCACTCACAACCATATTTAATATAGCGAAATACTATGTGTTTTTTATCGAATTATGAAGGCACAACGGTTGCAATTTAAATAGTCTTGCCAAGTTTTACTTCAAATTATTCGTATAAAATGGGCCAACACATGGTATTTTTTTACGAATTGGTGATAAGTAAAATTAGAAGATAAATTCAAGCGATAATTCAAACGCTTTGCAGCTTGCAAGAAACTAATAACAATCTAACAGCTAGATATGATAGTTCAATATCCAGATAAAAACTTTTTATATAGAAAATAGGAATTAAAACCGCTCTAGATGGCGCAACTAAGTAGTTGAGTGTATGTGTGTGTGCGCGCGTGCATGTGTGTTTTGTACATTACAAACACCCCATATAAGACTTCTTACAGCACTTTCTACAGCACGGATACTTATACTTGTCCGTCAACTTCGTCTTCTCCCTCTTCTTCCGCTCTTCTGAGAACTCCGGCGACATGAAGCACTTCTCATACCTCTGCCCCGTCGTCGCGTTCACTTCGACCACACATTCTCTAGATTTCTTCCTGCGTTTGTCTGCCCGCTTCTTCCTCCCGTAGTATCCAAATCTGGGACATTTTTCATATTTTCCCGACATCTCCAGTTGTCTTTTCTCCATTTTTAGTTGCTTTTGTCTCATCTTCTCCTTTTTTATAAAACAAGATTTTGTAATGTGATTGATTATATTTCTAATGGTTATTGATAATTTTAGTAAGTATAGTAAAAAGAAAGAATTACCTTTTCTCGTTCAGTTATCCACAGATCCAATTTCTGTTGCATTTTAATTCTATTTCCGAGCAACTCACTCCAGTCTTTTTCAGAAATTTTCTTAGGCTTTAAAATCACTTCAAAATCGAACGGATCATTTTTTTGTTTGTTTTTACTAAAATACTTCATCAAACTTCGCCTGTTTTCCAAATCCGACCTGGAGTCAACATCTATACCTCTTACTTCCTGGGACCCATTCTCTTTTCGGTTGAGTTCTCGTATATGTTTTTTTAAGTCTCTCATGTATTCGAGACCCAACTTTGCCTCCGAGTCATTCGCTTTGAGTAAAGTTTTTACGCTGTCATCGATTGCTGATTGTATTTTTTTGTATAGATCATTTTTTTGAATTTCCAACTCTTTGATTTTAGTATTCACCTCATCATCTAATGCCATGACAAAATCCATTATCAATACTATAAATATAAATATTTTTTCAATCATTTTTTAAATGTTTATTGCATGTTCAGTTATATAGAAATGTGCAAGTTTATGAAACTCTTTCTCAATAAGTTAAAAATAAAATAGTATAATTTTATGATTTAGGCTTTGAGTTATAAAAACATTATTTTTTGTGGTGAATTCGTTTACGCCTTGTTATACTGTTTTAAGCTACGCTTGCTGTACCCAATGAAACTGCATAAAAGATTAGGTTTAGTATATCCGATAGCGCTGAAAAACTGTCATGAAATTCAGAAATATTGCTTTTCTAATGTCCTTTACCTCGCACTGAGCGTACTGCTGCTCGGAAGAACGTTGAGTTGTTGGTCCTGTTCTTTATCACTAACATTTGATAATGAACATTACTAGCGAAAACAATTACATCACTCTAAGTTCTGCTACTTCATTACTAGCGTGATAGTTCTATGCTCAAAGCCCAATTGGAATTAATGATGACTCTAGCTGTGCCGCTTCTCTCAGCAGATGCTAATGATATTCAAGGTGCAGACAGTCGTTTCTCTATCACATACACCTACAGCGGTACTGTGCTGAGGCGGAGCGCCGCGGGGCCGTTAAGATGCAAATCTGCTCACTTTATTTATTCATTTAAAAGAGTTCTCTCTCGGAATATGAAATGGCAAACTTTTTAACGAGTCCTTCTATCCGATCTTTTTGATATTTATTCGCTCGTATACAACTGTTGAGTACAAGAAATGAATAATTAAACTTTACCCTTATTTTTAACAAGAAATCTTAATACATTTTGATGAATGTTATCTAAACTAATTACCAATATAAAAGACACAAATTAAAGAGTTAGATTAAACACAGAGCTCGCTCCGCTCAGCGAGACATTGTATATCTAAAGTAATAACGCTGAAGATTATGTTTGCGAACACACTAGAAAATGATTATTTTATTGATATTGATCAATAAAATAATCATTTTCTAGTGTGTTACTTATTATTATACTTGTTGACGGAACAAGCAGATGGTCCCGCTCTTATGAAGTGGGTACACCCTACTGAATAACATTAAGCTAGGATGCACCGCACTGTTCCCGTCAACCTTAAGGCTTTTGCTTTTGACGACCTCTTCGACACAGCCGGTAATGCCTTGGCTTGCAACACAGAGGTCCTGGTTTCGATTACCAGCTTAAGTCAATTTAGGATTTTATATATACTAAAACATAAGAGTTTCAATATACGGGCAGAAACCAGGTATGATTTGAAAAAAGGAAGGTATATCTTCCCCGCTACCTACACCGTCACTTATCATCAGATAGGTTCGCTGTCAATAGAAGTCAAAAAGTAGTAAAGCTTCGTGAATATAATCAACATTTTTTGTATAAAAGTACAATAGTGCTCGAGTGTCAAGTCGGCCCGGAGCGCTGCGGACGAAACGGGAGATTGTTCCATTAGCTCCAATTAATATCATTTGCAATTAATTTCTCTCCGCCGGTCGAAATCCCCAATAATTTACGTTAATCCGCCGACTCCGCCCGCCGCTCGCCTCTGATCTACAACTCTTACTGTGAATCGCTACGCCAACACTAATTGTCGAATGCTATCTTTCACTACCTGTTCTGGCGATATCATTAAACGTACGACGTCTTTGAAACTATCTTGCATGACTCTATTATTACCTTGAAAACAAAATGTTATTGGGTATATGAAAATAAATTGCTGCTCGTTATTGTTGCTAAAATTCAGCAACGGTTACAAAATAAATAAAATTAGGTAAATTGTATGAAATTTATATAAGCTAGAACATAATATACATCTATATAAAACCGGAAATATAATGAATTGCTTTGAATAATAATTTTTTATCCCCTCTCCTACAAGGAGGGAAGGTCTGGTCCTGTAGTGGCCCGTAAGATAGGCCGAGTATCTCCCGACGCTATTGTTGTTAATATAACTACCAAGAATTATGAATATTCTTTCGGAAAGGAAAGAAAGTAAGTAAATATGGCAGTATCAATGTGTTCTCGTTCTCCCAGATAAAAGTAGTAGATATTAATTGAGCAAGAATAAGACTCCGCCGCGCCCTCACCGCGACGTACTCTGGCGGAGGGTTTCTTACATTTTCCGCAAAATTGAAAGAATCTAAATGGGTTGAGTGAAGCCACGAAACTATTGTATTTTATATTTTTTGCGAATAAATTCCTACTAATTCCTGTGCGCCACTTGACATGGTCAGTTTGTCATCACTTAACATCAGCAGCCTGTCGCCTACATTATATTAGAAATGCCGGGCGAAAGTGTAACTTCCCAAGGGTGAGCGAATCTTTCAAGTCTCTTTATATATTAGCAGATAATACTACGTACATTCATCATCCTATTGCTGTTTCACTTGTTCTTGTGTCATTGTTGTCTATGAGCAAAGTATTGATAAAAAATATAATACTGAAACCGCACATTTAATGGCCACAAACGCTTCCTCACGGCTACAATCAGTTTCGATTATGTCAATTGTCGACAAAATTATCGACAGCGGAGCATCGATATCGACGTGCGGCCGCGCGCGGTGTCGATACTCGTTTGTCAAGTTAATGCCCGGAGCAGCACTAAGCTGACAGCGGAAGTGCTTTAAATAACATGTCCGTCTCGTGCTATCAGCTCCGAGACGCCCAGTAATGGCGTAGTGTGACCAGCGTCTGCGGTTTGTCTAGTAATAGTCTTTGTGACCGAACTTATCAAGGAAAGGTCCTATTTTAAGTATTTCTTCTACCAAAGTGCTGTGCTGTCTGAGACAATTATCACGTGTTAGGAAACATGTCGTTCTCATTACAGCAGTCTAGCTCATGTACCTTCAGACAGCCTGGTGGTAGTGCTTGCCCGGACAAGCTGCGTTACCAAAACCTGACTACTAATAAATCTACTGCATCGTCTTTAGGACATACCTGCTGTGCCCCGTGGTTTTATCTGTGTAAATCGCATTCCTGTGGAAGTGAACGAAGTTTCCAATTATACTTTATTTGAATTCAAGAAGAAGCGTATACATTCGATAGATCTCGTGATAAGTCAGTCGGTGGTATTCTAATAATATTTTTAGAACACCTTTCTGCTAGTTCAAAAAATATTAGTTTTTCAGTAACTAGACGTAGCAGGGTGGCAGGCCTATATTGCATTCGATTAATAGTAATATTATGGCTTTTCCGGATGAATTTTTCGGAGCACACTTATAAGTTAATTTGAAACTCCCGCTCATGTTAATACGACATTAATTACGAGCAGTAATCGGATCTGACGAGCAGCCCTCGCCCCGCGGGACACTGCGAGCTGCCCCCGACACAGCCCATGTCGGGAGATTACATTATATTGTGCCTTTTTTATTTGATTTCAGAAATTAAATGCCATCGCCTATATAATAAGCACGGTTATATAATAATTTTATAAGTCGGAGGTCTAGGTTCCATTCCTTAACTTTTATTTTGGACTTAAGTTTTATTTAAAAAATATAAAGTATAACACGATTGACACCATGCGCAGGGGAATTTGATCTATAACTAACTGGTGTCATCGCAATACTGCTTTCGACGAAGGTGTTTCACATGACGCCAACTGCATCACAAAAAGATTTAATTCACGAGAGAGACCGTGTCTTTTGCCGCTTTAATTTAACTAGCTTCGTTCACCTACTTGTTGAGCTCAGATACGAGTAAACGTGAGATTACTGAAACTCTTTAGTTACCATACTTTAATACTAAGGTACCGAGCTGAGATTGCAAATAGATACTTACTTACTGCAAAAGCAGAATTGTTACATTGCACGAATAAACTTCTAAACAATTGATAATTTCTGGAGCAGATCATTTTTATTTTACTATATACTAGCGATTCGCCCGGCTTCGCACGGGTGCAATGCAGGTACTAAAGTATGTCCCTGCATTTTGAATCTTATATATCTTGGAAAATATTCACTTAAATTACATGCTATAAAGGGCAATAATGATCTATATTAAATGTTCAAAGTATTTAAGATGCCTTATTGGAAAAGGGTTACTGCAGTATTGTTTAAAATCGCTTCGTAAAAAAACATTATTTTTGGTTGAAAGTAAAAGTTAAAAAATGGTTATTGTGGGTTATCTACCTAAGAGACTTTTTTGTTGACTTTTCAGGTGTGCAATACAGTGGTACATTATTTGGATACATCTCGTGAGTTTAGCCGGCGTAAACGCAAAAAATATGATGTCATGCATCAGTAACCTCTAAAATGATCAGTGTTTCTCTACTATACTATACATGCATTATACACATAATCCTTGGTCTTGAGTCACTCTATCTGATAAGAAGATGAAAGAAAACCGCATGAAAATCGGATGTGTAGTTTTAAAAATTTAAGTATACATAGGGACAGACATAAGAAAGTGATAACTCATACCAGCCTTGTCTTAGACATGCTGGCTGACTAGTTTCAGTACAAATAGACAGACAGACAAAACTTTTCAAAAAATTGTTTTTTTAACTTTAGTAGTTTGATTTAACTACTAAATTACAAACAGACACTTCAATTCATTCATTTTATTTATAGACAGTACCTATCTTGAAGCGACGTTTAAACATTGCAAAAGATAAAAGAATACACAACCTTGCTCCGAACAGCCACTTTGAAAATGTAATAGACAATAGATTTGGTGACGTCACGATGCGGGATGCGATCAAAACAGAGAAGCGCTGTATCGATACACGATAACCTCTCTGCTTCCTACCGTCGGCACAGTCACTGCTGATACTTTGACTTTTGTAAAGTGTTCTAAAACAACCCACTTGGAATAAGCCAACGCTAGCTCGCTTCCATCTTAGATTGCATCATCACTTACTACCTGGTGTGATCGCATTGATTCAAGGGCTAACTTGTGTTGTATAAAAAATTAAACCGACTTCAAAACGCACTGAAAAGCAAAAATAAATAGCATCATTTAGTTACTTTGATTTACTTAACCATATCTATAAGGTCGGTGCCATCCAAGTTTAAGGAAAGTTTATCCAACAAGGTAGCAAAGCATTTTGTGTGAATTAGGTATCGTCTTTAAAGTAGAAAGTTTATAGGTGGCACCGACTTCATAGATATGGTTGAAGTCGGTTAAAAATAATGTTTTATTTGGCTTTGAGTATGCTCTTTGGGGTATACTCGTATTTACAAGAGATCTCAGGTGATGTCCACACTCTCGTGCCTCGAGCTCGGACGTTATCATTGACATCTGTCAAATTGTTATGAAAATTTACGCAAAACTCAACAACCCGCTTTTGAAGTCGCGAGATGGCTGTAAGCTCTCCTGCCTAGCCCTGAAGTGGGCAGGTAGGCTGATAAATCAATTATCAGCATAGTTCTCCCTTCACGAACATTATCGACACTTCCCACCCCTTACACCTAATATGTTTAACAACAGGTACCCCCCTCCCTCCTACTTCCACTTGACGGAAATCAAACAATTCATACCGCGGTTTGTGTGTTTGTCGCCGCGTCCTCCTCGCACGCACACATCTCACCACAGAACAAAATGAGATGGATGAATTAAAGGGAAGAATGACTGAAGGAAAATGTTGTTAGGGCAATAATTGTTTCTTGGGTTACGCTGATATACAAAACGAAGATAAAACACATATTAATATAAATCCAAAGTGCGAGTTTTCATTACAATCATTACACTGATTGTATAATCGAATGTTTAGGTCCACAGCATTTACTTGAAATAAAATTATATTAAATGATAGTACGTAGTAATGAAAGTACATTAATTACACTTGGACATCAAGTTGAAGGTCGCAGGTCGGAGCAGTAGGTTGATGAGCAGTGGTTTGGCTTATACAATAAAACCTTTATATCACCTAGCTAATTCACATATTACTTAATGTGTTGTTAATAGGCTAATTTGTTTTTTGCACTCTGTAAACTGTGTGTTAAGAATACGAGAAAAGTGTGGTGTAAAAGTTCTTCTTTTACACCACACTTTTCTCGTAGTGACCAAAATTGAGAAAGGGATGCTTAGATGGTTTGGACATGTAGAGAGAGTAGATGAAAGAAGATTAACAAAAGAGATTTATGAGGCGAGGGTGAATGGAAATGTTGGAAGAGGAAGGCCTAGACGAATGGTCCTGGACCAAATTCAGGACATTTTAATTAATGGCCAGGTCAAGAGTACCCTAAACCGACGAACTTGTATGAAAGGATTAATGAGAGTGGACGAAGTCAAGGAAGTATGCAAGGACCGTAGCAAATGGAGAGATGTGGTCTCTGCCTACCCCTACGGTAATAAGGCGTGATGTTATGTACGCTTAACCGTTTCACAATAACTGACGTATTTCAGCATATTAATGTTAATTTTTTAAGGTTTTTCCATTACTTGTCACGTAGTTGGATTGTCGATTGTTTATTCTGTATTGAGCGACACATCGCATGCATCAATGTAGTATTTAATGCCACTTCTTGGAGTTGAGGTGTTTCTTACGCGTCATATATCGTCGTCACTAAACACTTTGTTACACAAATTTGCGGCGAGAACACAAGTGAATACAAGTGTACAAGTGTAGAATGGCGACGGATTCACTTGTTTGTCTGACTCAATCAAATAGCTTACATTTTGATTTGCGCGCAGAGTCGGGGCAGAGGCTTCGCGGGAAGTTAATTTTTGATTTGATTCAATGTTCTCATTTAGTGTAGATACAGATTGGGGCGCTAGACAACCAATTGTTCGATCACGTTAACAAACAGCTGCTAAGATCTTATACAATCACTATCACCACCATCACCACCAAGAGCCAATTTTGAACAGCTCACTGCTCTTAAATATGACTTCTAAAACTACAACATACATTGAGTGATTATCTGCCAAGCTACATATTGTTACACATTACCTACATTGCACTACACGTAGGTGTCCGTGTAAAACGTCATATTCCGTACACAGTGCCGTGTATTCTCCATCACATTGCACATACACGTAGCTACTGCAGTGTGTGTGTGTGCATTCATTTTTTAAATTTTAAATCTATTCATCGCTGCAACACTGCAAGGTGCGCGGCGCTCGCTGTCAGTGGAGACTGAGCCAGTGTGTGTGTGTGTGTGTGTGTGTGTGTGTGTGTGTGTGTGTGTGTGTGTGTGTGTGTGTGTGTGTGTGTGTGTGTGTGTGTGTGTGTGTGTGTGTGTGTGTGTGTGTGTGTGTGTGTGTGTGTGTGTGACCCTGACCTGCACATCGGATGTCTCTAAACTGCGCTCATTATCTATTGTTTATTAAAGAAGATAGTTTGAATTTTCTCTTTAATTTTTCTTCTTTGTGTAGAGTACAACGTGCTGCACTGCGCACTAAGTTTTTTTATTCATTAAATGTAAGCTCTTGAATGCTATCACACCTGATAGCACGTGATGATGCAATCTAAGTTTGAAATACGGGCTAATCTTATTGAATAAAATTATTATTATAAAAGTCGGGTTTTTTGTTTTTATAATAATAATTTTATTTGAGACTTTTTAGTTTTAGTTTATGGTATAGAAATGAGACGGTACACTTAGTACACTTTTTGCCATTTATTGTTAAAAAAGTAATATGAACATGATATGATATTTATATTTTTGAAATGGTCTTTTTACGACCTTTCAATACCATATTGCTAAGATAAGAGAAAAAAATACACACATCCCCCCTTTTTTCCCCCATTTACAGCCGCCATTTTGAAAATTTATATAGCCTATGTCACTACCACAATTTTGACAAATTGAACGACACCTCACATTTCAAAATCCGTTCAGCCGTTCAGGCTGTAGCGCGTGCCGAAGAAATGGACATACATACATACATACATACGCTCGAAAAATATAACCCTCCTTCTGACGCAGTCGGGTAAAAAGGATGAAATCCATACCTTTTTCGATTTGTACACGACATCGTACCTAACATTAACATGATTTTATAAATAATTTAATATCTAATTGGAGCACAGAAGTGGCAGAAATAAGCAAGATGTTGATACTTTACTGTAATCCAGTCCTTTATAAACATAAGAAGTGTTTTATTCTTCTATTTGCGAAACCTCTGTCAAAACTTTACACACTATTCAATCTCATAGTGCAACAAATAAGTCAAATTGCAACGTCTACAAGGCGCTTAACACTCTCCGTACAGTGAGCGGCATCACGTCGCTGAGTGCAGATTACAAATGGATGCGCTATCCGTCCGCTAAATGCATTCAATTCATTCTCGCGACTCTCAAACGCATCGCATTTTAAACTTTATTGTTAATTAACTTAAAGTCGGTTTCTTGTAGCGCATTAAGTCTTTTCACGTGTACATTTACAAACGTTCCAATTTCAATTTTAATTCGATTTAGATAAGTTTGATTTTAGAGTGTCGTAAAAATTTTTCACGCAAATCTTTGCTGTCAGTCTAATTTAAACTTTAATAACTATAGTGTTATGGTTGCTATTTGCCTGTAAGTGCAATAACGTCACGTGGCCTAGAGCGGGTCACGTCTATAGCGAGCGTAGAATAGAATTAATTCTCGAAGTATTTCTATTGTAGTTAAATTGAACGGCAAGTTTTATAGCGACGCTGATAACAATGCGCGCCGACACACAACACTCACTTCACTCACTTCTACTACACTTCTATACTATTCCTGGCTTCTATTATTCCATTTTATGTTATTTAATAAAAGGTAGGAGTAAATTAAAACAAGGTTTATAGTTTGTGATGATATTTACTTGTTGTTATATTTATTCTGAACACAATGTAGTAATCATGATTGTTTTACAAACTACTGCCTGCTGTTATTATATGTTCAAATTCAAGGCAGGTTTTGAATTTCCTCTAAATAAAAGTTAATAAATGATAAAAAGTTATCTGTTGAAAGTTGTTAGTGAAGCCGTCGCTCTGGTCATTGTTATAGACATCTGTTAGTGATCGCAATATCACTATCACTGTAAGCCGTCGCTCTGGTCATTGTTATAGACATCTGCTAGTGATCGCAATATCACTATCACTGTAAGCCGTCGCTCTGGTCATTGTTATAGACATCTGCTAGTGATCGCAATATCACTATCACTGTAAGCCGTCGCTCTGGTCATTGTTATAGACATCTGCTAGTGATCGCAATATCACTATCACTGTAAGCCGTCGCTCTGGTCATTGTTATAGACATCTGCTAGTGATCGCAATATCACTATCACTGTAAGCCGTCGCTCTGGTCATTGTTATAGACATCTGCTAGTGATCGCAATATCACTATCACTGTAAGCCGTCGCTCTGGTCATTGTTATAGACATCTGCTAGTGATCGCAATATCACTATCACTGTAAGCCGTCGCTCTGGTCATTGTTATAAACATCTGCTAGTGATCGCAATATCACTATCACTGTAAGCCGTCGCTCTGGTCATGTTATAGACATCTGCTAGTGATCGCAATATCACTATCACTGTAAGCCGTCGCTCTGGTCATGTTATAGACATCTGCTAGTGATCGCAATATCACTATCACTGTAAGCCGTCGCTCTGGTCATTGTTATAGACATCTGCTAGTGATCGCAATATCACTATCACTGTAAGCCGTCGCTCTGGTCATGTTATAGACATCTGCTAGTGATCGCAATATCACTATCACTGTAAGCCGTCGCTCTGGTCATTGTTATAGACATCTGCTAGTGATCGCAATATCACTATCACTGTAAGCCGTCGCTCTGGTCATGTTATAGACATCTGCTAGTGATCGCAATATCACTATCACTGTAAGCCGTCGCTCTGGTCATTGTTATAGACATCTGCTAGTGATCGCAATATCACTATCACTGTAAGCCGTCGCTCTGGTCATTGTTATAGACATCTGCTAGTGATCGCAATATCACTATCACTGTAAGCCGTCGCTCTGGTCATGTTATAGACATCTGCTAGTGATCGCAATATCACTATCACTGTAAGCCGTCGCTCTGGTCATTGTTATAGACATCTGCTAGTGATCGCAATATCACTATCCATCATCTCCAGTGATAATGGTGATACTATTAACCCATCGTCTGCAGTGATTCGCGTTGTATCGTATTGTCAATTGTGTTGCATGATGTATTAGGTGCATTATATAGAATGAAGTAAGTCATTTATTAATCACACTTTGTTAAAAATAAGTAACTATCCGCTGCAGTCGCGTAACGGACTCGAATATACTCACAATAAGAAGCGCCATTGCTTTAAAAACCCACACAATAACTACACAGCCAAAGAACAAGGAACAGTTCTCTCTAAAAACAATAAAAGAATTCCGGAAACGGTTAGTCGTTCAGTCGTTCACTCACATAAAGGGAGCTCTTATCAGCGAAGCGTCGCGCCACATTTACATGCCGCCCTCCGCCCTCGCCCTGCGCCGCGCTACGCACAGACAAATACTTTATTATTCGCCATAACACTAAATTCTTATCAGAAAACCTAAACACACGACCTTAGCAAATTTTCTTACTGAATACGTAAATGTGGATACAAACGAATTGTAACTGTATAGCAACAGATGTAAAGTTCAACTTCGATTGCGCGATAAAACAGTTACAATATTTGAACAGATCCCATGAAAAGCGAAATCGAGGCCGACAAAGAGACGTTTTAAAGTAACCGATGTTTGTGAGGCGAATAATGCGATGCTGGACTTTTTTGTTACATTGATGGCATAATGATTTTTATCAAGATTGACGCGGTGGTGAACGAGAGTGTTCCATAATTCCTAAGTTTTATGTAAAAACTACAGCACGCCCGCACTGTTACCCGCGTAGTTAGGCATAAAATGTAGCCTGTGTGTTGTTCTGATTCGTAAGCTTCCAGTACTTTTTGCCTGAAAGAGTGAGAAACATCCTTTCAAAGTTATGCGTACAACGTATACATAAAACAAAAAAAAATATACGTGTCGAATTGAGAACCTCCTCCGTTTTTTTTTAAATATGATAGTTAAATATTTTTGAGGTGTGCATTTACCTCGTCCTTAAGTCCTTACCGTTCTCAAGAAATGTCAGACAATGTTGTTGTTGACGGATGCGTTACGAGTCTATCAGTAATCAGTGTATACCGTATCAGGAGACGCGCCTCACCTTGCAGCGGTCACAAGCTGATGACGCTGATGCAGCACAGTATCCGCCGCGTAGTCTCCAGGCGCGACGCGAGCCGCGTGTAACACAAAGCCAGTACAATAATTACTGCTCACGAATATTGCAGATTATCCTGCACCTACTGTTGTTATTAATATTACTATATGGGGAATAGATCGAGAGCGAGCGCACACTATAACTCTACTGTTTTATGTTTATTAGAGTAAGCACTCATGTCTATCTGAGAAACAGATGATTATCCATTTCTATTTCGGGCGGCAAACGGTGGCCTTGGTTGGAGTCCACGTTTGGGTTGCTTGAGCCATTTCGTCGTCGCTGGCAAAGCTGCAATACAGAGGTTTTTTGGGTGGAAGACTTTGTTTCTCGATAAATCCAGAGTTCAGGCTGTAGTGAAGACCCAGAGTGTAAGATACGCGTAATCAAGGGCTTGAAATCAATGAAAATAAAGCACAAAGTTCATAAACTGATTCGACTAAATAAACTTACGTTGTAAATTAATTTATCAAAGCATTGACATTGTAAAAGTGAAGATAACAGTCAGTAATATTTTGCATCCGTCTCTTCGACTATACAACATTAATCCTCTTCCTTAATCCATCAAATTATCTTAATTACACACGCAAGATTAGTTCGTTTCCGCTAAGATATAAAGTTTCAATTAGTTTGCAACGAATTTGATAACCGTGTGACGGCGACGTGGGTACTTTGATAATGAGATGATAAAGTTCAATTAACGCGATTAGCTAATTAAGGGGGGGAGGGGGATTATTCAATCAAGGCTACTTTTGTGTTCCTAGCGAGTCGTCCCAACGGCGGAGTGACTTGAGAAGTACATGAAGCTTCAGGAAGTGACTAACATCAGTATACCACTACAAAACTGAACTGAACAAAAATTCATATATTTTCAAAGCACTTTTGAAAACCCAAGTGTTACATCTAAATGACTCTTAGAAAGAGAAAAGTCGGCAAGAAACTCAACAGAAATTTTTTAAATGAATATTACAATTTGTAATTTGTGCAGCGGAAAGCTGAATGAGAAATCATAGCTTTTTAACAAAACAATACTTGGTAAAGCACGCAAAGCTTACGTCCTTCTAAATGCTGTCCAATCGACTTGAGGCGTAGGTGTTGGCACGTGCCTGTCTCTACCTTTGCAATCTACAACTATCTTTGATACACAGCAATACTGCTTAAAGGCTTAAATAAATAAGACAATAGTATTTCCTCCAAAGTGTTCGGTCAAAAATAATTGTACTCACTATTATCCCATAGCTGGGCATAGCCCCCCTCGTCACCAGACTTTATCACCAGGAGAGGCAGTGTTACTTTATCACCAGGAGAGGCAGTGTTACTTTATCACCAGGAGAGTCAGTGTTACTTTATCACCAGGAGAGGCAGTGTTACTTTATCACCAGGAGAGACAGTGTTACTTTATCACCAGGAGAGGCAGTGTTACTTTATCACCAGGAGAGGCAGTGTTACTTTATCACCAGGAGAGGCAGTGTTACTTTATCACCAGAAGAGGCAGTGTTACTTTATCACCAGGAGAGGCAGTGTTACTTTATCACCAGGAGAGGCAGTGTTACTTTATCACCAGAAGAGGCAGTGTTACTTTCAGTCGCGGAGCCATTTTTTCTGCTCCATTCATTCTGATAAATTCTGCTCATTATATAAAATAGCATTGCTTGTTCCGCCTCTTGCCGTCTCGCTCCCTCGCATAACAATTAATTAAAGCGCAAATGAGAGGTATAAATGTCTTTTAAAGAAAAATAATGGCGATTTTTGTTATCGCAGCGCGTAATGGAGTTGCGGAGAAAAATTATGTTCAAACGAGTTGCGAGATGTACCTACTTGTGAGATAGAGGGTGTTAGTAGCTGAGTAGCGAACGGTAGGAAACTGCCTCTGTGCACAGGGATTAGCCTACGTGGGCTTGACTCACGAGGTCTCTGGTTCGAAACCAGGCTCGGACTATGATATATTCAGCTTATTTTTCTTCCAAGCATTTAGTATATTATATTCTCAGCCCAAAGTTTTTAGAGATAATTCAGTCATTTCCTTTGAACGTGTGTACATTTTTAGTGCAAATATTACGATGCTATTCCAGGCTATGTATAAATAAATACGTAGCGATACCTTTGGATTGCTCGATCGAACCCTCATCGTAGTTTACTCGTAACCAAGAATATTTGGAGCACGCCACCGCCAGCGTTCAACCAATCGTCATAGCCTCATACGCATAATTATTGGTTCATCATGTCGTGTAGAAACCGAAAGGGGTGTGGATTTTCGTCCTACTCCTAACAAGTTAGCCCGTTTCCATCTTAGACTGCATCATCACTTAATATCAGGTGTGATAGTGTGGTGTAAAAGAAGATGTAGTGACTAGAATTGAGAAAGGGATGCTTAGATGGTTTGGACATGTAGAGAGAATGGATGAAAGAAGATTAACAAAAGAGATTTACAAACCGAGGGTGAATGGAAATGTTGGAAGGGGAATGTTCCTGGACCAAGTTCAGGACATTTTAAATAATGGCCAGGTCAAGAGTACCCTAAACCGACGATCTTGTATGAAAGGATTAATGAGAGTGGAAGAAGCTAAGGAAGTATGCAAGGACCGTGGCAAATGGAGGAATGTGGTCTCTGCCTACCCCTATGGGAACGAGCCGTGATGTTTATGTATGTATGTATGTGATAGCAATCGAGGGCCAACTTGTAGTCAATAAAAATAATAAGAAAAAATCATCATTACATAGTATAAAACAAAATCGCACTCTTCTGCCTGTCCCTATGTATGCTTGAATCTTAGAAAACTACGCAACCGATTTTTATGCAGTTTTTTTATAAAATAGAGTGATTCAAGAAGAAGGTACATGAGATAATACATAGAGGTTTCAGATGTGATGTTGTAAGTTAACGCATTTTTGTACCTACATTGCAAACGCTGGCTAAACCCTACGAGATATATCAAAGTAATGTACTACAGTATTGCACACCTTAAAAAGGTCTACAAAAAAGTCTGCGATGGTATATGTCTATCTCTCTGGAATAACCCAAAATAAATAATTTTAAGCAATACTGCATTCTTCCTTATCCAATCTATTTAAAATACTTATTTTAAATGCTTTGTGAAAATTGTCCAAAATATATAAGATTCAAAATACCAGTATTGCACCCGTGCGAAGTCGAGACGGGTCGCTAGTTCATTTATAATTTACAATGTTTAACTTAAATTTAAACTTTAACTTATTACACCCTTTTTAAATAATTTCCACTGGTCTTTCGGTATACACAGTACAACCATGTAGTTCACCCAACAGCCGAGCGGTGTAAGACACGCAATAAATATCTGATCCGATACAACTGTCTTGGTAAACAATAGTTATGTTGTTGGGTCCCCCCCCCTGTACCCCCTGTACCCCCCTCCCCCGCCCCGCACGCGCCGTGTTGTAAAGTATAGAGCAGCGCTGATCCCCACTTTACATTTGTCATGATTTGCTGGAGGTCGGGGCGAACAAACGAGTTCTGTTGGCGAACTAACAAGATAAGGCTTCTACGACATTATCGATAGCCAGTGTGTAAGCCTCCCTCTTCCAAATTAAAATAACCTTCATAAACTTTTTCTACTTCCGCCTTGCAATGTGTGAGATAAGTGCTGTGGTGCAATGATCAGCTTATGTGGCAGAACAAGAAAGTGTCTCGGGTCTGGCTCTGCAATATCAAACTTTTCTTTCTTGCAACTCATTTCTCTAATTGATGGCTTTCATGACGCATTTCTAGGAACGCCGATACAGATTTTCTGAATTAGACCAGGTCTGGATCTGGATTCGGCCGTAACTATATACCAGCCTACTAACAAAGACCTACCGCCAAGCAATTTTGCGTTTCGGAACGATGTCGTGTAGAAAGGGAAAAGATTGTGGATTAGATCCTTCTCCAAATAAGTTAGCCTATTTCCGTGCTGGTTCGCGTCATCACTCACCATCAGATGTGATTGCAGTCAAGGGTTAACTTGTAATAAATTTTCATTTCATTTTGTAATAAATAATCACGAATATCGTTCTGTAATCTCCCACTTCTAAGGGTCACCAGTAGAGATCTCTTAAAGAGATAAATGTTTCCTTGTCCACTTTGTACTTTTTCTCACTCTTGTAAGTTGTAATATTCAATTTTTATACGATATAAATATCTTTTATTATAATAAATAAAAAAACAAAAGTAAACATTACCATCCTACCAGGCTGCCAACCCTCATTGGATTCGCTCGATGGGCTAAAGCTCAAAACCACCTCTCCCATATGGTAGCAGGCTTAGACCCGAAGTGGGCCGCTACTTTGCGCTCACAAATGTTGAAATATAGCAGTGATACGTCAGCTCACATATTTATCAGTTTTGTACGATGTGATGTGATAGCACCGATTAACGTAGAGATACGTTAATCGGTGCTATCACACGAGTAGAAACTAATCTCCACTGGCCGAGGTGTCCAAGTAGTGTCTACTGCTCTAGATGCGGCGCGGGGCGGCGCGGGGCGGCGCGGGGCGGTGATTACACGCGTGCCCGCTTAGCTCTTGTTCAGCTCTTGTTCGCAACTAAACTCCGCGTAATACTTTATTTGCTTCACTTACACTTTGTTTTCTGTTCTTAAACTTTCCTCTCACGAAGTTACAGTCGAGTTGCCCTTTTTAACCGACTTACGAATATGTTGCACAAAATAGTTTTTTGTTAATTAATCTAAGTACATCATATTGCCGTTCTACGGAGGTCCACGACTGACCTTACCTTACTTCCAATTTCATTAAACCTTTCATACAGGTACGTTGGCTCAAGGTACTTTTGACCACACCTCTCAGATAACTGTACACTGAGTTTTAGATACTAACAGATACGTCTCAAAGTTTTTTTTAATACTAAATAAAATTTAAATTTTCAAGTTCCATTATTATTATTGTACAACAAAACATACTGCTATATTTCTTCTTCTAGTTTCAACAGGTAAAAAATAGAAATTGGTCACAAATCAAATCCGAGACATAGATCTGCCAGTAGTGTGTCCACAATAGGGGTCATTAAGTAATAAGTACATGAATAGCAAGGGTCTCACCAGGGCGAATCGTTTAACATTCTCGGCCCGTAGTTTATAAGCCACTCACGGCCGGGGCGGACGCGGGGCGCGGGGCGGGCTGCTAAGGGGAGGACAACAAAAACGAAACAAATCTCCATAAGTATCTCTTAGTACGAAATTACTATGTATCAGAAGAATTTACCGTCTTTCTGCGTGATTTAATTAAAAATGAGCTCCCTAAAAGATACAAAGTTTCCGACATAGCTTGATGATTCCACTGCGATGGAGGAGGATCCGTGAAAGAACTAACATTACCAACAAATGTTGCTGCTGCATAGCTCGGGTCATCACATATAGTCGAGATATTCCAATGTCATTATCATCATCATCATCATCATGATGGAGTCCATTACTTGGTATAGGCCTTTTTAGGAATTTCCAAACATAACTATCCTGACCCGCCTGTGGCCAGCAACGGTTCCCTGCGACACGTTCGATGTCCTCAGTCCGCCTAGTTAGATATGTTACGGATAAAATGTAATTTAAAAAGTCGATGTGCCTACACTATGTTTTATTGTGTCATTACATATTATTTGAAAACTAGGAAAAATGGTCGAAGTAATGTCGCACTAGAGAAGTGATCAGTGTGGATCAGGCAGATAATGAGGTATTCCACGAGGTGTTCTCGGTCGAAATAAATCCAACATCTTTTGTAATCACCCTCATTACAGAGTCCCTGGAGTGAGTGCCAGGCTGCCAGGTAACAAACATAACACTTTCGTTAATGTTACTGCTAATTCGTGCCTACGTACAAACGTTATTTTGTATATGTACTGTAAGCAGTTTAAAAAGCCTAGAGACCAAAGCCATTTCAATAATGTTATCTTGGTTACATAAAGACTAGGAATGACAGCGCGGGGAAGTCTGTTGTCGCTAGCCTAACAAATATTATTCAATTTGTTAATTAAATACTTGTAATAGCGTTTTTAGTATGTTACTGTAAGATTCTTTCATTTTGATTTGATTTAATGAAGTTTGTAATCAAAATGTGTTGATGTTTTTGAGCAAAGTTATTTTACTGCTCGTATATAATTAGTTTGGAATTGATGCCTTTTGACCCCTTCTGGTGAGGTTCCTTACAGTACAATCAAACAATGCAAAAAACTCGGAATTGTATTATTCTTTACTAAGTAACGCAGTCTTTGCCGAAAATCATTTTAACATTATTGATAGAATGACAATGACGCAAACTGCTTTGGCCAAACCTTTTGCTTTCAACAGAAAATCTTGGATTAGTGTCTATACATTTTCTACGTTAACTCAGTTCAGGTCTGGTAGAAGGCTTCGGTCGTGCTTAGCTTCCGCTAACTACTGGCACAGACATAACACCTAGCGATTTGGTTTGATGGAATAAATAATGCGCAGAAACTATCAAGGATATGAGCGAAGTAAACTTGTGTCTCTTCCAAAACCACCACCATCATGGTCACTACCCTAACTAACTGGTCATTAAATAAAAATGTTCTTAGTCAATTTAGAAGTAGTAATCGAACCCAAAACACTGTATCGCAAGTAAGCGTGCGTACTACTTGTCGTACTCGGCATTGTCACTTGACATCAGATGAGATCGCAGTCGAGTGGAAAATTGTTGAATAAAAATATAAAACTTTCAATGATAAGGCCGCGCACACACGACGCGTTAACGAAATTGAAGTGAGTTATTTTACACAGGTTACTAAATCTAACCACTGCTCTCAACTTTTCATCGGAACGGAAAAACAAAAGCCTTTAAATATACTGTGTCAAACTTGGGATTTATAGAACTAAGATAACAATAATATCATAACTTTTGAGAGCTCTCTATGACTAGATGTTTGGTTTATCTGTAACTAATTTGAACACATGTGCAATGGAAAGCTGGTCAATAAGGTAAAGTTCGCATCTCTGGTATGATGGAGATCTATACCGATATGAATACCGATCACCGATCGACTAATCGGAAGATTAAGACACTTTTTAATAATTAAAAATGCCTTAATAAATGGTAAAAAAAATTGACAGATAAAATGAACTTTTATTAACACAAAGTTATCATTCCAATTAAATATTGACACATCTTCAAGGATTTTAAATTTTGATTCACCTCCAATGTATGCCCAGTCAAGTGCAGTCTTACACTGTGTTCAGTAAATACAACAGGTATAAAAGTGGCAGCAAAAATAATTGGCGAACTTTATAGCGCGTGTAATGAACTGCGCGGGGCGGCGCGGGGTGGGGCGCGGGGAGCGGGGCGGGGAGCGGGGCGGAGTGCGGGGCGGGGAGCGGGGCGCGCGGGGCGGAGAGAGATGCTCGCCGCGCTGCTGTGCGTCGGGGCTGCGCTGGCGTGTCTAGTTAGTACTGTATCTATGTTCATATTTACATTTAAACGACTTCAAACCTAGGTACCTACTGTATTGAGATCTGTACGTAAGTCTAGATTACCCTATTTGGTTTATGTCTGGGATTTTCTCAAATTAAAATTACTGATCGGTTTTGAGTAGGGTGTTCGTTATTTATAAACATCATATAAACTTTATTATTTATTAGGACAAAGCCTTATTTGACAAAAAATTTGGAACTTTGGCACTAAACACTTAATATTTATTCAAAAGGTCGAGCTATCATACGACGGTCGACCTTTTGAATAAATTGTGCATAAAAAAAGAAATAGTTTTCAGGAAAGATTTTAATCAATTATTTGATGATGTTGAATTGATAAATTAACCATCCATGTCTGTTCTCATTTTTTAATAAAATGCATTTGTTTTTTAATAAAATGAGGACACTGTTAGTTTGATTATGAAAATAGTTATTTGTGTTGAGTTCTGTAACAATTAATTAATTTCTATGGTTCATTCAAAGTGCGCAAGAACGCGATAGATAGAGTGAATGTTCAACTTGTTCGCTGTCTGTTTGCTATCTGTTCTAATCACTAAATTACTGCTTTTATTCGAAGTAAGTTTACAAACAATGAATGCACTCGTAATGTCCTGCAGGAGTGCACGCACATATTCTCAGTGGAGAAGGATTTCAGCAAGTTGTCGGAGGACCCCGCGCTCGCCAAACACGTAAGTGACAAACAAACAATGAATGCACTCGTAATGTCCTGCAGGAGTGCACGCACATATTCTCAGTGGAGAAGGATTTCAGCAAGTTGTCGGAGGACCCCGCGCTCGCCAAACACGTAAGTGACAAACAAACAATGAATGCACTCGTAATGTCCTGCAGGAGTGCACGCACATATTCTCAGTGGAGAAGGATTTCAGCAAGTTGTCGGAGGACCCCGCGCTCGCCAAACACGTAAGTGACAAACAAACAATGAATGCACTCGTAATGTCCTGCAGGAGTGCACGCACATATTCTCAGTGGAGAAGGATTTCAGCAAGTTGTCGGAGGACCCCGCGCTCGCCAAACACGTAAGTGACAAACAAACAATGAATGCACTCGTAATGTCCTGCAGGAGTGCACGCACATATTCTCAGTGGAGAAGGATTTCAGCAAGTTGTCGGAGGACCCCGCGCTCGCCAAACACGTAAGTGACAAACAAACAATGAATGCACTCGTAATGTCCTGCAGGAGTGCATGCACATATTCTCAGTGGAGAAGGATTTCAGCAAGTTGTCGGAGGACCCCGCGCTCGCCAAACACGTAAGTGACAAACAAACAATGAATGCACTCGTAATGTCCTGCAGGAGTGCACGCACATATTCTCAGTGGAGAAGGATTTCAGCAAGTTGTCGGAGGACCCCGCGCTCGCCAAACACGTAAGTGACAAACAAACAATGAATGCACTCGTAATGTCCTGCAGGAGTGCACGCACATATTCTCAGTGGAGAAGGATTTCAGCAAGTTGTCGGAGGACCCCGCGCTCGCCAAACACGTAAGTGACAAACAAACAATGAATGCACTCGTAATGTCCTGCAGGAGTGCATGCACATATTCTCAGTGGAGAAGGATTTCAGCAAGTTGTCGGAGGACCCCGCGCTCGCCAAACACGTAAGTGACAAACAAACAATGAATGCACTCGTAATGTCCTGCAGGAGTGCACGCACATATTCTCAGTGGAGAAGGATTTCAGCAAGTTGTCGGAGGACCCCGCGCTCGCCAAACACGTAAGTGACAAACAAACAACGAATGCACTCGTAATGTCCTGCAGGAGTGCACGCACATATTCTCAGTGGAGAAGGATTTCAGCAAGTTGTCGGAGGACCCCGCGCTCGCCAAACACGTAAGTGACAAACAAACAACGAATGCACTCGTAATGTCCTGCAGGAGTGCACGCACATATTCTCAGTGGAGAAGGATTTCAGCAAGTTGTCGGAGGACCCCGCGCTCGCCAAACACGTAAGCGATAAACAAACGGAATCTCTTTCTCTCTCATGTATATGTTTCTTTATTATACCTTTGAAGTTTGTATTAACATAATCTGCCTTCCAAGTGGGTAGTAGAGTCGGGACAAACAGTCAAACTTACTACGGAAAATAAGTTTTGAATTTTTATTCTAATAAAAACACAGTTCTTTTTCTTTTTGTCAAATTTCTCAGTTTTTGACTTTTTATTTAACTTTAAAAAACTATTTGAGTAAGATCATTATTTAACATTATTACTATTAGTAAATATGTCAGATTTAAACGAAACTAAAGCCGATGTCATGTTCACGGATTCCAGTACACAGTACACAAGTGTAGTGTTTTCATTGTTATTACCGAGATTAAATGATATTCATAAAGAAATATGAATTTAGAAAATGTTCTGAGATCGTTATATACATTAGAATACTTTTCAAAGCGCTGCGTGTGTGTGTGACAGCTGTGATAGACTGTTTGCAAATGAAAAGGAAAACTATGAACGTAGTGATTTGACAGAAGCTACTTCCGTTTCCAGCCGCCATCTCACCGCGAGATGAAAGCCGCCGGAAATCGGAGAAACCTGATATTAATCATTACACATAGAGACGTTACGCAAATATGTTGTCACAGACATCCAATATACAAACCCGATACGTGGCATATGTCAACAGATGCCCGCGAGGACATCACTGACAAAAATAAATTAACCTTGATTCTTTTATTCAAAGAACATATGCATAAAGCAAGCCAACTTTGAAAGACAGATGTGTGCCAACACAGCCGTAGTTGTAATAAAGAGGAACAATTCCTCCATTCATTGTTTTGTGATTTCTCAAGCGGATAAATCAGCGTTTTCGAAGAAACTAAATTTTACGACGTATTTTCGTCATATTTCAACCAATTTACACAAAACCTTACCAAATTATATATTTAAATCTTTCTCAGGAATCAGTTTATCTATTGGTGAAAACTCCATGATAGTTGGCTCAGTTCTTTTAGTTTATCGCGAACCGCGACATATTTTTTTCACTATGTAGTGTTTATATAGCCAATAAGACTGATATATGCAAATAGGACATTGTGTTCTATGAAGTTCATTGAATTAAATATAATCCTTCATGCATGGGGCTCAAGCATTCTGCAAGTTGTCGACTAGTAGCCAAGCCTGAGACCAGTGGGAACACTAGTGTATTTATATGCAATATCTTCCGTAGCTAACTTTCATCCATAGAAACCAGGTACGTCTTCTACAGCTGTTGTCGTCTGCGAATACACTCTCTACGTCAGCGCAGTGGTAGTACAAAGGGTTGTTTAGTGACTGAGTACCGTCGGTGGCAGGTGCAGGAGGTGCTGGCCCGCCTGCGCACGTTCAAGGTGGCAGTGCATCCGCGCATCCGACTGTTCTACCGCCTGCTGCGGCGCGCCATGGCGGAGTACGCGCGCCGCACCGCCGCCTCGCTCTACCACCCCGACACCTACCGCCGGCAGCGGGCGCAGCTGACGGACGACAAGCAAAGCAAATGATGCACCAACGTTGGGTACGAGTTGGTAGCCAACGCTACTGGCTTCTATGTATTTCTATGAAATACATGTGTCACTAGCCACGTAAAGTATTTTATGTTACTTCTAACACGTGTCTTCGGAAGGGGTTTCACAGAAATCCATAGAAACCTGTAGTGTCGCAAAAACATGTAGCAGTCTGTATTTGGCTATGAACTCGCTCCCTTACAATTAAAAGACTTAACATTATAATATAAGTAATGAAATAAGAAAGCGTCTTTTTTAAAACATGTTAAAATCGTCAGCCTATTTTAGCAGATAAGTCCAACAGAGCCAGGCTCCAGGGGATTCCTCGGTTAAGATAAACCATACGGCCCCAAAACTCTTGACAGCCTGAGGGCGTAAATGATTGACTCTACAATGATAATTCTAATATGGACCGACAGCTTAATGTGTTCTCCAAGGCACACAGTACACCAGTAACTTTAAAATGACGAAACAGTTTCCAATCATATAGCATGTATGTTTAAAGGAGTCTCTCAAAGAGACCGCGAAGTGTCAGGCGACTCTGGAAATCATTTTTTTTTATCGACTACAAGTTGGCCCTTGACTGCTATCACACCTGATGTTAAGTGATGATGCAGTCTAAGATGGAAGCGGGCTAACTTGTTAGGAGTACGATGAAATCCACACTACTATCGGTTTCTACACGACATCGTACCGGAACGCTAAGTCGCTTGGCGGTACGTCTTTGACGGTAGGGTGGTAACTAGCCACGGCGAAAGCCTCCCACCAGCCAGACCAAGACAAATTGAGAAAAATCCCAATCTGCCCCACCGGGAATCGAACCCAGGACCTCCGTCTTATGAATCCACCACGCGTACCACTGCGCCACGGAGGTCGTCAAATTTCTCATACTTTAATTGCTTCTACCTTAAAAGTTCCTGCTTTTATTATAAAATTGTAATGATGTAGACGAATGACGGTCGCAAGTTCTTTGATCATTACATACAAACTTTACTTCATTATTTAGTAAATAGGGTGTAATGACTCAATAAGGCAACTTCTCTAAACTCAATTATTTAAATTTAGTGTAGGCGGACAGAGGAAGACGCGGGCGAAATTTAGTATTAAAGTAAATTGCCGTAGAAGTGACTGTCTCGGTCTTTTTCTCAGAATTACAATATCTAGTTAAAAGAAAATCTCTCATCAGGCAAGTTAAAGTGAATAGTTAGCGATGCAGATGAGCGGTCGTTGCGCGGAGGAGCGTTCCGACAGAGCCCGACAAGGACAGCACAGCAGCAGGGATGATACACGACTTTCCTAATTATACACTTACCTGTCAATACAATTAGGTAGTTATAACAACACATATTTTAAAAGACCTTGTATAAAGCGATATTTTTTTTGTTAATAAATGAATAAATATTATAGGACAATACATACATCGCTATATAGCCCCAAAGTAAACTTAGGTAGCTCGTGTTATGGGTACTACGATAAATGAGGAATATTTTTTATATATTATACATAAATACTTATAATATATAGTGTTAGAAATCTCCATCAGAAGAGAATAAAACTCAAAACACAAAAAGACAAAATTTAATCGGAACAATTTAATTACCAAGACATCAAATATGATCAAAATGAAACATTCTTACGGTAATCACATGATTGACTGAACGAGCGCTTATGAACCCAGACACTGGAAAACATCCATGCTCATCACACAAACATTATTCCAGATGTGGGAATCGAACCCACAACCTAGGACGCAGAAGCAGGATCACTACCCACTGCGCCACTCGGCCGTCGAATTATACAATGGACATTAAAGATGTGCATATTAACTCCGATAAATATTAAAATCCTTTAAGGATTAATTTTTATTCTATTAATAATATTAAATTCAGTAAATATCAAATTAAATGCGTGTCTACTCGAAATACTTTTCCCAACATAATTGTATATCAATAACAATGCCTTAAGCTTGAAATAAGTACATCAATTTTTTTATTACTACTCTTTTAAACTAAAATTCCATTTAAATTAATTTAATTTTTAAGCAAGTAATTTAATACTTAAAATACGTGTAAATAAATAAAACAGTTATAAGTATTGTAGTAAGCTGAAGTACCAACAGAATAATCTGCTTACACGAAGATATTTGAGATTGGTTTCATTTGTTTTTTTTAATTAAATTAAAAAACCACATTGTTGCAATAAAGCAGAAGAGAAGTTACATATTTTTATTAAATCATTGTGAAGTTGTATCACAACACAAAGTAGCAATCGAGCGATCCTGTCTACCTGTCTGTCAATCAAAGCAGAACAAGCAACATTAGCTGCAGCCTCGCGACACACCAAACTAACCCTTATACACTTTACATACGAGCTATAATCGTATCTTGTATATCGACAGGAGTTCACATGTATAGTGAACCTGTTAATAAATACAGCAACGCAAATTGAACTCTATTTATGTGTAGATTTAGAATCGTTATCAATTGCAAGACTGTAGTCAATTTGTCGGATGTACATTAACAAGGAAGCCAATCCACGTGTTAAGGTAAGCACTAATGAATGCAAAGGATTGTAATCGTTATTATATTAGCAGTAAGGGTGTCAGTTCACTGTAGGGTAGAGGTTGTGTGGCGGGGGTACATGTCGCGTGTCGGACACGTCATGTCGCGCCGCGTGTGTCGTGCGGCGTCGTGTAGCGCGGTGTAGAGCTGGAGGGTAACGAGCGACGTGCGTACGATGTCACGTTATTGTTCCTCGTGTACTGAGCATAGTCTTCAACGTTTTGTTTACCTAATGAGTTCTGATATACCAACGAACAGCTCGTACTACTGAACGGTTTGCACTGATATTTTGCACACTGTCATGATGTAGGCGGGCGCTAAGAAAATATTTTCTAAGACTCATCCTCTAAAGGTCCAAATACACCGATCACTAGTTAACTATTAAGGTTTAACAATGCAGCAATGCTTTTTTTAAGGTGCTATAGTATATCGGTCTAACTTCGGAAGCAGAATTCCGTTCCGGTGAATTATCAGGTGACGAGTAGGAACACCGAGGGGGTTTAGTTGGTAAGAGTTCGACGCAACCTCCTCACTTCCCCATGCCGAGAGGTATCAATGAGGATTTCTCCACGAAAAAAAAGTATGTCGATCTAATTAGGCTAAACGACTGGCTGGCAGGAGGCGCCGATGTGCGCTCCTCGTGCCACCTCTGTGGACATTACCGCTGCTGGGTATTCTGAGAAGGAGTCCCACATACCTGCACAGCCTCCGTCCGGGATGCGAGGCTCAGTGTCACGGACTCTGTTATAACCATAACTGAAACATTATATTCATATCATTATTCATATTTTCTTCAAAATGTTTAATTATAAATAAATAATATTATTATGCAGTAAATAATTCACTCGTGACGTATCAATTAACATGATATGCATAGAGCGTGATGCACTCGAATGAGCGCGAATATGCAAAATAAATGTATGAAAGCGCGCCAAATGTAATGCACTGCGCGGCCTTCAGGGCGCTCCACACGCCGCCAGCGACTGCCAGGAGCACTCGCGAGTTCATATGCCATCATCATCATCACTATCAGTCTAATAACGGCGCGCTCAGGGCCGGGCCTCCCTCCTTATACGAGAGGGGATAGTATTCATTTATACTAATTGAAACATAAAAAGCTCTTGAACCATATCATTTGTATACCACAATAAAAACAAGGTAGAAAAAAATGATATATGAGTAAAATACAAAAGATAGTCTAATCGCTTAGTAACAATGTTGTTTGCTTGTTAGAGACAATTTTTAACAGAGAATATTGAGTAGAGATAATGCATAATTTCACCTGTCCCGCCAGTGCACAACATCGTTTATTAATACTAAGCAATGCTCGTCCGCTAGCTACACGTTAAACCTCGATTCAATTCTAAAGTCAACTTATTGAGCTATCTATGTATAAATTAATGTAAATTATTACACCACTTTAAAATTAAAATAAGTAAATAACTCTAATCTGGTGACTAATTGACGAAACACATCAAAAATATCGTTTCAAAGTTGTAATGCCAGCAACAGGAATAGTGTGAAGCTGCCATTGCGAGTAACATAATTCCATTACGTTCGGAATAACATTATAATAAAAAGCAACATCTTTCCGAACTCACACACACACACACCACACACACACACACCACACACACACGCTCGCACCTTGCATTAGTGATGATGGAATGCAACTATATGATTACTGCAACCTCGTGAACAAGGTGGCGGGACCACACACACTGGTACGCTTTGTTATCACACATTTAATTTGTTCTGAATTTTCCAGCTCCCTTGATTCGAACCTTTTTTATACGACATACCGTGACGTCACTCAAAGCGCCAAGGGCCAAAATTAACTTTGTATGATTTCACGCTTGGCTGCTGCTTAATGCTAAAGTATTATCTATATCCTAATACGTGTACCTAACGAGTGTCTGGATGTTACCACTTCTTGTTTTTGGTTTGAACACGTCAAAGTGCTCGAGGCACCAGAAATCATAAGTTAGCATTATAGTTATGTCAAAATATCTTTATTCAGTATAGCAGTTTCTAATTAGTTCAACAACAAATCTGTGGACATTACCGCTTTATTAGTTCAACAAATAATTAAACAACTGCTAGTAATTTTAAAATAGTGTAGTGTAATCGTACCGCCAAGCGATTTAGCGTTCCGGTGCGATGTCGTGTAGAAACCGAAAGGGGTCTGGATTTTATCCTACTCCTAACAAGTTAGCCCGCTTCCATCCTAGATCATCACTTAGCATCATACCAGTCAAGGGCCAACTTACCAATAAAAAAAACAAAACCTACGAGTATACACAGCTTAGCCCCTCAGTAGATGCGCGGCGAACGAGTGTGTATAGTCCCGTGACACTGTCAGGCCGCGACCTCTGCCCCGCGCCACCTGTGTGTGTGTGTGTGTGTGTGTGTGTGTGTGTGCAGTGAGCAGACAACTTCCTTAGATGCGACTTGTAATGGGATTGTTCAGACCTGCCCCCGTGCACCCGGTGTGCATGGAGACGCTGTAACGTTGTTAAAACTCTCGTATTCACATCATTACAGTCCTGCTCTCACAATTTAGCTACCTTTTACCGAGGAGATAAAAAATCCCTTCTCCTTTAACTTCTGAGTCAGCACGACAGCGCATGGTATCTCATCGTACCGACTGTCTCTATCTCTTTTTCTTTTCTCATAACTTTTCCATATGTCTACGTTCGTCGTACTTTCGTTCGGTTTCCGGAGATATCATCGCTATTTGCCACGTGTGCCGCCGGTCTCAGGTTTATTCATTAGTTACTGCAAGGTTATCCTCGACTGCAATCACACCTCATGTTAAGTGATGATGCAATTTCAAATGGTAGCGGGCTAATTGGATCAAATCCACGGTCCTTTCTGTCTCTTCGCGTCACAACATCGGAACGCAAATCCACGGTTTACCTGGAGAACACACTAGCCACGGCGGAAGCTTCCCACCAGCTACACCTGATACTCTCATATAGCTCGCCCAAGCTTCATTTGCTTCGTACTCTGCCGAGAGTTATGGTACTAATGTTGTTCATAAATGAAACAGTAGTATATCACAGGTCGCGAGGGGGCGGTGACCACTTTGCGTTATTGTTGGCATTTGCAAGTCCAGTGGCTCGCTAAAGACTGCGGCACACCGGGCGAATGTATCGCACTAATATTATAGCGAATATTTTTGTGTTTGTTTGATCCTCCTTCACACTGCAATTGTAGCAAAGCTAGTAATGTGTAAAACTAACAAAAGAACAATTTTTATTAAAGATTTTTTGTATATATTTTTTATTTTGAATCATCTTTCCGTTCTACAAAGTAGCCCATGATAATCGTCATGAGTTCGACTTTTAAGGTTTATAGTTTCTGAAATTAGCCAGAACAAAAAGATGAACAAAACATTTTGAAATAGTTTTCTGTGTAAGCAGGTGCCGTGTACTTTCATATGCGTTTCGAGAAAAACTATTGATTTGACATTACCAACAAGCACTTTTGAAATGTCGATTTTTGAAATTGTCGATTTGTACTGAAAAATATATATTTTTTTTAATTTAACATATTTATTTAATCAAAATAATTACCATTATTATCTATACATTGCTGCCATCTAATAGGAAGCTCATTTATGCCTTTGCGATAGAACTCTGGTGATCTAGATTCGACAAACTGTGTGAAAGCATTTTGCACTGCCTCCTGAGAAGAAATCTTTTTATCTCGTAGAAAATTGTCCAAATCACGAAAAAAATGGTAGTCCGTTGGAGCAAGGTCTGGCGAATATGGAGGGTAACGAATGGTTTCTGATTGCAGTTCCTGTAGAGTTAAAACGGTTTCTCGTGCTGTATGAGGTCTCGCGTTATCATGGAGCAATAATGGTGAAGATCGATTCATAAGTCGGGGCTGTTTCACTGCTAGTTTCGCTATCATTGTTCGGAGTTCGGCGCAGTAGACATCTGCCGTTATTGCTTGACCAGATCGGAGAAAGCTATAGTGAATAACACCACGCTGAGACCACCAAACAGTTACCATTACCTTTTTATTTACGATTATTGTAAAGAATCCATTTTTCATCACATGTCACAATTCGTATCTTTCTTCATTTCTGTATCGATTCAACAAGGCAACGCAAGTTTCATCACGCGTTTCTTTCTGCAGATCAGTCAAATCATGAGGCACCCATTTTTCATATTTTTTTATTTTATTGATTTGACGCAAATGAGTCAATATTGTTGGTAAAGTAACGTTAAACCATGCCGTTAATTCCTGGGTAGTTTGCCTCGGATCGGCTTCCACCATCTCTTTTAAATCACATTATTCACCTGTGTGGGCGGTCTTCCACGTGGTTCGTTCTTCAAATCGAAGTTTCCATCACGAAAGCGTTTAAACCAAAATCGCACAGTTTATTTTTCAGTACAAATCGGCAATTTATACTTTAACCCCTGATATTTACGTACACTGTAGGTGTATCTAACTGAATTCAATTCAATTAATTTGTTTACTTAAATTAATATTATTACCTACTACTATCAACAGTTGGACATGTTTGTTGATACATTTTGAACAATTAATATATTATTGTGGTACCTTTAACATCAGTAAATCAATTCTGAGCTGGATTGAAAAATGTCTTTCTTGGGCCCAAACATTTGTTCGATGTTACTATTCTGTCTTCGATACCAGTAGTATGGTCACTACAAACAGACAAACTTTTCTCATCGTTGAAAGAGAAAAGGGTCGTGATTAAATACATGATAACTTTACTAATTGGAAAAGTAAATTACCTAGATAAATAGACTCAGAAAACTACTCGTACTAAAACAAAAGAAAAGTATTTTTTGTAATTTTACTTTAAATTATTCTCTTAATAAGTATAGTAGGAATGATGGGGGGTGGTAATGGAAGGGAGTAGGGTGAATCAAAGTCAACACAGTAACGCTCGTTGTAAAACTAATATAACTTCTCTTAAGGCTACAGAAAACGTTTCATAAACTATCTTCCACATCAACTAGTAAAGTATCGGGTAATGTTTTCCAAACCAATTAATAAAACGATAACTTTGTGCCCTCTAGACCAGTGCGCAACACCTCTACATTTAAAGGTTGAACAATTGAAAAGGAGAAAGGATTTACAAGAACACCGAAGAAGAGTATCAGAGCCTTACAGTAATAAGTTATAGCAAAGGGAGACTACATTGATCTGTTTGTAACCCGTATTATAATATGTAAATAGCACAGATAGACACGTTGGGTTATATCATATATTGTTTTACTGAGGTGTAACGTCGGAAAATAATAGAGGTAGACGAATGTTATGGAAGTACGAGTGGTGTCTTGAATTATTGTTGAAACTAAATTTAGTTACAAATTGAACTACGAAAACCTAATTAATTTGATTCTGTAATAAAAAAGTTAGAAGACTTTAAATGTGAACAATTAGAGCTAAGGGCCTAACACTGGTGTGACGTCATACCTTTAAAGCCACAGAAGTTCTGTACAAGTTTTCAAAGACAGAAAACCAAATGTTTAAGCGCATAAGTTTGCATAATATCTTTGTAGGATTTCAATCTTAATTTCACCAAACGTCATTAATTTAATTCAAATTTATAATATTAAGTAATAAAAATGTCCTGATCTACGTAGACGACATTGCTAGCGAACATCCATTATTTCAAAAAATAGTCGAACTTCCTTTTTGGAAATTTCACCCAGTAGTGATAATTCAAACAAATTATACAAAAATACCTAACAGACTATATTAGTCATACTCTTTATAAATAATTTTTGACTGACAGTTAGGTGGTGTACTTAATAACTTTTGAGGCATTTTATATCGCAGTTCCGCATGCTTAGTTTCATAGTAGTAGTGTTCGGAGTAACTCGAGCACCTACTTACGAAAATATTAGTACGTAAGTACTCTAAATGTATGTTATCTGTCATTCTAAACTGCATGAGTCTACAAAAATCTCCCAAAATTCAAAAGAACATTGTTTAACCAGTTCTTTGCATGTCATAACGACAGCTCGGCGAGCCGGTAGCGACGCTACGAGTAGTAAACACTCGCTCGTTCGCGAAGGGCTCCCGCGGCGCACTAACTGCACTACTACTTCATTATCTGTGCCAATGTTCGCCCACACGCGCACACACGCACACACACGCGCACACACGCACATACACGCCACAGATAGTTCAACAACAGAGTAGTAGAAGTGGCGTGAATGCGTCTACTTGTTGCTGTGCAGATGGCATACTCGTATACCAAAGAATACGTTACGTACGCTTGTGTATTTTAGTTAATATAAAAATTTGTGTTAACAAACAGCCAGAAGGGAATAATTAAAACAATATTTATTTACAAAGACATCAAATATGATCAAAATGTACTTAAACTAAACTTATTTAAACAGAAAGAAACGAATTTTTAATTTTCCATAGGGGCATATAGCCGTCCACCATTTTTGCTCGACGAGTACCGCACCTAGTCTATTATCTATAGTTTAAACGCGGTACCACAATCAGCAAATAAGGCCACGTCCTTTACATTGCTGCCAACATTTGAAATAAACGAATTCAGCATAATTGAGCCCTTTGTGTTTAAAGCGGTACTCGATTTTATTCCCTTATATGCTTTCACATAAATCTCGTATCAGATATCAGTAAATTGTACAATTTTGTGTTTAACAGTTGAATTAGATAAGCTCGCGAAATTATCCGCGACTCAGTGTAGTGTAATTAGGGCACACGCACGCGAGCGACGGACGGGATCTGGCGGAGGCGTGCGCGCGGCTTAATGGCGCTAATTGATATTCTACCCGCGGACTTGAGGCTACATCACCGCCATAGACTAGCGCGTTACGCGAGACAGGGCGTTAGGTCCAACCTAATATTTATAAATCGTTCGACATCTTTAATTGGTCTTAAAAACTTTTTCCTTGCACGTCTTCTTCTAGTGCCATTTCCAATCGGAAATCGTAATTTAACTTTTTTGGTTTGTACCGACATTGGGCCAAGGATATGCGTCCACACCGAACATTCATTTCTCCTTTAAGATAATTTGGAAAGTGTTCAGGATATTTGCAGTCACTCTCAGTAGAAGCACTGAAGCAGTCGCCACGACGCCTTGCCCTGCGCCTGTTGACCTGAGCCATACGTGTTCATTCTCATCTGCTTGTTGTTTCGATTTGAATTATACTACACATCTCATTGAAATTTGTATAGGTATGTTTAGTGTTTTTGAAAAATTTTACTCTCCAACTCAGGCTGTCTTGAAAAAAAGAAAGCCTTTTTTTGTCAACCCAATTAATTACCCTGTTACATTTTTTATTTGATCTCAGGACCTCCGACTTACCACTGCACCACGGAGGTGTTCAACATATGTGTGTCTGTATGCACAGTCTGTGGTTATCGGACAGTGATCGCAACGCAACGTCAGCTCGCCGCGCCGCACGGCACCGCCCTAGCGAGAGTAGGCGAGCTCGTGTCCTACTGAGCTAGGCGACTGTTATGGACCTAGTGCTTCGTCTAAATTAACAAAAAGTAACGCAAAAAACGAACTTTGTAAGATTTCATAAAATCAAATAAATAAATAAATAAATATTACATAAATATTATAGGACATCACACATCGCTATATAGCCTCAAAGTAAGCGTACTCGTAGGTAGCTTGTGCTATGGTAGCTATGATAACTGATGAATATTTTTATATATATTATACATAAATACTTATAATATATAGAATCACGATGCAAGTATGAATAGTTTTCTTTAAACATACAAATACCGTGGAGCACTTACACACGGCAGGGACAAGAGCAAGGCCAGTTGTTGCGGGCCATGTGTGTTGTTGTGTTTTCCTTGGCCGCTTTGCCTTCTCTCACTTTACCTCCGGTCAACAACTGAACGAAAGCGTTTCGCTCTACATCGAGCTGTGCCGCACTAGGCGCTGGGCACTGCAGCCTACACCTCGCTCAGACACATTAGCATACAGCGCTTCCCGCCCGCCCGCCCGCCGCGCTATCTCTGCCACATCTTCACTTAATTGCTGCACGAGCAATTACTTTCCTACAGCGCACATCTATCTGGCCAGTGATTTAGCGTTCCGGTACGATACAGCCTAAGTAGTAATAGCCAAATTTCTTACTCCAAAACGAAAATCTATTTCATTGGGCGAAGATCAAAACCTAGATCATTATTATATAAATTCAGCAACTGTCGGAGTACTGAACCTTTGTGGTCATTACAAAGCTGCATAGTCACATAGCAAAAACAGTCCGCTTGTAACAGGCAGTAGCGCTGCCTCCGTCGTGCGTGGGCAGCGCTACATTAGTCTCCGTCAAACACATTTGAATCAATGCGCAGCACTATTAGGATATTTGTGGGGCAAAAAATCGCGACTCATCCTAACATTGGGCGCGTTTACACAGAATCCCACACGATGTCGGGTAGAGTTCTTTGTTATAGATAGGTGACGGGAATTACCTACTTGTTTGTAGTAATTCTCATACTTGTTAGTGGCGTCAAGCAGCATCACTTTTTTATTTTCTAGTGTTAACTGTGAAGCTATTGATGCATGAAGAAAAAAGAACTTTTTACAAGAGAAGACAATTTTATACATGTATGGAAAAGAAATATGGCCTAACTGACTTCTACTAGCCAGTGGTGTTGCTGTGCTTCGACCGGAAGGGTAAGGTCGTCGGTCAACTGTGGCTGCATACAGTGTAACGTATTGTGAATGTTCCTAGCGCGCCGTTGCTTTGTTAACAATAATGATTTTTTATTTACGTCCAATGAATAATTTGCTTTATACACAAATTCTAAAAACTGAATCAAAATACCTTGTTTGAAGTAACTAGCGCGTTAAATATAAATTTATTCTAAATTAAAAAGACAGTGAAGTGTCGCACCGACATGCTGTACACCCGTAGCCAAGGTATCCGCGAGTAGAGCGGTCGGGTACAGGGAAAGGGCGGCGCCGCGGCGTGCGCGCGATGCTCCAAGGCTTTTTGCGAGCCGCGTGTGTGGGACACTCAGCCACTAGGTAGAACAGGCCCACAAACAATTTGAAAATCTTGAGGAACCCTTGTGGGACCATTTACCATTTAGAAGGCAATAAACGAAAATTATTCCATTTATTTTTTAGGTATTGTAAAGAACATGATTATAGCTTAGTGTTTTTTATCTATACTAATATTAAGAGGTAAAGTTTATAAGTTTGTAAGTTTGTAAATAAAGTTCCGTCGGGGCTAATCTTCGGAACTACTGATCCGATTTTAAAAATTCTTTCACCAGTAGAATGCTACATTATCGGTGAGTGTCATAGGCTATATTTTATATTTGTATTGTATATATTAAACGAGTTGTCACAATTTTTGTCGCGCGAGTCGGACCGTGAAATTTATTTAATTTAGCTTTAGGCGCGTACTCTGCCTGAGATATTCATAGGATATAATTGAAAACATTGTATGAAAACTTTATACATCTTAAAAAGTTCTACAAAAAAGTCCGCAATAGTATATATCTATCTTAATTTTTGGCAAATATATAACTTTTTGTATTTAAAAAATCATTTAATTCGGGTGCGCCGAAGATGCAGATGAAGATAGTTCAAACCCCCGAGGATGCTCGCGCAGGGGTTGAACATTTAGCGCTGAACGTGTATGTATTCACCGAACTGGCCGCGTGTCGCACTGATTAGGCTGGGCGCTGTTTAGTCTCTTATCTACGAGTGTAACGTGTGGCACGTTGCACCTAGTGCTGTTGCTGCAGCGGCCAGGTTTATACGCAATGTAAACGTATTTAGGAATGTACATTTTATATATCAGCTCATTTCAGTAGAGATATTCGGTAACTCAGTTGATACAATTTCAGACAATTATGCTACTTTAAAATATAGGTGAAAGTTTTTAGTAGAAAATCAAGTCCCTACGAAATATTTTTGGTATCACTCAATTAAACGTTAAAAAATATATAACGGTTGGCTTTTATCATCCGAAATATTTCGAGTATTCAGATACACCAATAGTTTCACTTTGGATTGTGCTCAAACATCGATTGAGTGCAGTGGCTCTGTACTTCATCATTATCATCATCATTATCAGCCAATGGACGTCCACTGCTGGACATAGGCCTTTTTTAGGGACTTCCAAACACAACGATCCTGAGCCGCATGTGCCCAGCGGCTCCCTGCGACCCGTTTGATGTCGTCAGTCCACCTGGTAGGGGGTCGACCAACACTGCGCTTTCCGGTGCGGGGTCGCCATTCTAGCACCTTCGGCCCCCAACGTCCATCAGCTGTTCGAACTACGTGCCCCGCCCATTGCCACTTCAGTTCTGCGACTCGCTGAGCTATGTCGGTTAATTTGGTTCTTCTGCGGATCTCCTCATTTGTGATTCGATCACGCAGAGATACTCCGAGCATTGCTCTTTCCATCGCCCGCTGAGTGACTCTGAGCCTTCTTATGAAGCCCGCAGTTAGCGACCAAGTCTCGGATCCGTATGTCATCACTGGCAACACGCACTGTTCGAAGACCTTCGTCTTCAGGCACTGAGGAATTTTGGACGAAAAGATGTCACGCAGTTTCCCGAACGCTGCCCAACCGAGTTGGATTCGGCGGTTCACCTCTTTCTCGAAATTGGACCTACCTAACTGGACTATATGCCCTAGGTATATATACTCGTCTACAATTTCGAGTGCAGAATTTTCAACAATAACTGGGTGGAGCGAAACATGAGCATTACACATGATCTTTGTCTTGCCCATGTTCATTTTAAGGCCCACCTGTTGAGAAACTCTGCTGAGGTCATTGAGCATATTATTAAGGTCATCTAGAGATTCTGCCATTATCACTACATCGTCGGCAAACCGCAGTTGAGTGAGGTACTCGCCATTGATGTTGATGCCAAGTCCGTTCCAGTCCAAGAGCTTAAAGACGTCTTCCAATGCGGCGGTAAATAGCTTCGGGGAGATAACATCTCCCTGTCGCACTCGCTGCAATTGGATTGGCCTCGTAGTCTCATCCTGTATACGGACCGACATGGTGGCGTTTTCGTACAGGCACTGCAACGCTTGGATGTACCGGTAGTCGATTCGGCACCTCTGCAATGACCTTAACACAGCCCAGGTTTCCACCGAATCAAAGGCTTTCTCATAGTCCACAAACGCCAAGCAAAGTGGCCGGTTATACTCTTCTGTCTTTTGTATAACCTGCCGCAGCGTATGGATGTGGTCTATGGTACTAAAGCCTTGTCGGAAACCGGCTTGTTCGGGAGGCTGGAAGTCATCAAACCTACGAGCGAGACGATTCGTGATGACCCTGGAGAACAACTTGTAGACATGACTCAGCAGCGAGATTGGTCTGTGATTCTTCAGCAAGGTATTGTCACCCTTTTTGAAGAACAGAACAACCACGCTCCTGTGCCACGCCTGAGGCGTCTTGCCCTCGTGAATGACGGAATTGAACAATCGCTGAAGGACTTCAAGTATCGGTTTACCACCCGCTTTCAGGAGTTCTGCTGTGTTTCCGTCATCACCTGGCGCCTTGTTGTTCTTTAGGTGTTCGAGAGCCATACTAATCTCGTCTAGGCTGACGTCCGGGATATCTTCGGTATAGTGTCGGGTCAATTTGGCTCTGGGGTCTTCAGCCAAATTGTCAACAGGCTTTTATGGGAGACGGTCCAAAGAAACAGCCCCTAGTCCCCGGCAGCCCCGCTATTCCTGGCTCTGGCAGCGGTCATGGTAACGGCGGGGCAAGGGGTGTCAAGAATCTCCGGCAGAGATTCCGCTGCCAACCCCGACGACTGGACCTGGCAACATTCAACGCACGCTCTGTACTTAGTGTATCAGAAATAATAGAAGGGTCTCCTTGTGAATATCGCTACACTCACAGTAACAATACAGACAGCTCGCAGCCTTCAACGAGCAACAATCCTTCGCAGGGTTCTCTTTTGCAAATGCATTTAACCAATGTGGTAAAAATATTTTAATTTATTATAAAAATATATCTTTATTAGCATGTATGTAGATAACTCGGTGACTAGGTGTGTGTGTGCTAGGATTAATGTCCGCTCCGAACCGATATGTGTTGTGTAATTGAAATGCATTTGTTGCGGGCGAGTGCTGGTGATCACTCACCGCGTGCGGTGACTGCCGGTGATCACTCACCGCGTGACGCTCGTTAGTTTTAATTAGTTGCTGCGATGCGTTGCTGCGGGTTTATTCATCAACGCCCACACTTTGATTATTTTATAATATATTCATGCATATTTTCTTGCCCAATAACCTACATTGAAGCAGCATGATGGGTCTGAGCTATATTATATTTATTTTGGTCGCCCCAGAATCAGAGAAACGCACTTAGGGGTCAAAGGAGCGAGCTACCCTCGGAAGAAAAAGGAAATCTTCTAAACAACCAAAGCCACCTATGATACAAATTATGAATAAATTTAAGTCTACAGCGTTCTTCGTCTCTTCTATGCAAATTAATTATCGAATTTCTAAAAATATATAAATGACATACATTCGACTGTAATTTATTGTTTTTAGAAATTTATTATCTGAGAAACATAATTTATTTAAATTATATGAGAAATCCTTTAATATGACGATTATCGTTATAAGGACTTCTCATATATGACATTTTAATTTTGAAACCTACGAAAAATAAATGACGTAAAACATATCACCTGCTCTGATGATGTCACAGGTGACGTCACGCGGGGCTACAACAATCCCCGTGCTGTTACACGTATTGTTACGTTGTTATAATTCATTTACATCGTTCATACGTCACACGCTTACTGTCAGACGTCTAAACACTCGAGCCGGTCACAGTGTACGCGCAACTGTCAACCTTAACGCCCATTATGTATAATACAAATTCGAATGCACGAGTGTAAGTATTAAAGTAATCATTGATATACCATCACAAAACTGTACATTACCTAAAACAATAAGTAACATTAGATACGAAATGAATCCATTCAATTGCATCACTTATTCAGATCGTAATAAGGTCTGTTTTAGCGTGAAGTTAACAGATAATCATCAATACTGTAAACATTGGTAATACGAGGTGTTTAACGTGTAACGTAATTGCAATGGACAAACAACGCGCGCTGTGTATAGTTCACTAAACTCGTTATTAGCTAATCATAACTAGTGTATACTGATTCAATTTGAACACAATTTATTATTATCTGTACTGTCTATTTAAGCTATATTTATGACTGTGGCTTGTAGTTGCGTCCCTGCGACCTCCACGAGTATGCCAAGGGGTTCAGGCGCAGGGACGCAACTACAAGCCACAGTCATAGATATAGTTTTATCGCCATGTAACGAACTCGTACTATACTGTCATAATATATTATACGGCACTTGTAACCAAAAAGCTACCGATACTTACACTAAAACCGAAATCGCTGCAAGTGTGCTTAGACAATTTGAAGAGTTTCTTCAATTTTCCCAGGATATCATCATCAGATCCTAACATGATGATAATAGGACTACTCTACAACTCTGTAAAAAGTTATGCGTGGTCATACATAAAAAAAAAATACGTGTCGAATTGAGTACCACCTCCGTTTTTTTCGTCGGTTAATAAAATGTACGTGATCGTGATGGCTATAGCACACTATCCTTAAAAGGTAGATGTTTGTCGTTGAGATTTTTTTCTAGTCTTAATAAAGACGGACGATCGTCTTTCTAAAAAAATGGCTGTATTAGAGCTGCTCCAGCGTGATGACTCCCAGCACAGAGTTGAGTCCAGCTTGTCTATAGAGGTGTTGTCCTACACCCACCTATAGCAGAATACTAGTAGAGAAGCATTCATGCAATTAAATGAAGACTAGGTTAATCACTTAACATCAGGTGGCTTGTTATATCAGTTATTAGTTAAAACTCCTATAAATATTTATCACATTCGCTTGCATGTTTAGTTGATGTTTTAATGAATTACGTTATTAAATGATTTTTCTTTAAGTTTATCTCTTTATACAAAGTGCAGTGCCGCCATCTAGTATTTAGTATAATAGCGGCAGCAGCGCAACCACGGCTGTACAGCACGTGTCGGCTGTACTGATAGTGCGCTAGTCGCTGAGTGAGAGCATATGAGTGTGGCTAGTGTAAAATTTTACCGCGTCGATATCGAGAACGGTAAACGCAAATTTTATATGACACTGACACTCACCCATTTGAGTTTTCTCTCGATACTGCTAGGGGCGCTGCTTCAATTCCATATAAAATTTACCTTTACGCGAATGTAAAGTTTTCGATTTGTTTTGGTGAAAGCTCACACTAGGCACTCAGCACACTCGCTGGCTGCGACGCGACCACGGGGCACGGGGGGATGTAATGTAGCCTACGTGTTGTTCTGATATGCAAGCTATATTATTGTGAAGTTTCATCAAAATCCATACAGCAGTTTTTGCGTAAAACGGTATCAAACGTCCATCTATACATAACATACCAATATGAATTTTCGGCTTTATAATATTAGTAAGGATTTTTTAATTTAGTGATAACAAAGATTTGCTACAAGCAAAACGATGACGCGAGGGTCGCCTGCCCTCTGCGCCAGTCTGTGCGCGCGTTCTAACCCTTGACCTGAGGATAGGACGCGTAGCCAACCGCACTCAGTAGCAGACGATGTGCCGCCGCCACTTTACTGGGTTTAAGTACCACAGGCAGATCCAATAGCTTCGAACAAAAATCAAGTTATACCAAAAAAATCGTAACATCGAACCGTTACCATTATTTTGTAAACAACAAACAAAAAAATAAATGAATGAATAAAAACAAATTTGGCCGAGTTTGTTGTCAAGTCCCAGTCCATTATATTCTACCTGCGCTAGTGCAGGAGCCGGCGCGTATTAACGTTGAAGCACAAAAACGTTCACCACCCACGAACATATTTGTAATGAAATCGTGCGGAAATGTGAATGTGATAATTATCATTCTGTTCTCGGAGCCTCAAACTCTGCTACATTTCGTTCGCAGTGGAGCACAGCGGTGGCTCTCTATGTTTAGTTTTAAGAACTTCTTGCTGTTTGCATATACCACTGAGAAGCGTTTTCGGATATTTTAGTGTTTTAACATACACCTACTAACTGTAGGTACTAGATGTTTGTGTGACATAGTTTTTATGACAGTCTTGTCTTGAATTACCCAACCTATTAACTAACTAACTATTTTAACTCTGTTGTTAAAATCCGTATTTGTATTGTTTATATACTTATTAATTTTTGCCTTAAGTTTTTGTCCATCATACTAGGGTGAAATTTTTTTAATAAATTTTTTTTAATAATAAATAAAACCGACTTAAAACCGCACTAAAAAGTGAAAAATAATTGCGTCATTTAGTTACTTTAATTTACTTAACCATATTTTAGATGTCGGTGCCATCCAAGTTTACTACACTCTGCCCTATAATGAAGCGCGCGTTCATTACGCCGCCGCACGGAGCGAGATCATAGCTCATTGACAACGGCGCTACGTCGCTACGGCGCTACGGACCACGTCGCTACAGCGCTACGGCGCTACGCCGTGCTACGAGCCGCTACAACGCTCAACAATTTCAAGAGATTCAATATCATCAACAGAATGTAGTGTTACCTTGCTGCTACATTGCATACGTTGTTTTATATTTTACGACTTTTTTTAGAGTTCCTTGCGATAATTTAGAATGCAATACAACGCAGTACAATTATATAAGGTGAGTTTGAAATATCTGCCAGCGTTGAAACTAGAGTAAGTGTAATGATTACAACAGCGGAATATAAATATTTGTAGAACCAGTAACAAAAAAAATAAAAATTACCTACAAAATATACTCACTTAAGACATTTTGCATAAGATCATCCATTGCATTCATAAGTTAACTACAGAGTCAGCCGAGGTATCGAACGAAGGTATATCTTAAACATTCTATTAGAAATAGAATAAAAATGAAAAGAACAGCCAAGCGGCCAAAATCTCCCACTAGACCAGACCTGAATTAATAAAAAGGAATAACAATCGGCTGTCAGAAATCGAACACGGAACCTTCAAAGGACTAAGTAGGTAGATATTTCCCCATATGCACACTTTACTAGTACATAACTAGTAAAAAATAAATGAAGAACAAGAGAAGTTCAATAAACTTTCCTGTTAAATTACCTACTGTAGAACGCGGGCGGCAAGTGTTTCAATGCGCGTGTATGTCGGCGTTCGCGGTAGTGATCAGAAAAAGCGGTGCCGTTATCGGTCTTTCAAAAGGCCGACAATCGCGGCGCGCCTGTTTATACGCTCGCTGCCGGCATTTCAAACAAAGTTTCAATCTATTAATGGAAATGTGACGGGGGGGCCTGCCACAGGTAGGTAGGTGAAAGAAAGCTCAGGGTCGTGAGTCAATTTTGCGTTTATTTCTCCTCCACCTCGCCACACCGTTATGAGATAGGGTAGATAAGTCACTGGCCTGGTAGGTACTCCTGGGACGCTCCGGTTCAGCTGCGATCCAGCGATCCCAGCTAGGCTGTCAGTAGGATGCCCGTCGTTCCTTTTCAAGGGGCTGGTAGCAGTCCGCTCAAAGTAGATAATAGATGAAGAAGAAGAAGAAGAAGACGACGAACCCCAGCGGGTTAATAGGTATTCACAAATTAATTTCAACGTAGTAGCTAATGAATCTTAGTGCAGACTCGTGAGCTCGCAGCGCTCGAACGACTCCGCGAAAACGAATTCTTAATCAGGGTCACTGACCGCTTCCGCAGGTAGTCGAACAACGCATCTCTTTTAATCGAATAATACGACGCCTTTAGAGATGCGCACGCGCAATTGCTATCGCAACTACCGGACGCGTCGTTTTAGGAGGTTCCGTAGTGAATATTTAATTGTTTAAACCTCGTTATAATTTTAGAAAGTTACAGAAAGGTTATTGACTTTGGTAGTTGATCAGCTCTTACGTTGGTTATTTTGATCAATTCTAGTGTGTACGTAGGTACGTAACTGCCTTGGGGTTAATGGCTGGCTGGCTTTAGGGTTGATTTACGGATGTATTGGATGGTGTTATGCGTCCTGTCGTAAGTAAACAGATAATTTGTAATGTTTTTAATTTCTTTTTTTATTGGTTCTGGGAACAAATTTTTTTTTCTATTGTAATCTATATGCATAAGACTTGCTCCAGTTTCGATGCTGGCAGATATTCAAACTCACCTTATATAATATATGAATCTGAATGCATAGATAGAATCTTATAGGTTAAGAGTTCAATCTTAAGTCGCACTTTGAAACATTAGGATTATTTTTCTTCAATATTTTTTGAATAGCAGACAGAACAGTGTCAGAAATTAGGTAAAATTTCATGCCTTGTGCCTGAAAAGTAATTATTTCAGATTCAAACATTAGCACCTATGCCTACTAAGCTCGCGAACCATTATTGGAGTAGATCGGTGAAGTTAAGTACCAAATCCCGTCTTTTATAAAGGGGCAGACCTGGCCATTAGTGAGCCATGAAAATAGGTTGACGATATCTATATGACACGTCACTGTCAATCAAATATAACGAGAAGCTGACGCGAACATGCATTTCAATTTGTATGTCACCCTCGCGTACAGCGCGCCACCCACTGTGTCACACCATACGTGCGCAAGCGAATATTGCTTTTATCTGCATACTACTATAGAGTACACAATCGAGTCATGGATTTATGTAACGTTCCTTGTTACCGGGTGTACCAGATCTGATGCTGAAGATGGGATTTTTTAAATTACGTTATTGTTACGGTTTAAAATAATCTGTACCAGCGATACCCGCCGACGCTCGCTGCTACTCGGATATGTGTCAAACTCTGTAGCTGTTTAGATGTTTTTTTAATTTGAAAACCTATTTCATAAGGGCTCCAAGCCTGGGCTGAACCAAGGTAGAAAACTGATGAGGACTAGAGAAGAGGAGAAATCGAGTGATACAGTTCTGCATTGCAGACACGCAACTATCATCTAAATTCAAAGTTGAAGTACATCTCTCATAATCTTGAGTAAGTGAAGTTATCTTTATGTAAGTAATGGCTTCAGCCATCGCGTCGCATTCTTACCGATTTCACAGAGACATTAGAACGTATCTAAGTTATCGGAGCGACATAATAGATTTCTTTTGTACAGTAGCCTCTTGTTTTCTTTTCTTTCTTCCTTGAAAGGCAAAGGCTATCTGAATTCCGGAAATCGCGACCGATGCCGGAGATAAGATAAAAGTTTATTCGGACGTGTGCAGTGCACAATAGCGCAGTAATGAGCAGCGCCCATTACCCAATGAGCACCAGCGCTTGACCCTAAGGCGATACCTCATGCAGACGCTGGCAGCGCAACCGACGGCCCGCAACTCGCTAACTCACGAAAACAGTGGCAGCGCTAGTCAGTCGTCTAGCTAAGAGTAGCCAAGTGACGATGTCTCCAAGACTTTGGCTAGGTGAAAGTGACACTCTCACAACAGTTCTCATAACCTGCTCAAAATGTAATTCTTTTATTTTACTTAATCTAAATTCACCACAACTGTTACGTAAAGAATAATGATTTGAAAACAAATATTGTTTCCGTACAAATTTTAATACGTATCTATAGTATCTGTCAAATTGTTCCTCCTTGCGTTGTTTCGAAATTATTGGATTCGCAATCATTTTGTGTATTATTGATGACTGTGACTGCAATCAAAATACATTTTAATTTGATTTGATTTTTAGGAGCTCACACGTTCAAATTTGCCACCGATCTACGGCTACTAGCGAGTTACATAGACGACACTTATCATACGTCATGGACATCGTATAGTTTACAAATCAAAGGCCAGGGATATTATTTATCGGGTGACGTTATTGGCGACGTCGCCGCGGCGTTTCAGTGAGGCTCGCGCGTGGCGGTCGCACAAAGGCTTTGTGCTCTCGAGTTTCACGTTCTGTGAGACAATAGCATAGTTGCAGCATCTCTTCCCCCCCGCGCCCGCGACCCGCGACCCGCGCTGCATTATAGGAGCTCCGGGATAAATACTTCACTATTTATTTCCAGTCTCCCGCCCCTTCCCCTCGCCCCTGCAGACTCCAAGTGCACGAGCTTGTTCGAACATCCTTCATCGTTCATTGTAACGACAAACATACGATTATAAGTTTAAACTCGTTGTATACTCTGACCTAAGTCGCGTTCACATCGTTGTATTATATTATTGAGATGATACAAAAAACTTTAGCAGGGGCTCTTCCAATTTAGCTCGTGTGCCGGAGCCATGTGCTCTGAGCGACGCTCAATTTAGCTGAGCTCGGTCCGAGCATTGCTCAATTTAGCTGAGCTCGGTCCGAGCATTGCTCAATTTAGCTGAGCTCACTGCAGCATTGCTAGGAGCTTGTGCAACTCGTAGCAGTTCATCAATAATTCCAGCGAATCGTATCAACTAAGGGTTCTCAAGCGTGGCGCGTTTGTACAAACGAATTGTTTAGGTACAATTTATAAAAACATTGCACGCGTAGTATATACCACTTGAAAGTTATCTACTCACAATCATCATCATCGGCCTCTGACGTCCACTGTTGGACATGGGTTTCTTGTAAGCACTTGTAAACACACCGGTCTTGAGTTGCCTGTGCCCAGCGGTTCCCACAACTACAACTAGTTCATATAACACCATTACACCCAGATCAATTAAGTATACAGAATTTCCTACTATTGTTTAAACTTAAAAAAATGTACATATTCTTTATTAAGAAATATGGAGACTAGCAGGCGGTACGAGCGCCTAGTTATTGATAGGTAGCTGTAATCATGTGCCGTTTGAGCCCATGTTGTTTATCGTATGTCGTATATACAAGGTTTTAGTAAATACCATATCAAGCTGTTAACCAGGAGTTAGGGGAAGAGAGTACATGCCTGGGAAAAAAATGAACTTTCCAGACAGAATCCTAAGGAATAGGATAGAGAAGATATGTGGACACACCTTTGCTAAAATCTGTCATCGCTTTTTGTTTAGTTTGTGAGATTTTTACAATTGTAAATAATTATTTTATACACAGAACTGTGTTAACTAGATTGATACATTTCGATCTTGTTTATGCACGCTGCAGTCGCCGGTCTGCAGACGGCCTGCGCGCGCTCGGCTGACGAGGCGCGACGCAGATTGAGTCGGACGCTCTCACTCCGTCTGATGTTTCTCCAACAACTCCAATAGACAACAACTTAATAACACTAGCAGGGCAATTGCCTCAGGGTGTTCTTTCGCAGACTGCGCTCGTCCATAAACAGACTAGCGGCCGCCCGCAGGTTCACTCGCGTTGTTTCCGCTCCCGCGGGCGTCTGGCTGTCATACACAAAAATATTTTTATAATACGACGACTAGTTTCAAAGATTACCTAGAACAACATTCATAGTATAGACACATTATATATGCAGAATTTACACCAATGTCATTACGAGGGAAATTGTAGCTACCTCTAGCTCTAGTTTTCTTTTAGAGTACACTACAATATTTTCCAACATCCCTTTTGCTACAAGTTCTACTATTTTCCAGTAAAAGCTCGAAGATAAACATTAGCGCAGTGAGCACCGACCTGGAAAAGACATTATACAATTACAATATGAAAGCGCGCCGGGTCCGTTATCACCGGGCCGGCGCTACACTCGTGGGTGAGTGGTCACCGCTGAGTAAACACGCCGTATTTCGTATGAGGGCGTGATTACCATCGATTACCATATTACCCGGGTCGGCGTGTCCCGTACCTACCGCCAGTGTTGCTCTTTGATTACCATGCGGACAGCGGCGGCGACGCGCGAACGAGCCATGAATAAGACTCCAAGTGCAGAATTAACATTTGCTGTTCTTTAGCAGCCCACGTGTTTCGTTAATGACATCTATTAGCTAGGAGACTCAAGAATCAGATACATTGTAAACAACTTCATCCATATTTATATGTGACCCATATTTCTCATCCCCTCCAATTAGTCGTTAAGACTGTAGTAGAAGTTGTACGATTGTAGGTCAAACGAGGGAGATCGAATCTCGGACCTTTTGATGTTGATGGCAGCGTTTCTGTACGTTGATCATAATATTTTTGTACTGTAAACATTTTCAAATATATAAAATGTACACAAATTATAAAATGATAGGCAATTAGCGAACGCCGCGACATCACCCGCGAGGCAGAGCCATCTCGGTACAAAATTTCATTGAAATCGATTCAGTAGTTTGGACGTGGTTGAGTAACAAACAGACAGAGTTACTTTACATTTAATAGCAGTAGAGCTTTTTATTGCAGAGGATGTTCGGTGAAGTATTGCAGTTAGTTTCAATGACTCTACCAGAGGCGTGGGCAGAAGCGAGGATGTTCTGCTCCTCCTACTACCCATCGCTATCTTCTGAGGGTTTTTGAGCGGAAGTCAAAGTGACAGAAAGAGTGACAAGTATAAAGCTTCGCGATTAATCGCGCGAGCAGAGCACTGTGCGGGCAGCACGGGGAGCTGCAGCAGACCGTTGCTGTCCTCAGCAGCATCGCTGTGCTTGTTGGTGTGCGTGTTCCTTGCGCGCCCTGCAAACTTTTGCTCTGTTTATACGCGAAGTTTGATTGTAAGTTACTTTGTAAGTGAATCCTTTGCTCGGGATGTCAATCATGACTAAAAATAAAATATATAAAGACAATTTAATGTACTTAGTTTAGATTTTCAAATAAAACATCTAATTTTTATTATTTATTCTCACATCATTATGACTTCTGTTGAATAAAGGAGTGCTTCAGTAACCGCGCCGCCGTGTGTGTGGACGCCGCGCGTATTCAAACATTCTGTAATATTTTTATTTTAGCGAGTGAACAACATTTAATTTCTTTTAAAATATTATAATTAAAAAAGTTTCCGGCGCGAGGAGTGCACTCGTAGTATAGAGCGTGCACGTGTAACACTCACCACTCGGTGTGCCGCACGCTCGCTGCGCCTCAATGTGGAGAGGCCGAGGGGAATAGTTCGAATATTATGATTTGGCGCTCGAGCGGGCTTCAAAGGCGCAGCGAGACGCGGCCGGCGACGCTGGGGGCTGCGGCGACCACTGCTACTGGTACATGAAGTACGATTTACAAATCACCTCAAAACAAAAAGTGGTAGGTAATTGGTGCGAAGGGTAAACGGTACAATGATCTTTACTGTGAGAGAGATTGAATTTCTAATCTAATCTGGAGGAAGATCACACAGACATCGAAATTCGCTCTGTCAAATTTTGTTACAACCAGCACGAGCGAGATTTGGAAGTAGTTACAGGCAAAGAGCTGTCAGTGGACTTCTACACTTCTACTGCTCGAGTGTACGTTTAGACCTCGTAAATGTGCGGCGACGCGTGTGACGTCACTCTAAGAGTTATGTTATTATATATGAGTTATGTCTATTCTCGTCGATGAGCTGCAGTCCAACTGTCAGTTCAATACCGACAAAATGTCATTGGAAAATTCTTATTTCTGTTACATCCGCTTTGCAACCGTTCAGCATCAAGCCGTTGCATACTATCGGCTTCAATACCAGCGTTTTTTTTCAGGAATAGGCACACTAAATGTCAATTCGGTAAGTGTACTGATACTCGACAGTGCGAGTCGGCGTCGTCTTTTTTTTATCGACTACAAGTTGGCCCTTGACTGCTATCACACCTGATGTTAAGTGATGATGCAGACTAAGATGATAGCGGGCTAACGTGTTAGGAGTGGGACGAAAATCCACACCTATTTCTATATCTCACTATAGTATTTGACAAAGTGAGATAGAGACGACTCGAGCCTCGCACTACTGAATATCGTTACAACACTGACACGCAGAGTACAGTAACACACCACGTCAGCGTCAGCTGCTGCAGCTTGCAGTAAACACCAGGGTGGAGGCTTCCAGGGTTGCGTTTATCAGTCATTCCGGAAGAGATTGATTTTGTCCGCTCAATACCATGCAACGGTGTCGCCGCTAGCATCCCCACGCAGTTGGCTTCTAGCTTGAAAATGAAAATATTTTGAGGTGTCGCCAGACGTCGCGCGCGCCTCATTACCGCCGCAGTGCCGCGCCGCCATGCGAGTAATGAAGCACTCGGCGGGTCGCAGCACACGGCGCCGTGTCGCGGTGTGGCAGCGCGCACGCCATTACTGCTGAAGGGCGAGGGACTCGAGAGCTACGGGAAACTTAATAACGTTCAAAACTAGCCAACGCGTTGCTTTACAGAGCTTTCTTTAAAATAATTCAGCTCATTTGACCTTGATGTTTCAAAATATAAAAATAAATGATTTCATTAGTTTAGTTTAACACGACTACACAACTCCGTAAGGTAACGCTCGAATCTTTGTAGTCCGACTCAACCGACTCAAGACTCAAACTCCACACTTCATTTGTAGTCACTGAACTAATGACGGACGAATGAAATGAAATAAACCAGTTAATATGGAGTTAAGGCTTAACAGCAAATGACTAGTATATTTACAGTCAATCGGGACGGTTCTGCAACGGGCGCGGGACACGGAGCGCGGGACGCGTGGCAGCGAAATGTTTTTAATCATGGTAATCGCTGTCCGGCGTCCCGCGCTGCACCCGGCGGGACGCGCTCACAACGTTACTAATAACTAAAATTTTCTTTATTCAAGCTAAACATTGCTTTTACGGTCGACATTTCGGTAATGAAAAACGAACCCTTGCAACTGGCGCAGCACAGCCGAGCACGAGGTGAACGCTCGACGCGTGCTCATTCGAGATTCGTACTAGGTAAATCCACACCACGCACATTTGTGTTCGGCTTGAGCTCGGCTCCTGCTCGGCTCCTGCTCGGCTCCTGCTGGCGTCGTAGTGTGCAAGTAGTATTATAGTTTACATCTGTAGCCTAGAAGTTTCAACTCAACTCACTGACACGGTTCATTCAACGTACTCGTACGTACGACTATCTGCGCGTCAACTGAATGTTGTTTGTTTGTTTGTTGATCTATACTTACAGCTTAAAATCTAAATTTAATTTCGCAAGCTGTATGATAATTGTGTTAGGTTTTTCCGCAGAGCTGCAGCTGTGAACGTGGTGCAGCTGATCACGCCAGGCTCGCCGGAGAGGTCGGCGTGCGGCGCCGGTGTGTGCTCGGCCTAAGGTTCAGGTGCTGCTCAGTGAATCGGCTCGCAGCATTCATTCAGCTAATGATTGGAGTGCGCCGCAGGTCCCCGGGGGCGGGGGGGAGCGGGGTGCGGGACGCTAGCGGGGGTAATTAACAAATTGTCGCCGATCGGCTCGCGCTAATAATTTCAAATGTTTGATGCTAATGGATGTGGTTACGGCTGGGGGTGGGGGGCAGCGTCAGTGTTTGCTATCAAATGTAGCGTAAAAATGTCAATTTACTGTAAACAATAACAAGTGTTGTTATATAAGACGTTATTAAGTCAGAATAAACTCGTGGTAGTATAATTACGAAAAGCGCCTACTATTCAGCGTGGCATCAACACATATCTGTGACATTGCTATATATTTTGAACAGGTGTAAACAAAAATGTATTGTTAGCAGCGCTCCCTACCCACAGATGGTAGCCTATATAAAGCGCTGCACTGCTAGCGCGCGCGCATTCTGTGTTGTGGTGTTCGACTGTTAACAACTAATAAGTGAGTGGAAAAAGTGCAGTGTAAAAGTGAATCTCTTCGGTCACGTGAGCTACTTTATATTTTTTGTCTTTCTTTGTTTAAAACTATTATTGTCTTTTTGTTGATTTGATTGTGATTTCTTATTTCGTGTGCTTTGTTGAAAGAATTGAGGTTAGAATGTTCCTTTTTGTATTTTATAATTTCCTTAAATAATTGTAATAAATCTGTGTTGATTCCTTTGTGTTTTTTTTTTAAGCTAATTCCACTTTTGATTCTAATATCAGAAGTGGGATAGTGAACTAAAAGACACGTCCACTAAAACAAAAAAAAAAAAAGGAACAGATCTACCCACATTTTTTTTTTTCTGTGTGATTTTTGTGTGTGTCACGTAAGTACCCTAAATTCATTTATACTTGCAATGCCGCGAAATAAGTCACGTCACATATCGAAAGATCGGTCAAGGGGTAGCTCTCGTGACCGGGCTCACCGCCAGTTGCGTACCCCATCACGAGGGAATTCGCCACGTCCTTCTAGAGGTCGAACACCACCACGCAGTTATAGGGATAAAGAGATTTTGCAAAATAGGTCCAGACCCCGCTCGAATGCGAGCGTGGGTCATGGAACCCATAACGGCCAATCACATCCCTGTACAACACGCTCCTCTGAGCCTGTTGACTGTCCTTGTTCAGAAAATTTACAAATTGCTCTTAATACGACTTGTCAAAATTGTAATGATAAAAGCGAAGTACCTACACCATCGCTACCCGTTACCTCGCCAAATATTACCACCAAAGAACGCGAAGTTGCTAGCCAGGCAGCTATAACCCAAAACTCGGACACTTCTACCCTCGCGCATGCTTTTGTCGAAGCCATTAAAACGCTTCAACCAACCAAATGCCCAGACTACTACATTTCTAATTTTGACCCTTCCGTTCAAAATATTCAATCCTGGTGTGAGGAGGTCGAACGTGCAAAAGACTCCAACCGCTGGACCGACCACGAGTGCCTATCACGTGTTGCTTCGTGTCTTAAAGGAGACGCCCAGGTCTGGTTAAACGAATGGATCACAACTGATCGTACCTGGTCTAATTTTAAAAAAGAATTCACACCCCTATGCCCCGAGAAACCAGATCTAGCTAATATTTTGTTCGAAGCAATGAAAACTACTTCCGATAAATATACTACATACGCAGAATATGCCCGACGCACATTACTGCGATTAAGATTAGTATCAGGCTTAACAGAAGAGCTTAGGACCCTCATCGTAATTCGCGGAATTGACAGTCCCCAAATTCGAGCCCTTGCAACGAACGCAGAGCTAACATCTGATAAATTAGTACAATTCCTGTCAGTTTATTCAAAGCCAAATAAATTTAATAGTGACAAACAAGCTCAATCTTTTCCTCGTAAACGCCCTCACTCATTTAAAACAAATGGCAGTAGCGATAAGCTATGTTTCACATGTGGTTCAAAAAATCATTTTAAAATTGCTTGCCCAAAAAGGCTAAAAGCAATTTCAGATTCTGTGCCAACTACTAAGCCAAGCGTTAAGATAACCTGCTCTTTTTGTAAAAAACCCAACCACAGTGAAAATAATTGCTTTACCAAACTACGATCAGAATCCCGCAACCAACATAACGTTAGTCTTTGTTCTGAACTCAGTAAATACCCACAGGGGAATAGGGATGTGATTGCAGCAGTCGTTGAAGGTGTACCGATCGACGTATTGATTGACAGTGGTGCGATTAATATATCTCTTATCGCATCCGACGTTCTGAAACATCTACGCTGTCAACCAAAACCGAGACTATGCGTTCTCAAGGGTATTAGTGATACCGAGATCCAATGCACGTCATACGTCACGGTAACCTTAGAATTTGACAACATTTCCATTGAAGCCGATCTAGTAGTTGTTCCTTCATCATATATGAATACTCCCATAATAATCGGTACCGATATCCTAAATCGAGATGGGGTCATGTATGTTCGTACGAAGGATAAACAATACCTAACTCATTCCGACACAGTTCCGGCTGAAATTTATTCAGCGGATCTAGTCGAACAAGTCGATATAAACACACCACTTCATGGTAACGAACGAAAACATTTAATGTCCGTGATCAGAGAGTTCTCGGAGTTTTTTATTACTGGAACGGCAACCACTACTGTCAAAACAGGTGAGATGGAAATTAAACTCACCAGCTCAGTTCCAGTCGTCTACAGACCCTACAAACTCTCTCATCAAGAAAAACTGAAGGTACGTGACATTACTTCGGAACTTTTAAACAAAGGAATTATTAGGAGATCCCAGTCAGAATATGCTAGTCCAATCATATTAGTCAAGAAGCGTGACGGATCAGACCGACTCTGTGTAGACTTTAAATAAGATAACCGTAAAAGATCGATACCCCCTTCCTTTGATTGATGATCACATAGACCACTTAGGAGGGTTCAAGTTTTTCTCGAGCCTCGATATGGCTACGGGATTCCATCAGATCCCCATAAAGAAGGAGTGTATTCACCTTACGGGTTTCGTAACACCTGAAGATCATTTTGAATACATCAAAATGCCTTATGGCTTAGCCAACTCCCCTATCGTATACCAACGAATTATTAACGACACATTACATGAACATATTATCCAGGGGAATGTCCTAGTATATGTCGATGACGTCTTACTTCTCAGCAATACTATTTCTGAAGGTATCTTTCTTTTACATCGTGTACTCAATACCCTCACGGATGCAGGGTTTTCTATTAACCTACGTAAATGTACCTTCCTAACTACCGAAGTCGAGTATCTAGGAAGAGTTGTAGGTAATGGTCAGGTTAAGCCGAGCCCGCGTAAGATAGAAGCCCTTGCAAACACCAAACCACCTGAAAACATTAAACAGGTAAGACAGCTCTTGGGTCTAGCTGGATACTTCCGACGTTACATCAAGGATTATGCCACCAAAACTGAGTGCATCACCCGATTAACTAGGAAGACTATCCCGTTTCACTGGGGAGACGAACAAGAGAAGGTACGTCTTGACCTCATTAAACACCTTACCAGTGAGCCAATCTTAGCTATTTTCGACCCCAAATTACCCACCGAGCTCCACACCGACGCATCTGCTACAGGTTACGGCGCAGTGCTTCTGCAAATTCACAAAGACGGTAAGAAGCACGTCATTGCCTACTTTAGCAAGATGACACAAGGAGCAGAGAGCAAATATCACTCCTACGAGTTAGAAACCCTCGCAGTTGTTAAAGCTGTGCAACATTTTCGACACTATCTCGTAGGACTGAAATTTGTCATTGTTACCGACTGTAATGCTTTGAAATCCACCGAGCGTAAGAAGGATTTAATACCCAGAGTCGCACGTTGGTGGATTTACCTTCAGGATTTCGATTTCAGCATCGAATACCGTAAAGGAATAATGATGCCACATGCAGACTATTTAAGTCAAAATCCAGTTAATCAAGTAACAAAACCACGTAATTGGGCTCAGATAGCTCAAGCAGCTGATGACGAGACACAAAAACTGCGGGAAAGACTCCAAGAGGGCAGCCTCGATTCGACCAGGTATGTAGTAAAACACGATTTACTTTACTACCGCTATACTCCGGTAGGAGAAGAACCTAGACTTCTTTGCTACATACCTAAGGGACATCGACTAAGCCTTCTTAGAGTTTTTCACGATGAACATGAACACATCGGCATTGATAAGACCCTAGATCTTATTTTAAAGCACTTCTGGTTTCCTGGTTTAAAATCATTCGTCTCAAAGTATATAACTCACTGCCTAATATGCGTATCAAAGAAACGAGTTCCCCGAGCCCCTCAACAGTACATAACCTCGTGGGAGAAGCCCGGCGAGCCCTTCAATACTGTTCACTTGGACACTTTAGGTCCTTTACCAAATTCTGAAGGGTATAGATTCGTATTAATAATAGTAGACGCATTTACTAAATTTTGTCTGTTATACCCCATGCATCGTCAGGACTTTACCGAATTAGAAAATAAAATAACCCAAGCAATCTCTTTGTTTGGCGTCCCTGCTTTGATGGTCTGTGACAAAGGTCGAATGTTCGAAAGCAAAGAGTTTGTCACCTGGATCAACAACCTCGGGTGCAATCTCCATCATATAACACCTGAGATGCATCACGCCAACGGCCAAGCTGAACGGTACGTGAGAACGGTGCTGAACATGATTCGCGTCGATGTCAACCACAAAGGTACTACTTGGTCGGAAGTCCTTTGGAAGCTCCAACTCGTGTTGAACATCACCAAGCAAAAATCTGCGGGCGCATCACCACTAAATCTCCTAATAGGTACGCAAGCTACAACCCCTGTGATCCGTGGGTTAATTCGCGATTTAGCTGTTGAAAATCCGACACCCAACAGAGAGGCATTACGAGAAATAACAAGAAGCAGGGCAACCCAGCTTCTCACAGACAATCAAGGGCGTCAAGACGAATATGCTAACAGGAGTAGACGACCTGCTCGTCAATTCGTAGTCAACGACCTTGTATTTGTAATAAAGGCCTCTCAGTCAACAGGGAAACTAGATCCAGAAATGCGCGGCCCTTATAAAGTGGTCCGCATACTGCGCAGCGACCGGTATGAACTGAAGTTGCTGAGCGGAAGCTACGGAAAGACTACCCAAGCAGCAGCACAGTACATGGTGCCCTGGCGAGGCGAGTGGTGTCCGGAGACGTGTGCCGCGTTCTTCGACAGTAAGTATCCAATTATTTTGTCTCAGTCTTATCATAAACTTTGCTTATGGCTCCGCCTCCCATCAAAAAAAATAATAATAATAGTAAAAATGTAATTAGTTTGTCGCTTTAGTATAGGTTAGTAATAGGGAAAGATAGGTTTCATTAGGAATTATTAGATCAGTAAATGAAAACCAACGGTGCCATAGGTAATGGATAGTTTGAGATAAAAGAATTGGTAACAGTTCCGTGAGTAGTGTGTAGAACTCATTGGATTATCGGTTTAGGATCACCGTAGGGCGGTATATAGTTATCGCTGACAGGCGAAGCACGGTATGTGCATTTACCTAGTCCTGGGATGGACGGTCCGTGGTGATACGGGCGGACCCTTGGCCGGGTATACGCTAGTTGCGTGGGAAAAAGCCATTAATTTTGTTTATAGAAAAGGAGAAACAATGGCGCCGGGTTGAAGAGCGACAAGGTTAAGATGTGTAAAGGGTCCCATTTTTATTATTTTGAGACGTCTCTAAAGGGAAGTCTGTGAGATGAGGTTGCTATTAGATGACGAATGTTGAGCGATGAATGAATTAAATGAAAGTGTTATAATGAAAGGAGAGTGACATTTGTATGATTACGAATGGACCAAAGAGATCAAATTTCCTCCTAATGTATTTCCTTTTTCTACAGACTGTAATTCTGGTGATGACGATGAGAGTCCACCCACCCCCGCGACACAGGGACCTAACGTGGGACTCTCGTTACCCATGATCGACTCTGATGCTGAGTCCAGCCCACGAGCAGCGGACAACGGGCCTCCCGCACCCATAGCCTGTCTTGAACCTGGGTGTTCAGACGCCGCCGGTGCAGGCCCCAGTGACACCACGCCTGGATCCTGGGTCGAGGGCGACCCTTCATCAGGAGGGCCGTGTTAGCAGCGCTCCCTACCCACAGATGGTAGCCTATATAAAGCGCTGCACTGCTAGCGCGCGCGCATTCTGTGTTGTGGTGTTCGACTGTTAACAACTAATAAGTGAGTGGAAAAAGTGCAGTGTAAAAGTGAATCTCTTCGGTCACGTGAGCTACTTTATATTTTTTGTCTTTCTTTGTTTAAAACTATTATTGTCTTTTTGTTGATTTGATTGTGATTTCTTATTTCGTGTGCTTTGTTGAAAGAATTGAGGTTAGAATGTTCCTTTTTGTATTTAATAAATTCTTTAAATAATTGTAATAAATCTGTGTTGATTCTTTTGTGTTTTTTTTTATGCTAATTCCACTTTTGATTCTAATAGTATAATATTAGAAGGCAATACCTACATACAAAATATATGCACACATGAAGATAGATTTATACAAGAACAAACTAGTTTTATGTGTGACAATTATAATTTTAAAAAATTGTATGCTACATGCTTTCAAAGTTTACAAGTTGACGGATTTAGAAGTGCCGTAGAAGTAAGCAATAAATCCGCCGCGACACGCCAGTCGCGTCGTAAACGATAGATTAGCATAATGCCGCGATACATCCGCCCGACGCACACTTGCAGCAGTTATCCGTTACAGATGCCATATCTCCTCACTAATCCGCAAAACTAACGCCCCCGATCTATCTGAGCGGCCCGAATGTTGTCCATTTGTAAAGCTATTTTTATTCCCCCCTCGATACCCCCATCTGCCCCCGCCTGCACCCGTGCGGCCCCGGACGAGCCCCGCTCGGACAAGTGACTCTCATTTGTTTTTTAACGCACAATAGAACCTCATTAGATGCGGTAGTCGCGCACTCGCCCACACCGCACACCGCACGCCGCACGCCGCACGCCGCACGCCGCACGCCGCACGCCGCACTCTGCACCAATCTTCTTTATTTGAAGTCAACCTACCTTCAAAGCACTATTACACAATGAAAGCTTTTTATCGTCAGGCAAGAGTGGTAGTAGAGACTGCAGGTTTGCAAGGTAGAGTTTCAACACGATCTCATGATGTTAAGTGTAGACATTTCTACATCTAGTATGTGTCACGTACAAGAGTTTACGTTTTGTGAAGTTTACGTTTAACAATCGTCTCTCGATAATCTATCAAACATAAATGTTGAAGACATTTTCTTAAATAATTATTACGATAACAATCAAAATTTATTTCTGAGCGGAGTTGCACAAGTGAGCGTCGATGCGCGCCGATCACTACTAGTATCGCATACACGTATTCTAAAAATTGAAAAAAAAATATTATTATAAAACAAAAACCCGACTGCATAGAAGTAATAAACTGAAAAGAGAAAAACAAGTATCACTTTATCTACATAAAATTTTAAATATTTTATGGTGCAGAAGGCGGGCACAAACAATATTTTACTACTATGGACAAAGAAAGATCTACCAAAACTACGTTTGCATGCGCCTGCAGCACCATAAAGCAGGGGTCTCCAAATTACGGTCCGAGGGCCACAGCCGGCCCGCGGACAGGTTTTGTCCGGCCCGCGGAGAGCTAGCAAACTAACTATTTTTTATAGCAAATTAAGTTTAGTTTACTGAAGTATTCTAATTTTATGTTGAATATTTAATAATATGACATCTACATTGATATGGTCATGAGCTTGTTACGCGAAGCAGCCCTGTTACGGCCAACGGAGCCAACACTTCCATCGGTTCGCACCGGCGTCACCATCGATACCCGAAATATCTTTCGCAACACCGATGTTCCCAGGGCACCATTCTGTAATCCATCATCACTCTTACATTTCGGAGCAGGCAGTCGATCCATTTTAGTTGTAAATTAGATGTAGTTTAGATTACTTAATAATAAATTAATATTTCAGTAAATTTGGTTTTTTCTGAGATCCTCGGCTCGAACATATATTTTTAGCTAACTACTCATAACATTGTTGTAGGCTTATTGCTATTGTTTTTGTGATAAGTTGGATAAAGAAACACAGAATTGTAATGAATTATTGAAATGAATCCAACTAACACTTTATACATTTTAAATAAAAACATAACCTATAACAAGCATAATGACATTTGAAATACTAATTAGATTTATGTAATTGAGGTTTTCTACTGACAATAGTTTGTAGTTGTGGACTAATTTTACTTGTACCAATTATTAAAAGAGATTTAAGATAAAACATTACCCTCCTTCTGACGCAGTCGGGTATAAAAGACAAGTTCCTTATACGCACTTACTTAGATCATATATTATACTTATATACAATAACATTGGTGTAGATATGCATGTCTGTTTACGGTAGGGTGAGAAATAAAGAAAATCTATGACACCAAACATTTTATTTCCAATTTTTACCATCACATTTGTTTGGTAGTTAGCGGCTCGGAACCGAACCTTTGTAAACCCCAAGCAGCAGAGCCACAGTGACGCGGAGCAGCAGAGTGGGGGCAGGCGGGGCCGCAGCACGCGGTGCGGGGCGCAGTGCGGGGGCGCAGTGCGCGGCGACATGCTGTGGCTGGCGGCGGCGCTGCTGGCGGCCGTCGGCACTGGTGAGGCGCTGCTCCAGTATTACCTTCATGCCAGCGCGCGCCCGCGGCTGAGGCTCGACATTGTTCACACAATTACCTACATGTAGAAGTCTTCTAGAATCAAATTCGTTGTGTAGTTTAAAAAATGTAAGAAGTGGGAAGCGGCGGCCTAGTGGTAGTCTTCAGTCATAGCTAGAAAATACGTAACGTTCAGCGAGTTGGTTCTAGAATGATGGCGTCGCATGGAAACATAGCAAGCAATACGGTGTCAGAACAATTTCAAAGTATGGTTTGATAAAATCTTTGAGGTTACTCTGTTAACTCAGATTGCATCATCACTTCACGTCAGGTGAGATGTCGCGCAGTCGGGCAGGCACTACCGTTCCCCGCTCAGCGCCCGCGCCCGCTCGTATCATTCCAGTCTCTCACCTAAATGTATAAAATTATTTAGAGTCCAGGTCAGAGGACCGCCCCAGCGAGCTGGTGCAGCAGCTGCGGCGGCAGCTCACGCGGGACAACGCCGACTACTCGCTCGAATCGGACCCGGAGTCCGACCCCCCACCTGACCCTCCACCTCACACTGCACTGGACCGACCGAGATATCAAACTTTAAAGGTAGGTAATTCGAATAATCTGGTTAATCTAGACCAGTCTCATAGCCTTAAGGTCAGTCCTTGAAAACCAGTTCTGGGACCACCTTCAACCGACCAAATCACCGCCTTCAACTGAGCCATGTCCAGGGTGTCGCAGCAATCATCAATAGCTCACGAGCTCCTGCTCGAGCTGCCACGCGTGGAGCTGTTGCATGGGTCCGGAAAGCGTGGGGGGCATTGTTCGTGCGCGCCAACATGCGACACGGTCGTTTGGTCGCGTGTGCGCAGTCACAGGAGGCCATTCGGTGCTCCTGTGTAGTCCCGTCCCGTCGGACGAGCGGCGCGTTGCGGCGCGGTGGCAGATTGCACTCGGCGTGGACGACTCTTTTGACGCGTTTTAGACCTATAATGTGCTAGTAGATATTGATGAGCTTGGAGATGTTTATCCTCCGCAATGCGCAGACGCGGCGGCAGTACCGGCGGAGCGGCGGCGCAGGCGGCGGCGGCGGCGGCGGCGTGCTGGTGCGCGAGGAGCGACGCGACGCGGTGTCGCTGCTGAGCGCGGGCGGCGCGCTGTTCCCCGAGCAGCGACTGTCGCGCGCGCGCCGCCAGTACCGCCGCGACCCCGGCGCCGCGCACAGCGACACGGACGTCGAGCCGCCGCCGCCGGTGTAGTCCGCAGCTTACAATAAATGCATACTGCTTCATGAATACTCATTTAGCTCCCATCAATTGCTATAAACTGAAATTTCCCGCAGTAGACTTATCAATTCACGGCATCGGCCGGTCATTTCAGGAAATAAGTATAGGTCATTACGTTCCGCAATATAGCCCGTGCTATAGCCCATGCTATAGCCCGCGGTATAGCCCGCACTAGCCCGCATACACTCGCCGGCCACGCTGAGCATTGCGCAAGAGCCTGCGTTTTATTGCGCTCCGTTCGCTCGGCTGTATACTCGTAATGTATATTTTTATGACACGCAGTGATTGTGGCGGGCTTGTTAGTTATATTATGTAGTACAGCGGCGCAGGCGCACAGCATGTGGTGGCGGCTGGCCTGGCTCTGCGCCGCGGCCGCGCTCGCCGTAGCGCACGCGGACGCCGGTAGGGTATACACGTTATTAAAAGTTATTTATACTGCATATCTCTATAGATAAACAACATTACATCGTAAGAAATGTTAAAATCTGCAGTTATATTTCGCACTTTTACGTAAAAATTAAAGCAAGAAGAAGCATTTTAATTTAATAAATTCTTAAATTCTCAAATTGTAGAGAAAATATTTTTATAATTTTTAACGGTAATTATCTATATAATGTGATTCAAATAACAATAGGAATGAAACTGGCGCCATCTTGGACCAACTTCATACTGAAAACAGCGTAAAAGTAACCTTAGCAAAAGCACCAAAAGTGTAGTTACCACTACTAACCACTAAGAGTTACGTTAAAATATTAAAATAAAACTTTATTATTTTAACATAACTTATTAATTGATTGATAAATATAAACAAATAAAATCATAAAAGGGACAGCGGAATGAGCACAGTTTACTTTATGAAAGGCTGTCCTTAAAATTAGAAGGGGACATAAGGGGTGTTCACGCGGACGAAGACGCGGGCGACTGCTAGTTAGATAGTCATAAAAGGACTCGTTCTTTACTGAGAACGTCTCCCGTTTACTAGGCAGGTAGAGTAGTAGATGTTTGACACGCGACTCTCTCTTTAGTATTTGTATAATTTGTAACAGACATCGTTTCTCTCCCGCAGGTGTGCTCGCACCAACGCGCTCTGATCTAGTGAACGTGCTGAAGCGCAACCTCAGGAGAGACAACGACGACTACGCGCACGAGCAGCGCCAGAGCCACCCCGCGCCGCGGAACAGCACCCGTGACAAAGGACCTTACAGACGAGCCGGACGAGAGCTCTCCTGGGAGGTCGACTCCGACGAGACCACGCGGCCCTCCGCCGCGCCCACCACCGACTCCGCCTCCGCGCCCGCGTCTGCCACCGCGCCCTCCCCCGCGTCCGCCCCGCGCGGCGAAGACATGCTGCCTAAGAGCCGCTTCCTGCACGTCAAACGCAACATCAGCAGGCTCCAGAACAAGATCAACGTGCCGCACGCACGCGTCGTACACAATAACACGACTCGTGTGAAAACCTTGAACGAGATACAAGTTGACAAATTTAAACAGTTCATAAAGAAGAATGCAGGCCTGCTCGCTCGAGGGAGAGAGGGAGAACCGGGAGAGCTTAAAAGGAACTCAAAGAAGGGTGTTCTGAGGAACGCGCCGGTCGCGCCGACGTCGCAGCGCGCGGCCGAGGCGCAGGAGGCGGGGACGCTGCCCGACCCCGAGCTGCTGGACATGGCGCCGGCGCGCGGGGGCCGCATCCACCGCCTGCGCGCCAAGGTATACACTCAACACCTTATACTATATTATTAACGTTTCCGTGTATACGACCCACCCCGATCAGGACGTCCCTGCCAGGGTGGGCCGCACCTGACGCCTCGCCCCGCGTGTTGCAGGGGCGGCTGTGCCAGCGGCACGTGCTGCTGCCCGAGGGCCCGAAGTATGACAGCAACGGGCGCTGGTACGTGCCCGAGCACCGGCTGGTGGTGCGGCACCGGTACGACGTGACGGCGCGCCCCCGGCTGCTGCTGCCGCGCTGCTGCAACTGCTGCAAGAAGTCCGTACTGGGCTGCGAGTAGCCCCTCCTCCACCGCCGTGTGCGCGCACCTGAGTGTGCGCTCTTACCCGTCTACTTACAAGATTCTCATTATACTTAGAGGTGACTAAATAATTACGAAAACATATAATTGTATTACAATTTTATTCTTAATATGAAGTAGTCCCCTATAGATAATTTTGATTAGCAAGTACACAAGGTACACTTACGCAAGTACCCGGTGCAGTGCCTCCCTACACTAAGGGCTTGCAGCGGTGTGCATCCATCGCCCACACTTCACACGAAGATGTACGGTTTCCTGAGAGCAATACATTTTATTTTATCGTCCGTTATGATTATTCTCGTTTATATGAATAATGAAATGCACCTTCCTATGCATTCATTGTAATTACATTTGTATGATTAGTCAGTAGAGATCACCTGAACTTCGTCGCAGATAGTGTTTGTACTAAGTAATAGCGAACAGAAACTATTTTGTTTGACAAAATGTATCCCTTGGAAAAGAAATAGTTTCTTTTCAGGCTCTATGACTATCACACTTCCAAGTTTCATTTAAAATGGTTCAATGGTTTAGGCTTGATTGAGTAACAAATAGACAGAGTTACTTTCGCATTATTAAAAAGTGTTAGTCTATACTAATATTATAAAAAAGGTAAAGTTTGTACGTTTGTAAATAAAGATCTGTCGGGGCTAATCTTCGGAACTACTGATCCGATTTTAAAAATTCTTTCAACAGTAGAATGCTACGTTATTGGTGAGTGTTATAAGCTATATTTTATATTTGTATTGTATATATTACCCGAGTTACTACAGTTTTTCAGTGAAATTTATTTAATCGGCATTATTTCGCGTTCGCTGCCTTAGCTATTGGATATAATTGAAGACATAGTATGAAAACTTTATGCATTTTTAAAAGTTCTACAAAAAAGTCCGCGATAGCATACCTATATCTTTTATATTTTGGTAGACTTTTTGTATTTTAAAAAATCATTTAATTCATATGCTAACGTTTACGTCATTATTTATACAACTAAACTTAAATCCTTATCAAAACAAATTATTTAATAATCACAAGGATCTTATAGAGATAAGATTTGCCTTTACAGTATGTTAATTAGTTATATAGTTTGGGAGATATTACAAAATTTCTACAAAGTGCGACACTGTAATAAATCATTTAATTCATATGCTTAAGTTTACGTCATTATTTTTACAACTAAACTTAAATCCTTATCAAAATAAATTTTTTAATAATCTTAAGGATATTATTGAGATAAGATTTGTCTTTTACAGTATGTTAATTAGGTATTTATATTTTCGGAGATATTACAAAATTTCTAAAAAGCGCGAAAATGCCGCTATGGCATCTAAATTTAGTTGACCTCCTTCGTGTTACGTACGTATCGAATAGAGGTCAGCATTTTGGTACTTCGAATGATCGAACTAATACGGTGATGGATTTAGAATTCGATCTTTTTTCAAATATCTATATACTACACGGAAGATTTTGTTCGTTTGTTTAAACGGATCTCAGATCTCTAGATCTGCGTGTCGGATTGCAAAATCATTTTTGTTTATTCTGAAGGCTAGACTCAAGAGTGAAATATACTATTTTATATCAATTTATACATATCAGCTTGCCATAAATATATATTGTTAATGTTAATGTACTGAAATGTCGTACAATGTTGAAGAAAAATGTAGATCTTTAGTACACGGGACGGGACGGAGGATATTGCTTCGCGGGGAACTATAAAAAATTAAATTGAGAGGGGGAGCGGGGAAAGAGCACACTTTATATGAAAGTCTATCTTTAAAATTAGAAGGGTACCTAAGAGGTTTTCACGCGAACGAAGTCGCGGGCGACTGCTAGTATAGTATAGAAAAACGCCTTCAAAACGCACTAAAAAGTTCATCTGCCATCCAAGTTTAGGTAAAGTCTTTAAAGTAGAAAGCTCGGGTGGCACCGACTTCATAGATGTTATTAAGTAAATTAAAGTAAGTAAATGACGTAGTTATTTTTTACTTTTTAGTGCGTTTTGAAGGCGTTTTTATTTTTTGTTAAAATTTTTTTATTTCATACTTTTTAGTGATTTATCAACAACGAAAATACTAAAGAACCTACTCGAACTAAACCATAAGTACCAATATTCACTAGCTAGTTATAACATTCCAACATCCCTACAAATGTGCCTATAAAGTTTGAAGAGTTTCCTTGAGTTTTCGTAGATCTCATCATCAGATCATGACTTAGTTAACATTAAACCAACTGGAATCAATAACCTTACAAACTTCTCATTGAGAAATTATTAATCGAGCCCAATCACAAGGTAGCTACTGTAAACCGTTAAAGAGCTCCCTCAACTGTCCTTCTTCTTAATCGCCAGACCCTTGATGACAGTCACAACCCATCTAAATGTAAAGTTCTCATTGAGACAAATTAATTGAGCCCAAACACAAGGTAGCTACTGCAAGCCGTTACGGAGCTCCCTTAACTGTACTTCGTCTTCATCACCAGACCCTCAATGACAGTCACAGCCCATCTAAATGTAAAGTTCTTATCAAGACAAATTAATCGAGCCCAAACACAAGGTAAATGCAGTAAATCGTCAAATAGTTCTCTTATATGTAGATCGGCTCCATCATCAGATCGACTCCAGACCTTCATCAAATTGTAGTGCTTTTAAATACTTATCGGAAAAATTAACAAACGTACTTGTTGTCCCTACAATTTTTGAAAGTTCCCCTCGGTTTCTTCAGGATTCCATCATCAGATCCTGGTTTCCTTATCATGGTACCACCACCGGACTATCTACTTTCCAACAAAAAAAGAATTATCAAAATCGGTTCATAAACGACGAAGTTATGCGCGAACACACATAAAAAAAAAAATATACGGTCGAATTGAGAAACTCCTTTTTTTTTGAAGTCATTTAATAAACAATAAGTACCTAATTTAGAACATCGTATGAACAACTATAATCATAGTTTTGTGAATACATAGATAGAACAATTGAGCAATTTTGCTCGATTCTTGATTTTGCAAGGAGTATTTTTTGTACGTAAATAAAGAGACAAATAAAACTTACTCGTGGAAGCTTATGTAATAATTCAACCTGCAAAAATAAAACAGTTTAGTAAACGTGATAGCAGTGCTGCCCTGAGAGAGGACCCGCGCAGGTACCTGGGGTCGGAAGGCACCGTCACGGCTACCCAACCCGGAGTGGTGTCCGGCGGCGTCGCCCAGGCGGCGGCAGTCGCGGCGGCAGCAGCAGCGGCAGCAGCAGCGGCAGCAGCCGGAGCTGCCCTCGCGCAACCATGGTGCAGCTTAAGACAAACAAGTACAGTGCAGTACCTACTGTAGGTACAGTGGCCCTCCGCCCTAGCGACGTTCAGAGCGCTTTCACTATACACATGAGGCGCGCTTGCCGTCACTTGTATCTATACAAACAAATAAAATGGAAGTGTCTCTTTGTCATTTCAATTTAGGTATTTTCACTAAATGTAATTGAATATGCAAAAGACATTTCCATTAAAAAATGAATTTTTATCTGTGTTCTTTCTGTCAGTCTGTTCCGGCTAATGGCTGAAACTATCAGGCTGATTGTACAAATTATTTCTGTAGTATAGGTATCATAGCTATCTCAGGCGGCAACATAGAACATAGGCTTGTTCGTATCCTGGTGTTGTTAAGATATATCTGTATAGCAGCTCGCTCTCGGCTACAGCTGGCGCGACCTATTCAAGTGTTGAAAGATTATTTTCCTAGCCATGGAGCAGACCACCGTCCGACCGACCGGTTGGCCAGCCAGAGCCCTACGCGACAGAACATTGTACCTATACACGATCGTTCTCCGCGGCGCTGATTGTTATTTCGTTTGCAGGGCTCTCTGCTCGTGTGTTCGGTGTTCACTGAATGTAAATGAATATCTCCCTCTGTCCGCGCCGAGCGATGCGATCTCGAGCTATCAATTATCGCAGTAGGTAATCGCGTGTCGGGCATTCGGGCTCTTGGGCCGCAGGGACGGTACCCGCGTACCGGTACGCAGGTGGGTATCATTACATAGTATAAAATAAAGTCACCTCATTTGTCTGTCCCTATGTATACTCAAATTAAAATTAAAACTACGCAACCGATTTTCATGCGGTTTTTATCAGATAGAGTGATTCAAGAGAAAGGGTTATGTCAATAATATGTATTATAGACATAAACCTTTCTCTTGAATCACTATGTTATGTATGTTTCTCTACACTGACAATTTTAGAGGTTTCTGATGTGATGTCGTAAATTAACGCATTTCTTGCGCTTACATTGCAAACGCTGCCTAAACCCAAGCAAGCAAGCGATATATCAAAATAATGTACTACAGTATTGCACAGCTTAAAAACAAAAAGATTGCGATGGTATATGTCTATCCTTAGGGATAACCTACAATAACCATTTTTTATCTTTTACTTTCAACCAAAAGTAATGGCTTATTTACGAAGCGATTTTAAGCAATACTGCAGTAGGAACCCTTATCTAATTGGGTATCTTAAATACTTTGTGCATTCAATATATATAGATCACTATTGCCCTTTACAGCATGTAATTTAAGTGAATATTTTCCGAGATATATAAGATTCTATATGTAGGGACATACTTTAGTACAGGATTGCACGCGTGCGAAGCCGGGGCAGTTCGCTAGTTCCCAATAAAGTACTGTTCCGAGTTTCATTTGTCTCTGCAACCTTCCTGTGTTTCCCTTTCCTTCCACGACTCGACGGGCAGACGAGCGGCGACGTGATGACGTGGCGTGACGTCACGGGACGGTGTTGGAACGTAACATGTCGTAAGTATACAAAGGTAAAGGGTAAGTACTAACACATGCAATGAGAATCAGGGTTGAGATTGACTGCGGGGAAAATACATTTAGAATCAAATGGAAGTTGTACGCAGGGACGGTGAGTCTTCTCGTATCTGCTGCTATGTATTCTACTCTACTCTACTCGTATCTACTGCTCAGTATTGCACTCTACTCGTATCTACTGCTCAGTATTGCACTCTACTCGTATCTACTGCTCAGTATTGCACTCTACTCGTATCTACTGCTCAGTATTGCACTCTACTCTTAACTTCTGCTAAGTTTTGCACTCTACTCGTATCTACTGCTCAGTATTGCACTCTACTCGTATCTACTGCTCAGTATTGCACTCTACTCGTATCTACTGCTCAGTATTGCACTCTACTCTTAACTTCTGCTAAGTATTGCACTCTACTCGTAGGTATCTACTGCTCAGTATTGCACTCTACTCGTATCTACTGCTCAGTATTGCACTCTACTCGTATCTACTGCTCAGTATTGCACTCTACTCGTATCTACTGCTCAGTATTGCACTCTACTCGTATCTACTGCTCAGTATTGCACTCTACTCGTATCTACTGCTCAGTATTGCACTCTACTCGTAGGTATCTACTGCTCAGTATTGCACTCTACTCGTATCTACTGCTCAGTATTGCACTCTACTCGTATCTACTGCTCAGTATTGCACTCTACTCTTAACTTCTGCTAAGTTTTGCACTCTACTCGTATCTACTGCTCAGTATTGCACTCTACCTACTCGTATCTACTGCTCAGTATTGCACTCTACTCGTATCTACTGCTCAGTATTGCACTCTACTCGTATCTACTGCTCAGTATTGCACTCTACTCGTATCTACTGCTCAGTATTGCACTCTACTCGTATCTACTGCTCAGTATTGCACTCTACTCTTAACTTCTGCTAAGTTTTGCACTCTACTCGTATCTGCTGCTCAGTATTGCACTCTACCTACTCGTATCTACTGCTCAGTATTGCACTCTACTCGTATCTATCTGTACGTACGCTGTGGTCCCTCTGCTGCTGGCGGCTGAGGCTGAGCGATGTACTTATTGGCGATTATGTACGATTCCTACTAGAACTTACGGTAATCATTATTATCGGCAACCAAAACGAGCAGCACATCTCGTCAGTGTCGCTCCACGTTACTGCGCACGTTACTGCGCACTGCACGTAATCAATTAGCACCACGACATTGATTTGATGATTGGATCACGTGCTGGCTGTTGCACTTATATACTTTACATGTTGGTGTCTAGTGTCTGAAGTATGTTTGTTGTGTTCAGTTTGAATGTCTATTATATAGTGATATTTTGCTATTTGTATCACAAACGATTCGCCCGATCGGATATCTACATACATGATGATAACTGTAACACACTTTAACTAACACAGTTATTTCAACCTCATCTCAGATCTCAGCCGAATACTTAGTACTTAGGTCACGGCGCGCCATCTAGCGGCGAACGCGGAGTCTTTCTATCTTTATACTTCAGAAAAGAGCAATTCAGCAAATATATAATAACAAATACTAAAACCACTTTAGAGTTTAAAGAAGGAATTCTTACCTGCTATAAGAATTCCTATTTCTTTAAATTTGTTGACCTGTCAATATGTAGGTAGATACCTATACAATGACCGAACATCTTTTTTAACCGACGAAAAAAAACGGAGGAGGTTCTCAATTCGACACGTATTTTTTTTTTTTTATAAGTATGACCACGCATAACTTTTTACAGTGTTGTCCGATTTTGATAATTCTTTTTTTATTAGAAAGGACATACATCCAAGGTGGTCCCATTGTCCGCTTGTTAGGATCAGCTAATGATATCCTGGGGAAATTGAAGGAACTCTTCAAATTTTGGAGGCACGCTTACAGCGATTTCAGTTTTAGAATCGGTATCGGTAGCTTTTTGGCTACTAGTGCCATATAATATACTATGACAGTATAGTACGAGTACGATACGTGGTGATAAATCACTAAAAAGAAAGAAATAAAAATTTTTAACAAAAAAATAGAACCGACTCAAAACGCACTAAAAAGTAAAAAATAACTGTGTCATTTAGTTGCTTTAATTTACTTAAGCATATCTAGGAGTCGGTGCCAGCCAAGGTTTCTACTTTCAGGGACGTTACCTAGAACCCACAAACTGCTTTACTACGTAAAATAAATATTCCTTAAACTTGGCTGGCACCGACTTCATAGATATGTTTAAGTAAATTAAAGCAACTAAATGACACAGTTATTTTTTACTTTTTAGTGCGGTTTGAGTCGGTTCTATTTTTTTGTTAAAAATTTTTGTTGCACATAATACAAATATGTGTAGATAACGAAAATATTTAAACGATCTTCTTCCTACAATAGAACACAAGTTCCTTATAGATATATACTTATCGCCCCCGAAAAAATTATTATTTGTAGGATGTATTTGTAATCTTGAATGTATTATAAGTAAAGTAAAGTGCGTTGCACTCTGGTATTGTCTCCCCTAGGTAGGGTGTGCAATGCTTTCGTGCATGCAGTGTGCGCACGCTGCGCGTCGCAGCACGTGCTAGTAGCGCTCCACGTCACGCGCTGCAACTGCTCTGGCGCTGCCACTCGGAAGGGCAATCATACTCCAATTTTAAATTCCGTGAAATTCTGACGTTTCTTAATATTTGTATAGACAAAACAGTACCCATAGAAATAATACGGTTCGAGCAACGGAACGTAGGAGGGCTGCGACTGGTCCGCGTGCCCACAGCGACACAAAAGTGACGTTTTATACCAAAATGTCAAAGTCTTCTTCATATTTCATTCGCATTGTACTCAAGTTACGAATTACAATGTCAAGTTTGAACAACGCACGGTATCTCATTTTATCACATTCAAATTGAAAACCTTAAAGTCTCTCCAACATTACAAATTCTTATAAAGCACAAAGTATACATATAGTAGAAGATCCGAACTAAGATCGACCTTCACCGAACTGATAATAGGATGAAATATATTTCATGACAAATTTAGTATATTAGAAAATATATTGAAAATAGGTTGCCTAAAAAAATCCTGGACAGACTATTTTTTATTATTTTAAAAAAATAATTTTTACAGTCTAGTAAACAGTGAGTGTTATTTTGAAGCAACTTATTTCTGAGTTGTAAAAAAATAATTAATTCAATAAATATAAATCATATATATTAAATATAATACTAAAATATGACACCATATAAAATCAGCTAAATCAATAAATATTTATCAAAATTTATATATATATTTATATTGACAATTGAATTTATTATTTTTTTTACAACTCACGACATAAGTTAGTCCAAAATAACGCTTACTGTTTACTAGAGTATAAAAATTATTTTTTAAAAAATAATAAAAAATAGTTTGTCCAGGATTTTTTAGGCAACCTATTTTTAATATATACTGTAATATATTAATATATGTCATGAAATATATTTCATATTATCAGTTCGGTGAAGGTCGATTTTAATTCGGATCTTAGACTAATAGGATTCTAAGTATAAAGTGTACACTGGCTTAAGTTTTATTTAATTAATATTAATTAATAAATTAATTAGATAAATTAAATTTTCATAAACAAGAACAGAAACATTAAGAAACGTCAGAATTCCACAGAATTGCCAATAAATAAATAACGTCCCAAAACATTTTGATGTACTTGCAACTTGTTAACAGTTAACATACACTACTACAAGTTGGCCCTCGACTGCTATTATACCTGACTAGCAGTCGTCTGCGACTTCGTCCGCGTGACAACCTCTTAGGTACCCTTCCAATTTTAAAGACAGACTTTCATATAAAGTGTGCTCTTTCCCCGCTTCCCCTCTCAATTCAATTTTTATATAATTTCCCGTAAAGCAATATCTTCCGTCCCGTCCCGTGTATTAAAGATCTACATTTTTGTTAAACATTGTACGACACTAAAGAACATTAACATTAACAATATTTATTTATGGCAAGCTGATGTGTACAGCTTGATATTAAATAGTATATTTCACTCTTGAGTCTAGCTTTCAAATTAAACAAAAATAATTTTACAATCCGACACGCAGATCTACAGATTAGCCTGCTTAAACAAACGAACAAACTCTTCCGCTTTATATTAATAGTAATATAATAAATTGAACGAAGACCCAAATCTCAACTCCACTATCGTATTATCGTTTCTAACATGCAACAGCACACTTACCACAATGCTGACGCCTATGCAGCAGGCACTCGTACGTACGTGTCGCGTGTCGCGCTTTTTACAAATTTTGTATTATCTCCTAAACTATGTAACTAATGAACATACTGTAAAAGGCTAGACTATAAAACCCTGGTGATTATTAAATAATTTATTATGATAAGGATTTATGTTCAGTTGTATAAATATTACAGCCACGGCCGAACAGTCGTCTATATCATATTAGAAACGAGATGGATCGGTGACGTCACGCGCAGGCGCGGGGGATGGGAACAAATAAATACAACTGACATCTGTTCGTATGTAATGTATATCAAAGTATATACAGTGGTTAAAAAAACATATTTAAAATTTTTTACAGTCGTCTTAGTTAATCTCTAAACCGCGACAAAACTTCACGACATTTCATCAGGAATGCAAATTACACAAGTGAAGCCGCGGACGTCCGTTAGTTTGTTTCGACTGCACCGCTCGTGTCAGCCGGGCGGTACGAGCTGCCGTCGTTAACAACATGTGGAATAACATACTATTATTTTATATTTAGTATTAATTGAATATAAGGTGACGCTGAATTTTCTGCCAGCGTTGTAACTGGAGCAACTTTTACACATATCGATTACAATAGTGGCAAAAACTTATTAGTAGAACTAGTAAAAAAAAAATTTAAAATTACCAAAAAAATATGAACTGAGTTACAACACTGCATAACACCCTCCCCGCTCACCGCTCTGACGCCGCGACTGCGCGCGCGCAGCAGCGTGTGCTGCACTTGAAGCAAAGTTCATTGACCTCGGTACACACATCAGCCGATTTATTTTTGATCTGTATTGGAAAGTTTGTGTTGTGTTTCGTTCTTCATTTATTTATTAATTTATTCGACCAGCATGTCGATTATTGAAAAAAATACATGGTACGAACATCTCGTCGATCGTCCCCCTTCAGTTAGACTGTGCGATATGGCAAAATGTCATTGGAGGATACCGCATTCTGTTACATCCGCTTTGCAACCGTTGTATCGACACACTGTTCTAAAGTGTATTGTTACTACTACTAGTGTTTGTGAATGGTGTTATGCAGAATGTCGCAAGTGAGTGTAAACGTTGTAAGTAGTTCTACTTGTGCAGGCCGGCGCGCTTCGCCTCCAGCTCGTAGATGAGCAGGCGCCACATCTTTGCAACTACTAGTGTTTGTGAATGGTGTTATGCAGAATGTCGCAAGTGAGTGTAAACGTTGTAAGTAGTTCTACTTGTGCAGGCCGGCGCGCTTCGCCTCCAGCTCGTAGATGAGCAGGCGCCACATCTTTGCAACTACTAGTGTTTGTGAATGGTGTTATGCAGAATGTCGCAAGTGAGTGTAAACGTTGTAAGTAGTTCTACTTGTGCAGGCCGGCGCGCTTCGCCTCCAGCTCGTAGATGAGCAGGCGCCACATCTTTGCAACTACTAGTGTTTGTGAATGGTGTTATGCAGAATGTCGCAAGTGAGTGTAAACGTTGTAAGTAGTTCTACTTGTGCAGGCCGGCGCGCTTCGCCTCCAGCTCGTAGATGAGCAGGCGCCACATCTTTGCAACTACTAGTGTTTGTGAATGGTGTTATGCAGAATGTCGCAAGTGAGTGTAAACGTTGTAAGTAGTTCTACTTGTGCAGGCCGGCGCGCTTCGCCTCCAGCTCGTAGATGAGCAGGCGCCACATCTTTGCAACTACTAGTGTTTGTGAATGGTGTTATGCAGAATGTCGCAAGTGAGTGTAAACGTTGTAAGTAGTTCTACTTGTGCAGGCCGGCGCGCTTCGCCTCCAGCTCGTAGATGAGCAGGCGCCACATCTTCACCACGAACACCTCGGCCTCCTCGTCCAGCACCATCTGCACGTCGTCCAGGATGCCCTGCGGCGCCGAGCCCGCCAGCACCTTGCTGCAGATGAAGTCCACCAGCGTGGGCTCCGGCTCGCCGATGTACTCGATGATCTTCTTGTTGATCCACGGCCGGATCCTCTTCTCCATCAGCACGCTGTCGATCTGATCGAACGAACAAAAAAACAATATTATCATTTCAATTCTCAATTCTAATTAATTATTTCCGACCGACTTCATAGATGCTTAAGTAAATTAAAGCAACTAAATGACACAGTTATTTTTTACTTTTTAGTGCGTTTTGAGTCGGTTCTATTTTTTTACTAAAAATTTTTGATAATTCTTCTTTGTTGGAAAGGAGATAGTCCGATGGTGTACCATGACAACAAAACCAGGATCCCGTCGAGATCGAGGTGATGGGATCCCGTCGAGATCGAGGTGATGGGATCCCGTCGAGATCGAGGTGATGGGATCCCGTCGAGATCGAGGTGATGGGATCCCGTCGAGATCGACGTGATGGGATCCCGTCGAGATCGAGGGGAACTGTCAGAAACTGTAGGGACAACTAGTACATTTGTTAATTTTTGTTTATAATTTAAAGCACTATAATTTAATATATTATAGGTAGAGTCGAGTCGTCGGAATACAGATAAGGGAACTAGTTAAAGGTGCGGACAGACCTGAGGCGCGGGTAGAGGGGGGGCGTGCTTCGAGCGCGTCTGAACATGTGTGAACACAGGTTGGAGTGATTCTACCACCGGCTCGGAAGGCAGGTCTGTTGAGAAGAGCCGGCAACAAACTCAACAGTTGCTCTTTTATAATATTTCATTTTTACAATATTAACTGTATTATTACATAAAATTATTTATCTCACTTCTTGTGTGAAGTTGTGGTTTATGTTGATGGTAACTAGGCTGTGAACAGGGGAAGGACAGTAGAAGAAAGACTACCTTGCGATTGCGATTACCTAGGTCTGGTGATGAAGACGAAGGACAGTTAAGGGTTCTCCTCAATTGTTTACAGTTAAGGAGTACCTTACTATTCGAAGACAGCTAGACCAATTTCATTAATAATTTTTTGTTTGAAAGTGCATATTTTCCAGTTGGATGAATGTTTACCAAGTCATGATCTGATGAACTCTTGGGAAACTCAGGGGGCTCTTCAAACTTTATAAGATTATTTGCAGTGATTTTGGTATTTTATGAGTGGCTGGCGAACATCGGTTTCCGTCATTTAGTTACTTTAATTTACTTAACCATATGTATGAAATCGATGGCTCCGAAGCTGTATATACGTCTGTGCCTGAGTGCGTGCGTGCGTGCGTACGTGAGCGTGCGAGCGCGTGCGTGCATGTGTGAGTGTGTGTGCGCGTATGCGTGAGTGCGTGCGCGTGTGCGTGAGTGCGTGCGCGTGTGCGTAAGTGTGTGCGCGTCTGCGTGAGTGCGTGCGCGTGTGCGTGCGCGTGTGCGCGTGTGCGTGAGTGCTTGCGTGAGTGCGTGCGCGTGTGCGTGAGTGCGTGCGCGTCTGCGTGAGTGCTTGCGTGAGTGCGTGCGCGTGTGCGTGAATGCGTGCGCGTGTGCGTGAGTGCATGCGCGTGTGCGTACGTGCGTGCGTACGTGAGCGTGCGAGCGCGTGCGTGCATGTGTAAGTGTGCGTGCGCGTGTGCGTGAGTACGTGTGCGTGTGCGTGCGCGTGTGCGCGAGTGCGTGTGCCTGTGTGCGTGCGTGCGTGCGTACGTGAGCTTGCGAGCGCGTGCGTGCATGTGTGAGTACGTGCGCGTGTGCGTGAGTGCGTGCGCGTGTGCGTGTGTGCCTGCGCGTGTGCGTGTGCGGAAGTAGCGGAACGTCGTGACCTGTCGCAACACAATACCTGTTCGGTGTCGAGCTGGTACTGGAACAGCTGCTCCTTCTGCGTGGGGATCTTGTCGATCAGGCTTTTGATGTGCTTCCGCTTCTCCTCCGCGCACTTGTCGCCCTTTTCCGTCTTCTCTCCTTTCTCCGACTTCTCCCCCTTCTCCGGCTTCTCTCCGCTCTTGTCGCTCTTTTCATTCTTCTCGCCCTTGTCGGAGCGCTCGCTGCTGTCGGCCTTTTTACTCTTGTCTTTATCCTTTTTGTCTTTGCCTGGAACGATCACGTTTGTCATATACAACATTAGTGTGTAAACAATGTCTACGACCCGCAGGCCGCCGAGTATTACAACTGACGCAACAAATGTAATGGATGATCTTTTCCCTGCAAAATCCGGGAGAAATATGTGAAAGCTTGTGCCAGTTTTATTGAATGGAGAAATGCAAGAGGTTTTGACGACCTCCGTGGCGCAGTGGTATGCGCGGTGGATTTATAAGACGGAGGTCCTGGGTTCGATTCCCGGCGGGGCAGATTGAGATTTTTCACTTAACATCAGGTGTGATAGCAGTCAAGGTCCAACTTTTAGACGATAAAAAAAAGGTGCCAAGAATTTCTCATAATATGTGTTTTTTGCCTACTCCGCCTAAATGTGTAAAGGTTTGGACTTTTAACAGTGCAGAATATATAATCTACAACAGTCCCTATTCCTAACACAACTCTAACATAACAATACATTTTTATATAAATGTAAATATGTTATGAAAAGTAAATTGCATATGTGTTTGGTTCGGGCGACGTGCCTCCTCTGCGCCACACTGTGTGCATACGTACCGCGGTGGTGGCCGTGGTGCGCGTGGTGCGCGTGCGCGTGCGGTGGTGCAGCATGGGCAAGACTGTGCATGGAGGTGCGCTGCTGCCCGCACTGAGTGCATACGTACCGCGGTGGTGGCCGTGGTGCGCGTGGTGCGCGTGCGCGTGCGGTGGTGCAGCATGGGCAAGACTGTGCATGGAGGTGCGCTGCTGCCCGCACTGAGTGCATACGTACCGCGGTGGTGGCCGTGGTGCGCGTGGTGCGCGTGCGCGTGCGGCGGTGCAGCATGGGCAAGACTGTGCATGGAGGTGCGCTGCTGCCCGCACTGTGTGCATACGTACCGCGGTGGTGGCCGTGGTGCGCGTGGTGCGCGTGCGCGTGCGCGTGCGGCGGTGCAGCATGGGCAAGACTGTGCATGGAGGTGCGCTGCTGCCCGCACTGTGTGCGTACGTACCGCGGTGGTGGCCGTGGTGCGCGTGCGCGTGCGCGTGCGGCGCGTGGCGCTGCTGCTCACACTGTGTGCGTACGTACCGCGGTGGTGGCCGTGGTGCGCGTGGTGCGCGTGCGCGTGCGCGTGCGGCGCGTGGCGCTGCTGCTCACACTGTGTGCGTACGTACCGCGGTGGTGGCCGTGGTGCGCGTGGTGCGCGTGCGCGTGCGCGTGCGGCGGGTGCTCGTCGTCCTCGTCGGCGAAGGCCGCATGCACGCGCGCGTGCGGCGGGTGCGCGTGCGCGGCGGGCGCGTGCGCGGCGTGCGGCGCGTGGCGGAAGCTGATGCTGATGGGCGAGCTGCCGGCGCTGGCGCTGGCGGCGGGCGCGGGCGGGTCGGCGGAGGGCGGGCGCGGGGGCGTGCCGCCGGGCGGCGGCGGCGTGTCGGGCGCGCGGTGGCGGCGCTTGCGGTGCTTGCGGCGCGGCTCGGGCGCGGGCGCGGGCGCGGGCGGCGGCGTGAGGCTGCCGGGGGGCGAGGCGGGCGAGGCGCGCGAGGCGGGCGAGGCGCGCGAGGCGGGCGAGGCGGCGGGCGGCGGGTCGGCGGCGCCGCTGGAGTCCGAGTCGATGGGCTCGGCCTCGGTGGGCAGCTCGCGCGAGGCCTGCGCGCGCAGGTAGCGCTCGCGCTCGCGCTCGAGTCGCTCGCGCGCCTCCTGCCGCGCCTGCTCGCGGCGGCGCGCGCGCTGCAGCTCGCGCTCGCGCTGCAGCTCGCCGGCCAGCGTCACGTCGAGCAGCGGGCGCGGCCGGTACTGCTCGTCGCGCAGGCGCCGCGCGCGCTCGAACTCGGCGCGCGCGGCGGGGTCGTCGGGCGCGCGCGCTCCGAACACGGCGCGGCGCAGCTGCTCCAGCTCGTCCTGCTCGCGCGCCCGCTCGCGCGCGTCGGCCTCCGCCTCGCGCACGCGCGCGCCCAGGCGGCGCTGCAGCTCCTTGCCGCGGTAGTACTTGTGGTCGTCGCGCTCGTCGTCGTAGTCCTCCAGGAACTGCTTGAGGCGCTTGGCCTCTCGCTCGCGCTCCTCCTCGCGGCAGCGCTCGCGCTCTCGCTCGCGCTCGTAGTCCTTGCCCTTGCGCCGCTCGCGACTCTCCCAGGCGCGCAGGCGCTCCTGGTAGGCCGCCTCCTTCTCGCGCGCCTTCTTCTCGAGGCGCTTCTTGTCGCGCGCCTCCTCCTCCAGCTCCTTGTCGCGCTTGGCGTCCGCCTCGCCGCGGCCGCGCGACCGCTCTCGCTCCCGCTCCCGCTCCCGCTCCCGGTCCCGATCCCGGTCCCGGTCCCGCTCCCGCTCACGCTCCCTGCCGTACATACCATTCAATAAAACTCCAGAGCCGGTGCAAACGAAATTTATGTCACATCGGTTTGACATCAATCAAAATGTATGATGTTACTATTTTAAATAAGGGCCACAGTACTATGTTTGAAAATGTCTTCAAGTACTGTCGGTCTCCCTGCCGCACCCCCCCCCCGTGCCAATAGTGAACGCCTAGTTTTTACTAACTATACTTACACTTTTGGAAGAGATGTTTTTACGGCATTTATATATATGTTTTGTTTACACCATTAAGAAAAAAGAAATATGTCCGGTCTAGATGTCGAAATAGCTAAGTCTTCCGGGATTTTATAGTGCTTATCATACGTGTCCATTAATATAGTCCAATCAGGAGCAGAGCCCAGAATTGAATAAGGCTTGCTGGTGGAATTTGTACTTGAGCCTGCTTTAACGAAGTTAGTTTGTCTTTTATTCGTCGTCAACCCTTTTTTGAGTTCCAGCTACTGAAAGGCTTATAGCTTCACGTATGATTTCTAGTACTCTGTCGTGGCAGAACTCACCTAAGTTGAACCACTGATTTTGCATTTCTAAGTTCATGGCATGCACTTTGTAGTTGTCATCCTCATCTTGTTTAAGAAAAGATTTTATTATGTCTTGTTCTGTCTTGCACCCAACCCGGTTCTATTTACCTGAGCCCCTGCCATACATTGTTTGTAAAATTGAAGCCTAGAGTCAAGTGTTCCGGCACTCTCGTCTTTAGGAAGTGATGCAACTAGTTCGTCCTGGGACTTAACTAGAATGTGCGTTCTGGTAACTCTGAGGTGTTTATAGAGTTCCGATAGTCTTTTTAGTTTTAACCCAAAATTGGTGTAATCTCTGAATTGGCAATGCTTCAGCAATAGTGGTGACGCTTTGGCCACGAATAAAGATACCCGGATCATAGGATGTAAATTTAGTATTTCGTCTCCCCAGACACAGACAGTGACATTTGCTTGAATTCGTCCTCAGCCTATCAGTCCATGTACAGAACTCATCCACTACATTCTATTGTATTGTTTATTTCCTCTATGGCGGGTGGAATACTTTGTAAGTTCGCCAGAGGATTGTTAAGACTCCCCTGTCTTGGTACCTCAACCTTGGAGGTTATCAATTCAACCCGTATGTATGTAATATTTCCAGAACAGCCCAGTTTTCGCATATGTTAGTCTATATCGGTGTCTGAACAAATGTGCCAAAGTTCAAAAGTGTATGTATGTGTGTATTTATGTTTGGGGAGGCATATCTCCGGAACTACAAATCCGATTTAAGTAATTCTTTCTTTAACCGACGAAAAAAAACGGAGGAGGATCTCAATTCGGCACATATATCATAACTTTTTACAGAGTTGTCAGATTTTGATAATTCTTTTTTTATTAGAAAGGGCACACTTCCAAGGTGGACCACCTTCATTGTCATCATGTTAGGATCTGATCTGACGATGATATCCTGGAAAAATTTAAGGAACTCTTTAAATTGTCTAGGCACACTTGCAACGATTTCGGTTTTTGTGTTAGTATCGGTAGCTTTTTGGCTACAAGTGCGGTATAACATACTATGACAGTATAGTACGAGTACGTTACTACAAACTGCTTTACTACGTTAACTAAATGTTCTTTAAACTTGCTGGCACCGACTTCATAGATATGCTTAAGTAAATTAAAGCAACTAAATGACACAGTTATTTTTTACTTTTTAGTGCGTTTTGAGTCGGTTCTACTTTTTGTTAAAAAATTTTTTGTTGTACTAGATATTGTTCAACTTAATATAACGGAATACTTAACTTTTTAACTTAAATAACTTTTTTTACAGAAGAGGCCGATTTTGAAATTTTTTTTATTAGAAAGGGTACACTTACAAAGGGTACACTTGGGGTGTGGATGTTGAACGCTACGCTCAGACGTGCAGGCTGGGCTACAGAGCCTCAACATAAGTTGACCCATACACGTCCTAGCTGTTGAGTCCCCTCTGCCCGCTTAATCACTACATTGTTGGGGTTGGGCGGACAGAGCGGCCTCAGTCGTACATCCCGGGCAATGTTGCAGTTGCTAACGAGCCAGCACCATTTTTAAATTTACCTCGGACTGCAATAGCTGAGTATGGACATGGCGGTACGGACTGCGACTTCCCCCGCAGTTTGTACGTCCTCTATCCCCCCCCCCTCTACCTTCGTTCCATCAATTACCTTCCTTCCAAACAATAAATTCTCTTCCCCCCCTCTTAGACATAATGGACGTGGACAAAAATATTGATGAACTACCCCAGGAGGGTACCGTTCCCCCCCATAAGAACGGAGACCCCCTCGCTGGGGCGACTGATCAGCTAACATCGACCCGGACAGTCGCCTCAGGCTGCCCCTCGTATTCTGGGGAGGGCACTGATTCACGCGAATTATCGTCACCGCCCGGAGGACCGGTTAATGACCTCCAAAGTAACATAAGGAAGCTACAACTGCGGGAGGAGGACCTTTTGAGGTCGCCGCCGTCACAGTCGTCAGGCCGTGCTGGCGCCGGCTTCACTGTGGTCCGATCCAAGCGAAGTATAAAAAGAGAAAGAGCAAAGTTAAGAAGGCAAAATGCCGCGTCGGAATCGCCACTGACATTTCAGCGGCCGGCGGGAGATATTCCGCCGGTAGCTGGAGGATCAGGGGCGGTCCGACCACCAAAAGTCAAACGACAAGGAACCGATCCAGAGGAGCAGAGACCAGCGAAACGTCGCAACCCAAGGTCACAGGACGGACCGCGAAACACCGCAAGGGAGTTGAGCGAACTGGCCGTGGCCATTTTCAGGGATGACGGTGTCCTGGTCGATACTGACCTGGCGGATGAGATCAGGGCAAGACTGAGCAAACTAATCTTGAAGGCCATTAGAGAGAAAGTTGACAGCGAAAAGTTACACTTCGCTGCCTCGGGGCTGGTGTCGGAGGGCTTTTTCCTTGTTACACCGGCTAACGAGTTGTCGAGGGACTGGCTGCTGTCCTGTGACATAGGTCTATACAATGGCGTTCCGATTAGGATGCTCAGGCGAGACAGGGCCAAGATTGCGATATGGCTGCCGGCAACCAAACATAGGTTGGATGAGCCGTTGGCGCACATTCAAGGCCAAAATGAACAAAGGACTGACCTGCAGATCTCCGAGTGGAATCTTATAGTCAGGGAGCCCCTCCCTCTGGGGGAGCGACTGATTGTGGGAGTCCCGCACGAGATCTGCAAAGTCTTTGACAAGGGCGAAGTCTGGCTATTTTGTGAACTTACAAAGATTCAGGCCAGACTTCTCAAAGGAAAGAAAAAAGAAAGCCTTACGAATGTGGACACTACACAATGCCCACCGACGGGCGTGGTCGGCGGCAGCTCGGAGCCGGGAACATCGTATACGGATTCCCAAAGCAGCAGAGGTGCCAGTGGGGACAATAGTACCCCCCCACAGTGCCCTCTGTTCACGGGTGCACCCGGAACGTAGGACCCGTTACGAGCTGGAGCCGGCACACAAAAGAGTCAGCACATGCGTGGTGGCGAGAAACTTGCGGGGCCCTCTAAGGGATTCCGATGAGGGACTCAACATCAACATGTGCTGAAGAAATTACACTACACCTAGCACACTCAAACACACATACATAACATTCTCACCAATTAAAAACCACTCATACACACAGAAACACACACACACCTTAAGAATACTCCAGTTAAACCTGCATCACTGCAGGGAGGCCATGGTTGAGCTTTGTCAATTTGTGGTAAGGAAGAAAATTGACCTGGCCCTGTTACAAGAGCCATATGTCGCTATGGGACGCGTGGCGGGCATTGGAAGCCTGGGTGGAGACATAATCGTCCATTGTGATGGTGAGTCAAATCCCAGAACTTGCGTCTATGCCAGTAACAGGATCAAGTCATTAGGACTAATAGCAAATGAGTGTTACATAGACCTCGTGGCAGTGGAATTGAACATTCCGCTAGATGAGGGACATAAGAAGAGAGTGGCTTTTATCTCGGCTTACATCCCTAGTGAGACAGAATTCACTCCACCAACGAGAGAACTGGAAGAAACTATAACTAAATACAGAGGTGAGGGAACTCCTATAATTATTGGGTGCGACGCTAACTCACATCATTTGGCGTGGGGAAGTACTAACACTAATACTAAAGGAGAGTTACTATTAGAATTTATTGCAGGCACCGGTCTTGAGATTATGAACATAGGTAACACAAGTACTTTTGTCACAAGATCAAGACAGGAAGTACTAGACATCACACTAGCAACTAATGATATTTCCAAATATATCAAAGAGTGGAAGGTTGATCTAGAGGAATCTTTCTCGGATCATCGCAGGATAACATTCCATATAGACAGCTATGTGGAAAAAGTATTATTAAGGAACGCAAGGAAAACGGACTGGAAGCTATTTGCTACACTGCTAAGTGAATGGAGACCAGATCGCAGGTTCTACAATAGCGTAAAAGAAATTGAAGAATGTGCAAAGGAACTAGAGGTAAAATTGGTGGACGCCTACAAAACAGCATGTCCATCGAGAGAGATAAAACTGGGGAGAGGTCAACCCTGGTGGAACAAAGATCTAAAGAAGAATAGGAAGAAAGTGCGCAGAGCTCTCAGAGTCGCTCTCAAAAACGACGACGATGGTAGCTGGGAGGAATACAGAAGAAAAAGGACCTCTTTCCGAAACAAGTGCAGGAAGGAAGAAAGAAAGGGCTGGCACACTTACTGTGAGGGTGTAACGGAATATCCAGAAGCGGCCCGTCTAGTAAGGGTTCTAGCCAAGGACAAAACTTGCAAACTCGGTAGTATTATGATAGATGATGAACTAGTTTCTGATCCGAAACTAGTATTAAGCAAAATGATGGAGACACATTTTCCAGACTGTCAAGAATCAGAACACGAAGAAAATCTGCCCACAATTGCCGATCTAAACTGGGCGGCCGTTGAGGACATTATCACCCCAGAACAACTCGAATGGAGCATTAACTCATTTGCTCCATATAAAGCAGCAGGCCCTGATGGTATCTTTCCGAAGATGCTGCAGGCAGCATTCGAGACTATAAAAGAAACCTTATTAGCGCTATTCAGAGCAAGTCTAGCTAGTGGATACTTGCCGTCAAACTGGTGCAGAGTTAAGGCGGTATTTATTCCGAAGCCAGCAAAGACAACTTACCAAGAAGCAAAATCCTTTCATTCTTAAAGGTTTGGAAAAAATCATTGATGGGTATATACGATCGAAAGTAGAATTAAGTACCTGGCCACTCCGCAATAACCAACACGCCTACATGACGGGTAAATCTACCGAAACTGCACTTCATAATCTAGTGGTCAGGATAGAAAGATCGCTTAACAACAAAGAAGTCGCACTTAGATGCTTCTTTGATATAGAAGGGGCATTCGACAAAGCGAACCGAGAAGCGATAAAAACAGCACTACACCGAGATGGTATAGATGACAAAGTACAAAGCTGGATCGTGAACATGTTAACACATAGAACGATATCAGCAGACTTAGGTGGAGAGACACTTACCATACGATCAACTAGGGGCTTTCCTCAAGGAGGATGCTTATCGCCTATCCTATGGTGTCTACTATTAGACTCATTAATAGTTAAAATTAATGACATGAAGATCTATATGCAGGCCTACTCTGATGATGGAGTACTCCTAGTCACAGGTAGAGACCTAAACACCGTAAGAGACATTATGAGTACAGGCATCAAAAGTACATTAGCTTGGTGTCAGGATAAAGGTCTTAACCTCAACCCTTTTAAAACCAAGCTAGTGCTGTTTACCAGGCGGAGAAACTCAAACTTTTTACCAATAAAGGTTAAAGGTGTTGAGTTAGAAAGTATAAAAGAAATTAAATATCTGGGGATAACTTTAGATAACACCCTAAGATTTAGGACGCATATTCAGGAACAATGCTCTAAAGCCAAAATAGCTCTAATGCAATGCAGAAGAGCTGTGGGCAGAACTTGGGGCATGAAGCCGGGTGTCATTAAATGGATATACACGGCTATTATATTGCCTAGAGTTCTGTACGGAGCTATCATATGGTGGCATAGAGCGGAAGCGAAAATAAATAGCAAAGAGCTAGGAAAAGTACAAAGATTAGCAACTCTTATGATCTCAGGCGCTATTAGGACAACACCATCTGCAGCGCTGGAGGTCCTTATGGGATTGCATCCTTTAGACTTAGTGGCAAAAAAGATTGCTTTAGGACAATGGTATAGAATGAAAGTGTCTAAACAATGGAAAGGCAACTTCATGGACAAAGGACATACAGTTTTAGACAAAATCTACGGAGAAAAACTGTCGATGATAATCAGCAATAATGATCTTATCAAGAGACAGCGTATCTTCGACAAGAAATATAGAATACATATAGGATCAAGGGAGACATGGAAGACTGATGCCGCTCACAAAGGTAGCATCATTTGCTACACAGATGGATCAAGGCGGGAATCCACAAAGCTTAGTGGTGCGGGAGTCTTTTACAGCACCATGTTAAATAAGAACCAAGCCATCAGTCTGGGCAAATTTGCAAGCATCTTCCAGGCTGAGACATATGCCATTATGGCTTGTGCCTCAAGTCTAATAGAATTAACGGACATAGGAAGCAAAGACGTAATCATATATAGTGATAGTCAAGCTGCACTAAAAGCGCTTAACAGAAAGAATACCACTTCAGCCTTAGTAAGAGAATGCAAGAATATACTGAACTCTCTGGCTGAAAAGACAACAGTTACCATTGCCTGGGTCCCTGGACACCAAGGGAACGACGGCAATGACAAAGCAGATGAACTAGCTAGAAGGGGCGCTAGTCTTGACTTTCACGGACCAGAGCCCTGCTTACCCATTCCGTATAATATAACAAAGCGGGTAATCGAAGGTATTATAGAAAGAGAGTCGAATGCAAGATGGAACAGCTCAACACAGTACAGGCAATCAAAAATGTTCCTGAAGGCATACGACAAGAAGAAGACAATGCATCTACTGTCACAAAGCAGAACCAACATAGCACTAGTAGTAGGCATGACAACTGGGCACTGTCTGCTCAATAGGCATCTCAAGATAATGGGAATTAAGGATGATCCTTCGTGTCCAGAGTGTGGCGAAGAGGAGACCAGTTATCACTTCATAGCTGAGTGTCCCATGTACGCGCTGGTAAGATGGGAGATACTAGGTAAGGATAGAATTAGTGAAGCAGACCTGACGAACCTCACCATAGGGGGAATTGTTAGGTTCACGAAGGCTACAGGTAGGCTTGAGGGGGGGGCACTGTCGGGACACCAGTGAACCTGTGTCTCAACCACGGGAATTGGGTGGAATGGTTCTAATGAGGACTGACCACCCGTCTGGCCTTGACAGACGTCCCCTCTAGAAATATATATATAAGGGTACACTTCCAAAATGGTCCCATAGACATCATGTTAGGATCTGACGATGACATCTTGGTTTAATCGAAGGAAATCTTCAAACAACATCGGCACATTGGCAGCGATGTCGGTAGTTCATAAGTGGCTGGCGAATATTGGTACTCATGGTTTGGAACGAGTAAGTTTACGTATGGTCGTTGTCGATAAACCACTAAAAAGTATGAAAAAAAAATTTCATAAAAAATTAAACCTACTTCAAAACACGCTGAAAAGTAAAAAAAAAATGCGTCATTTAGTTACTTTAATTTACTTAAAGGTATCTATGAAGTCCGTGAATTTTTTTGTCGGAAAGGAGATAGTTGGGTGGTGGTACCAATAAGGAAACCAGGATCTGATGATGGGATCCTGGAGAAACCGAGGGAAATTTTCAAAAATTGTAGGGACAACAAGCACATTTGTTGATTTTTTCGGTAAGTATTTAAAAGCACTACAATTTGATGAAGGGTTGGAGGCGATCTGATGATGGAGCCGATCTACAGATAGGGAAACTCCTCAACGATTTACTGCAGTTACCTTGTGTTTGGGCTTAACGAATTTGCCTTCATGAGAACTTTGCATGTAGATGGCCTGTGACTGTCATTGAGGGTTTGGTGATGAAGACGAGGATAGTTAAGGGAGCTCCTTAACGGTTTACCGCAGCTAACTTTTGATTAGGCTTGATTAAATTCATGATCTGATGATGAGATCCTTGGGAAACTTGAAGGCACTTTTTCAGCGATGTCCGAATTTTATAAGTGACTGGCTAATATTGGTACCTATGGTTTACTACGAGCAAGTTTCACGTATGTTCGTAGCCGATAAATCACTAAAAAGTATTAAATATATTAAAAATTAAAACGCCTTCAAAACTCACTAAAAAAAAAATTGCATTTAGTTACTTTAATTTTCTTAACCATATCTACGAAGTGGGTGCCCTCCAAGTTTTGGTAACGTCTTTAAAGCAGAAAGCTCAGGTGGCAGGAGCTTTGAAGGCGTTTATATTAGTTATTAAATTTTTTGAATAAAATAGTTAGTCTGTTTGATCAAATTACTTGATTGTCTATGGCCTGCATAAGATATCTCACCTCTCGCGGTCCCGCTCCCGCTCCCTCTCCCGCTCTCTCTCGCGCACCTCGCGTTCTCTCTCCCTCTCGCGAATTTCCCTGTAAACAATTACCTGCTTGAATACCTACAATTGGATAAAGTGCATAACACGACAGTATCTCCCCGCGCTCACCTCTCGCGCTCCCTCTCCCTCTCGCGCTCCCGCTCCCGCTCGCGCTCCCGCTCCCGGTCCCGCTCCTCTCGCTCCCGCTCACGCTCCTTGTCGCGCTCCTCGCGCCGATCCTTGCTCCTGCGCGAACAATAACGAATCATCAAACCGAGTCCTCGCGCTGAGAGGGCCACGTCTGTCGCGACACTCGCCTGGAGCCGCTCCTTCGCCGCCGCTCCTTGTCCCGCTCCCGCTCGCGCTCGCGCTCGCGCTCCTTCTCCCTGTCCTTGTCTCGCTCCTTGTCCTTGTCGCGCTCCTTGTCCTTGTCGCGCTCCTTGTCCTTGTCGCGCTCGGGCTTGTCGTCCTTGTCCCGCTTGCGGCGCACCACCACGTCGGCCTCCTCCTGCACAAAGCGTGCTCTTCACGTGTGTCCGCCCCGCGCGTCGCTCCACGGAGCCGCGGCGGGGGGAGGAAAAGCCCTAAGTGTTGACAAGCAGAATTCGTTTAATAGAATTATGTGGGGTGCGTCGTCGTTACGAGTCTAGACCGTGGCGTTCGTCGTCCGCGTGCGCACGATCGGTCACGGCCGAAGCCGGCCCCGACTCCTACGTCGAGTTTTTACAGAGGAGGCTGGTTGACCTTTAAGCGAGAGGAATAAACAGAAAATTTTAATATATATAATAATAAAGTATTGCATCGGTGGCGGCGCGGCGCTGCACCTGCGGGAACCGAACGACACTCGACCTCTCTCGCTGCTACCAAAACACAATGCGGCACTTACGCGGGCTCCCGGTGCGGCGGCGGCGGCGGCGGCGCGCGGCGGCTCCCGGCGGCAGGCGGCGGCGCTCCTCGCTCGTGGCGCCGCCCCGAATATGGACGAGCGACCGACGGCTGCACCGGTCGAGACGCGTCGGACAGGGAGGAATCGCTTCGAGGTATTGTTTCGACGAGTCTCGACCGGTGGCGTGCCGAATGACAAAGTAATATAATTACATTGTAGCAAGTACACAACAGTGTGGAGTGCCCGGCGCGCCGCCGGCGGGGAGCGGCGCGCGCGGCCCGGCCGTGCGGCGCGCGACCGACCGCTCCGACCTGTCGAACCGCGCTCGAGACTCTACCGAACATTTTCACGCTATTCATGGTGCATTATAAATGGTAGCGAACAATTTACGTCCTTAAACTGGAATATGAAGTGTCCCGCCGCTCGTCCCGGCGGAGGGCGGGGAGGGCGGGGAGGGCGGGAGGACGGGCGTTCGGAGCGGTCGGAGCGGTCGGTTTGGAGTGTTTACAAATTGCAAACAAAATTTGATACCTAAAAAGCTTTAGAGTGAATGTGCGAAATGATAAAGATGTAAGAGAAATCTGTTTAAATACATACCGCCTACACTACCCGCGCGCTCGGTCTATGGACCGCCTACACTACCCGCGCGCTCGGTCTATGGACCGCCTACACTACCCGCGCGCTCGGTCTATGGACCGCCTACACTACCCGCGCGCTCGGTCCATGGACCGCCTACACTACCCGCGCGCTCGGTCCATGGACCGCCTACACTACCCGCGCGCTCGGTCCATGGACCGCCTACACTACCCGCGCGCTCGGTCCATGGACCGCCTACACTACCCGCGCGCTCGGTCCATGGACCGCCTACACTACCCGCGCGCTCGGTCCATGGACCGCCTACACTACCCGCGCGCTCGGTCTATGGACCGCCTCCCGCGCGCTCGGTCCATGGACCGCCTACACTACCCGCGCGCTCGGTCCATGGACCGCCTACACTACCCGCGCGCTCGGTCCATGGACCGCCTACACTACCCGCGCGCTCGGTCCATGGACCGCCTACACTACCCGCGCGCTCGGTCCATGGACCGCCTACACTACCCGCGCGCTCGGTCTATGGACCGCCTCCCGCGCGCTCGATCCATGGACCGCCTACACTACCCGCGCGCTCGGTCCATGGACCGCCTACACTACCCGCGCGCTCGGTCCATGGACCGCCTACACTACCCGCGCGCTCGGTCCATGGACCGCCTACACTACCCGCGCGCTCGGTCCATGGACCGCCTACACTACCCGCGCGCTCGGTCTATGGACCGCCTCCCGCGCGCTCGATCCATGGACCGCCTACACTACCCGCGCGCTCGGTCCATGGACCGCCTACACTACCCGCGCGCTCGGTCCATAGACCGCCTCCCACGCGCTCGGTCCATGGACCGCCTACACTACCCGCGCGCTCGGTCCATGGACCGCCTACACTACCCGCGCGCTCGGTCCATAGACCGCCTCCCACGCGCTCGGTCCATGGACCGCCTACACTACCCGCGCGCTCGGTCCATGGACCGCCTACACTACCCGCGCGCTCGGTCCATGGACCGCCTACACTACCCGCGCGCTCGGTCTATGGACCGCCTCCCGCGCGCTCGATCCATGGACCGCCTACACTACCCGCGCGCTCGGTCTATGGACCGCCTACACTACCCGCGCGCTCGGTCCATAGACCGCCTCCCACGCGCTCGGTCCATGGACCGCCTACACTACCCGCGCGCTCGGTCCATGGACCGCCTACACTACCCGCGCGCTCGGTCCATAGACCGCCTCCCACGCGCTCGGTCCATGGACCGCCTACACTACCCGCGCGCTCGGTCTATGGACCGCCTACACTACCCGCGCGCTCGGTCCATGGACCGCCTACACTACCCGCGCGCTCGGTCCATGGACCGCCTACACTACCCGCGCGCTCGGTCCATGGACCGCCTACACTACCCGCGCGCTCGGTCCATGGACCGCCTACACTACCCGCGCGCTCGGTCCATGGACCGCCTACACTACCCACGCGCTCGGTCCATGGACCGCCTACACTACCCGCGCGCTCGGTCCATGGACCGCCTACACTACCCGCGCGCTCGGTCCATAGACCGCCTCCCACGCGCTCGGTCCATGGACCGCCTACACTACCCGCGCGCTCGGTCCATGGACCGCCTACACTACCCGCGCGCTCGGTCCATGGACCGCCTACACTACCCGCGCGCTCGGTCCATAGACCGCCTCCCACGCGCTCGGTCCATGGACCGCCTACACTACCCGCGCGCTCGGTCCATGGACCGCCTACACTACCCGCGCGCTCGGTCCATAGACCGCCTCCCACGCGCTCGGTCCATGGACCGCCTACACTACCCGCGCGCTCGGTCCATGGACCGCCTACACTACCCGCGCGCTCGGTCCATAGACCGCCTCCCACGCGCTCGGTCCATGGACCGCCTACACTACCCGCGCGCTCGGTCTATGGACCGCCTACACTACCCGCGCGCTCGGTCCATGGACCGCCTACACTACCCGCGCGCTCGGTCCATGGACCGCCTACACTACCCGCGCGCTCGGTCCATGGACCGCCTACACTACCCGCGCGCTCGGTCCATGGACCGCCTACACTACCCGCGCGCTCGGTCCATGGACCGCCTACACTACCCGCGCGCTCGGTCCATGGACCGCCTACACTACCCGCGCGCTCGGTCCATGGACCGCCTACACTACCCGCGCGCTCGGTCCATAGACCGCCTCCCACGCGCTCGGTCCATGGACCGCCTACACTACCCGCGCGCTCGGTCCATGGACCGCCTACACTACCCGCGCGCTCGGTCCATGGACCGCCTACACTACCCGCGCGCTCGGTCCATAGACCGCCTCCCACGCGCTCGGTCCATGGACCGCCTACACTACCCGCGCGCTCGGTCTATGGACCGCCTACACTACCCGCGCGCTCGGTCCATGGACCGCCTACACTACCCGCGCGCTCGGTCCATGGACCGCCTACACTACCCGCGCGCTCGGTCCATGGACCGCCTACACTACCCGCGCGCTCGGTCCATGGACCGCCTACACTACCCGCGCGCTCGGTCCATGGACCGCCTACACTACCCGCGCGCTCGGTCCATGGACCGCCTACACTACCCGCGCGCTCGGTCCATAGACCGCCTCCCACGCGCTCGGTCCATGGACCGCCTACACTACCCGCGCGCTCGGTCCATGGACCGCCTACACTACCCGCGCGCTCGGTCCATGGACCGCCTACACTACCCGCGCGCTCGGTCCATAGACCGCCTCCCACGCGCTCGGTCCATGGACCGCCTACACTACCCGCGCGCTCGGTCTATGGACCGCCTCCCGCGCGCTCGGTCCATGGACCACCTAGATTACTCTAATTGCCGCCCGCGCTACGCGAAACATATACTGATATCAGAACGAAAGATTTCAATAATTAAGTATTTTTATTAACTAATATATATATAATATATTATGTTTATCTTTGTGTAATGTGTTTATTATTTCAGTCGCGTTGTATGTTTGCGTATTTCAGTAATAGATATATCTGTCTGTTGATGACATATATATTTTTTTCTTACTTCACATAATAAGCAAAAAGCTAATGGCGTGCTGCACCTGTCGAGCGCGGGATTGGATTGAAGGCAGTAGCGGTCGGTACAAGTGCTGCAGCGTGCTACAGGTCCGCCGGGCGCGACACAAACGAAACACTCACACGATAGATAACAATTAATGAATAACTACCACATAGGGATTCATATGAAAGAGAAGAAGTCCCCTGTCAAATTTCAAATAGCAATATCATACATCACCCCGTGCAGTAATTATTTACACATTTGTGCCGCGCCCGGGGGGAGGCCTGCCTGCGCCTCTCGGTCAGATTCATTATCAAGTCACACAGACACATGTTCAGATTTAGTATAGAATATTATAATATATTGTAGTACAGAAAATAACTTCACCGTGTGTGGCTGCCTCGGCGACCGCACCTACACAAACTTCGTCAGCGTCGTTCGCCGGTCCTGAATCAAACATTATCCAACATTCCTGGGCTGCCTGGCATTTCCGTTTCCCAACACGACTACGTTTCGTTGAATGTTATCGAGCACCCGCCCGCGTTAGCTGAAAGGCGAATACGAACTCCCGGTGCTAATTTATAACAAGTAATCTAAGCTTAGACAAGTTCGAGGCGCTGTGCGGCGCCGGCGGGCGGGGACCGCGCGGGGGGCGCGCGTGCGGCGGCGCGGGGCATTACCTTCATGCTCTCTCGGAACTTGCCAATCTCGCGGTGGATGACGTCGCGCTTCTCCTCCGAGATGTCGGCCTCCTCCAGCACGCGCGCCGTCTTGCTGATGGCCTCCTCTGCGTGCAGAGAGAGAGCGTCAGTGTGTGCGTGTACAGATAGTGACAGTACGCGCTCGCGCACGCGCGCACACTCACCCTTCTGCAGCAGCTCGTAGTTGTTGATGTCCTCCTGGTAGTCGCGGTACAGCTGCTGCAGCCGGCGCTCGGCCGCCTCGTCCGCGGCGCGCGCGCGCGCGTCCGGGTGCGCGGCGGGGTCGCTGGGCGCCGCGTCGGCCAGGCGCCGCTGCTCGCTCTGGTACGAGTCCACGAGCGCCTGCATCTTGCCGTCCGTGCGCGCCAGCAGCGTCTTGTCGGCCAGCGCGCGGTCGTGCAGCAGACGCACGCAGCGCAGCGCCGCCTCGGGGCCCGCGAACTCGCAGAAGCCGAACGTGCTGACGCGCTTCCAGCTCAGCACGGCGCCGCACGCGCCCAGCAGCGCGCGCATCATGGCGTCCGGCGCGCGGCTCGAGATGTTGCCGATGAACACGGTGACGGGCGGGCCGTCGCTCTCCTTGGCGCCGTTGGCGGCGCGCTGCCGGTGCGCGGCCTTGCCCGGCGGCGGCGCCGGCAGCAACGCCGAGCGCCCGCCCGCGGCGCCGCCCGCGCCGTACGCGCCCACCATCACCTGCGACACGTGCCTACTGCTAATATAATACTAATAATATGTACACTGCCACCTTCTGTTAACCAGGGATTCCTTCTTTCTCAACATATCAACATATAGTACTTGATGAGTCTGCCAAACGCAAATGAATAGATGCTTTTGAGATGTGGTGCGGAAGGGAAATGCTCCTGATCCCATAGACTGCATCCATGCTTGCTAAGCTCACTACTAACTGTCTCAAACATTTACTAGAGTACTTCAGACACATTGCCAGGAAAGACGGAAATAATCCAGAGAAACTAGTAGTCACTGGCAAAGTGGAAGGAATATGCGATACTACCGACCGATACAACTCTGATCCCACTCCTCCATGTATGAAGGGAGAAGCGTAGCGTAACATCATAAGGAATAAATGGAGGTAGTCACAACCCTCAATTATGAGGAAAAAGACTGATGGAGGAGGAAAATAAACATCCCTAAAGACCATGTCACTAGTTGCAAGAGTGCCTCATTGGTCTAGTGGTTAGCCTATCTAGCTTCCATCACCAAGTCCCTGGTTTGAATCCTGAGTCGGGGCATGGATTTATTCTTATATGAAATTCCAGTACATTCCAAGCCACTGCCATCAAGATCTGATAGTGATTGTTACTAAATGAAACATGATGAGCTAAAATTACTTGGCCTTACTAGAAATGCAGTAAGCTTCATATTAAAGCAAGTATCCAAAGCTGCTCTAGTAGGGTCCTTCTGAATTTGGCTGGGCAGGGAGAATAACTTGAACAGAGGAGGTGAGTGTTGACGGTTGTCACTAAGAGATCCCTTTTAAAACCCTACGACCGTGTCACAAGTCTCGGGCTCCGTTCAAAGTTTTTCTCTCAGCGATGCGATGGACCCGGCACCCGCACGGTGATTTCATGGAATGCCAAGATATTTGTCTCCTCTTGTTACCAACAAATTGTGTACCAACACAATATAAAGATTGCAAAAAAATATATACAGAATTAACAAAAAATAAAAATGCCTTCAAAACACACTAAAAAGTAAAAAATAACTGCATCTGTCTAAATCGATTCGTTTTTATAACTGCCGATAGATGGCGCTGTGGTAGTTTTAACTCACGCTATTGTTGTTTTCAACCATAAGGCGTATAAGCCTAACCTGAGCAATGTTTAACTACTATTAAATTATTAATTACGTTCATATACCTAGTATTAGTTTCTATATATATTGTGCAGTGAGTAAATAAAGTCAGTCAGTGTGTGAGTTTAAATTGTGAACCCCCTGCCCTCATCAGTAAGTGATCGAACATTATGGTGCCGAAACCCGGGAAGACAAACTGTGAGTAATAGAACTTAGTTAAAATCAGTGAAAAAAGACTTAGTGCAACCGTGATTAAAATTAACTTTGAAAAAGTGTAGTGTAAAGACTTAGAAAAATTTCGCTTCAAAAAGACTTTGAAAAATTACAAGTGTAGTGTAAAGACTTAGAAAAATTTCGATCCAAAAAGACTTTGAAAAATTTCTACTTGTTTGGACTTAGAATAATTTTGCTTCAAAAGGACTTTAAAATTTTATACTTCAATCAACTTAGAAAATTATCGTTTTAAAAAACTTTGATATTTTATATGTGTATAGACTTAGAAAAATTTCCTTACAAAGGACTTTGAAAATTTATATGTGCACAGACTTTAATAATTTTTGCTTATAACATTGAATGTATTGGACTTGGTCCCTGTATGTGATTTTTTTCTTTTTTGTTGTAAACATTTGAGATAAAGATGCAGTCATTAATTCATGTTCAAGAGGATCGTTTTGAAAACTTAATAAAATCAGAAAGAAATTTCAAGAAATCACCTAAAGAAAGATTAACTAAGGCTTACACTGAAGCGAGATTGGAGTCCGCAGACACATTATGGTCCGAATTTAAATCAGATCATCGAGAAATTGTGGCACAAGCCACCAGAGACCTAAAAAAGGAATTGCCGTATTTTACGGAGGACTTGTACGAGCAGTTTGAGGAATTCTATACTGCCTACAAATCTACCTTAAAAACTAAGCTCGAGCAATTTAAGTTTACAATAGAAAATGAAAGTGTTACGGCTGCTATATCTAATATTGGATCAACACATAACGAAGTACATTTGCCTTTAATCAAACTACCCTCTTTTAATGGAAAATATAGTGAATGGCAATCTTTTCACGATTTATTCGAAAGTTTAATTCACACTAACAATAGGTTACAAAATGTTCAGAAACTACATTACTTGAAGAGTTGTCTTAGTGGAGAACCTGAGGTCTTATTACGCAATTTAACTATAACTGAGGCAAACTATGAGGAAGCCTGGATACTATTAAAACGGCGATACGACAATAAGAGATTCAACTGTAACGCTATTCTGAAGACATTATTTTCCATTAAACAAATGAGTCATGAATCGGCTAATGCACTTAAATTTATTCTTGACACAACATTGAGCTGTCTAAATCAGCTGAAGAATTTAGGCATTGATACAAATTCATGGGATGCAATATTAATTTACCTAGTAGTTTCCAAGTTAGATGTTGAATCTCATAAGCAATGGGAAATTCAAGTAAGCAATTATCCTTCTAACGAGCTACCTCAGTGGAGTCAACTCACGGGATTCCTTGAAACTAGATTCCGAGCGTTAGAAATGATAGACAACAAACACAAAGGTCAACAATCTATGCAAAGCAATCAAGCATCCAAGTCTAAATCCTTTCATACTTCGCTTCTTGAGCAAACTAAAGCAGTGACAGATCCAATGTGTCCGTTTTGTAAAGAGCAACATTTTCTTTACGCATGTAAGAAATTCGGAACTCAACAACCAAGAGAGAGACAAGAATTTGTACAATCTAAAGGCTTATGTTTCAACTGCTTAGCGCCGACTCATGCTGTAAAAAACTGTAGACTATCAAAATCCTGTCAAAAATGTGGAAGACGTCATCACACACTGTTGCACAACAAAGAGGCTGCTATGTCTCTTAATACTACTGAGAACTCACATCAAGAAACTAATAAAATCCAAAACAAAACGCAAACTTCAACTTCATTGGGAACCAAAGAGAGAATCATATCAAACTTTTCAACTGAGAAGTATCACCCTAGCGAAGTCCTGCTTGCAACTGCGCGTTTGAAGACGAGAGATCGAAATGGCTGTGAGCACCACATCAGAGCATTGTTAGATCAAGGCTCACAGGCCTCATTTATCACGGAAGCTACTACACAACTGCTTGGACTTAAGCGCTCACCGGTTAATGGTTGGGTGTCAGGTTTGGGTCCTGGCGAAACGAGAATTAAATACATGGTTTCGTTACATGTAGAATCACGTCAGAATCCAGAAAATTCAATCCAAGTAGATGCATATGTGCTTAAATCATTTACATGGTCACTTCCATCAACCAATCTTAAATCATCTGATCATCTAGAAATCGGTGATCTATTTCTTGCTGATCCAGACTACGCAGCCACCAATAAGATTGATATTTTACTTGGTGCCGAAGCATATAGCGAGGTTTTAATTGAGGGCATGATCAAACATCCAAAAGGTAATTTAATTGCACAAAACACTATCTTTGGGTGGATTTTATCAGGAAGAATTTCGAAAAATATTAACACAAAAAATAAAAGAGTAATAAACATGCACCTTAAAATTAGAGAAGACAATCTATTAAAACAATTTTGGGAACTTGAGACAGAACCAAATAACATTTTCCAAAAGAAGCTTACAAAGGAAGAAATCAAATGCGAGAATTTATTCGAATCAACGACTATGAGAGATGACGATGGGCGGTACGTCGTAAGACTGCCTTTCAAGAAAGATCATCCGGAATGTGAAGAAGGACAGTTTCGAGACTTAGCTTTGAAAAGATTTTATTGTACTGAAAGAAGGTTACTAAAAAATCCTAAATACTATGAAGAATATCAGAAAGTTATGGAAGAATATCTTACACTAAATCACATGAAGTTAATCGAAAGTAATGAAGAAATAGTAGATCCAACAGCAGTTTACTTATCGCATCACGCAGTAGTTAGGGAAAATAAGGACACAACAAAGCTAAGAATTGTCTTTGATGGTTCTCAAAAGGGAGTAAACCATGTCTCATTAAATGACAGTCTATTAGTAGGTCCAAAATTGCAACAAGATTTGAGACATTTGTTAATGAGATGGCGATGTGGAAAAATAGCTATAGTGGCTGATATAGTAAAAATGTACCGACAGGTTAGAGTACACGACAAGGATACAAAATATCAACGTATACTCTGGAGGCCAGATCCTAATCAGCCAGTACAACCCTATAAACTACTTACCCTAACTTTTGGCACAGCTTGTGCACCCTATCTTGCGACAAAGTGCTTACAACAGATAGCGAAAGATGAAGGAAATAAATATCCGATGGCTGCTGACAGAGTTTTAAAAGATTTTTACGTAGACGATCTAATGACGACATGTGAATCTGAAGAACAAGCTAAATTAATTTATAATGAAATGAACGATCTACTAGGGAAAGCAGGATTCCAACTTCAGAAATGGAGTAGTAATAGTGAAGGTTTTTTGAAACATGCAAGTGAAGAAATTACTAATTCTGATCAAACAATTAAATTCAAGACTAACGATACGCTAAAGGTTTTAGGTATTAGCTGGAACCGGACAGCAGACAATTTTGAATCTGAAATAAATTTAGAAAGTACAAAAGATGAGATTACTAAGGGAAGAGTCCTTTCAGAGATAGCAAGGTTGTATGATCCAATGGGATGGATTGCACCTGTTATAGTCAAGGCCAAAATTTTTATACAAAGATTGTGGCAAGCAAATTTAGATTGGGATGACATATTACCTGAAATTCTTTTAACAGAATGGTTAAATTTTAGGACAGATTTAGTGAGCATCAAAAATGTAAAGATTCCTAGATGGATGAAATTAACAAATAATTCACATCAAGAGTTGCATGCGTTTGCTGACGCATCTAAGTCAGCTTATGCAGCAGTTATTTACCTTAGAACAGTAGACTCCGCAGGCAATGTTTACGTAAGTTTGGTTACAGCAAAGACGAAGGTTGCACCAATCGAGAAAGAAGTGAGTATTCCGAGGTTAGAACTTTGCGGCGCAGTACTAGCTGCAAGGTTGTTATACGAAGTATCCCAAGTCTTAAACATAAGTATGAATAACACTTTTGCTTGGACTGACTCAACAGTGGTGTTGGCTTGGCTACGAGGTTTACCCAATCGCTGGACAACATTCGTTAGTAATCGAGTCTCTGAAATCACTAACATTATTGATTATGAACGATGGAGTCATGTCACGACAAACTTCAATCCAGCTGACTGTGCTTCAAGAGGTTTGCAGCCGTCAGAATTGTTAAGTCATGAGCTTTGGTGGAGAGGTCCGCAATGGCTGCACAGTCAAGAGATCGAATATAACAAAATGGAATATTGCACACACGAAGAAGAAAAGGCTATTAAAACTTGTGTAGCAATAAAAGAAACAGAAGACAAATTTTTGTGGACTAAATTTTCATCATTATCAAGAGCACTTAGAATTCTATCACGTTGTAAGAGATTTTTAACTTTAACTAAATCATCGAAAGAAGAGAGAAGCAAAATTAAATTTGGTATTACTGCAGATGAAATGGATAGCATGCTACTGAATTGTATTAAACAGGCACAAGAAATTGAATTTGGTGAAGAACTAAAGGAGATCAAACAGCGCGGCATGGTACGAAAGAAAAGCGTACTTCACACTCTTCTTCCATACATTGATGATAAAGGGCTTTTAAGAGTGGGCGGGCGAATAAAACATGCCAATGCAGACTATGACACCAGACACCCATTTATTTTGCCTACTAAAAGCCATCTCACAAAACTCATAATTAAGGATGTGCATCAGAAAACCTTACACGGGGGTCCTCAAATAATGCTAAATATGATACGAGAGAAGTACTGGATCATAAGAGGCCGAGAACAAGTAAAGAAACATTATAGAGAATGTATAGTATGTCTAAGATACTCAAATATTAATAAAGTACCGTTAATGGGACAGTTACCAGAAGTTAGATTAAAGCCAAGTAAAGCCTTCAAATCTTCAGGAATCGATTACGCTGGTCCAATTAACGTCAGATTCTCACCTGGCAGAGAGATGAGATCTTATAAAGGTTATATAGCACTGTTCATTTGCATGGTGACTCGTGCAATTCATCTTGAAGTTGTATCGGAGTTGTCAGCTAAAGGATTTATATCCTGTTACAGAAGATTTGTTTCGAGACGCGGATTTTGTCAAAATTTATATAGCGATAATGGCACAAATTTTGTAGGTGCTGATAAAATTTTGAGGGAAATGTTTGACTCAGCAAAATCTGACATGCCTAATGAAATAGCCCAAATACTCAGTATAGAAGGAACAAAGTGGCATTTTATTCCACCACACTCGCCCAACTTCGGTGGTATCTGGGAAGCGGGTGTGCGTTCTGCAAAAACTCATTTAAGAAAGGTTATTGGTGACAGCACCCTCACTTTTGAGGAACTTTCCACATTGTTGGCACAAATTGAAGCCTGTTTAAATTCGCGCCCAATCACTCCACTTAGCGATAACCCTGATGACCCTCTACCATTAACTCCGGGCCACTTCCTAGTGGGTGAGCCATTAATCACGATACCGGATAGATGCAGTTCTGATGATAAAATTTCTGGGATAGAGAGATGGAGGTTAATACAGAAGATGGTAAATGACTTTTGGAAGAGATGGTCTAAAGAATATTTAGTCACTTTAAGTCAACGATACAAATGGAATACTGAAACGAATGAACCTGAAATCAATGATGTTGTAATTATTAAAGAAGATAATATCCCTCCGGCTAAATGGATTCTTGGAAAGGTCGTAGAGAAACACACTGGCAAGGATAACATAACTAGAGTTGTAACTATTAAATGTAAAAATAATTTTCTTAAAAGACCTGTCAGTAAATTATGTTTTTTACCTAAAATTTAATAGAAAGTTATGTAAAAAATAGTATATGTCACGGTGGGCGGCAGTTAACTTATTTTATTATTGTTCATTTAAGTTCATAGCTATTAAGATTATATATAAGATCAAGATTGTTACCACTCAATATTATTCATTGTTACCAATGTGTCTCATTAAGGCATAACATTGTTCATATCACTCGTTTTGTATCACCTAAGCTTAATTTGTTACAGAATAGATTTGTTGTAATGTTGAGATTTTGTTGAGTTGTCTTGTTTCGTTTGCGTAATTGTTAACTAATTTTGATTGGCAAACTTATTCATTTCACTTTCTTTTGATAGTTGAACTTTAATTTGTTTCACTTTATATATGTTTATTTAAAGGACAAGTCCTTGATGGGCGGAATGTCTAAATCGATTCGTTTTTATAACTGCCGATAGATGGCGCTGTGGTAGTTTTAACTCACGCTATTGTTGTTTTCAACCATAAGGCGTATAAGCCTAACCTGAGCAATGTTTAACTACTATTAAATTATTAATTACGTTCATATACCTAGTATTAGTTTCTATATATATTGTGCAGTGAGTAAATAAAGTCAGTCAGTGTGTGAGTTTAAATTGTGAACCCCCTGCCCTCATCAGTAAGTGATCGAACAGCATCATTTACTTATTTTTATTTACTTATTATATTCTTATTCTTATTTTTATATTCTTAGACCAACAATTGTACATTGTTTTTTTAAATTATTTTCTGTTTGTAAGATTTTTTTTTTTGGTGTACAATAAAGAATATTTCATTCAATCATTATTTACCAATTGTTATTTGATAATATTTTTTGTTGGAAAGGCGATATCTATCAATATCAATATATGCCTCATGGGGTCCGCATGCGCATTACGCTCCATTTATAATGTTACATGAGAGCTGACTTAAGATACATTTTGTTCATCATAGGGCAGCAGGGAAAGTGTTAAGCAGCTTGAAAAAATTGAGGAATAAAAGCATCCAATAATAATCTATTACTCGCCCGCGAGTCAGGAGCCGTTTCTATGTTGGGATCACTTCAGATAGTGTGATAATTACATTGAGATACTTACATTATTCATGAAAATATTTTCCACTACAAATTCTGAAAACTATCTATGGTACCTTCAGAGAACACAAAACATCCAGGTCCTGCCAGCGGCTAACCCTCAAATGACAGCAAAGCTCATGCTGCACTGCTCATTGAACAAACTATTAGTAAAATGAAGTGATGGCCGTGCTGACAACTATTTGGACTACAAAATTTGCATAGTGGACGTGGTCAAGTGTGCAGTGGCCCAGGTGCCCGCACAGGCAGCCCAGAGCAAGTCAAGCAAATCAATAACCTGGACGACTTTCACTGCTTTATAAACATGAAGTGGACCAATTTGTGCATCAGTCACGTCAGTCAGCTACGAGGGGCAGTGCCTGTCGAGCCAACGCTCTGCATTAATATTGCTATGTTTCTCATGACATATGCTTGCTTTTTGGAGCCCTTTCAGTAATTCATTTACGTAATTTTCAACATAGAAATGCTTCGGCAATTACAGAGGTTAAGTAGTTGCTGTGCGTCGAGAAATGGAAACACTTACGTGAGTTGCCATGGGCATAGTGACGACGCCCTGCGCGAGCCCATAGGGCACAAGCGGCGGACGGGGCGGGTACGACATCGCCGCGCTTTATTACACTCGCAGTAAATTCATTAACTTTGTTATATTACGACGGACAACAGTAGACACTGACGCGTACACTTGCCTTCCACTAATTAAACCACGCGAAAAAAGAATGAACTTGACATTTATAAATTAGTCACATGAAAAGAGCGAGCAACAGTATTATATTTAAAAACAAGTTTATCTTTATAAATTATAAGCGACAGAAATGAAATCGGCCATGTTTTTCATAAAAAATATATTTTTTTAACCTCAGTTTTTTTTTATATATTTAACAGCCTGGAGTCAAGTCTTTTAAGGCGTTAAAGCTACGCGTTAGAGTAAGTTTTAACCATAGACTTTTTTTTTAATTTTCTTTCCCGCAGGGAAAAGGCAAAGCTATTTATAACATTACACTATATATATATATAATATATATAGGTTAATCATTAAATATTTTTTATTTTAAAATTATAAGGTAGATAATGAACTAATAAATAATAATAATTAAACTAATAAAAAATAATAATGTCGACGTTAGTTCTAGTTTAGACCGCGGGGTCAGATAAGTTTCTTACTCTATACCCACAGAATTTTAAAATTTTTAGCAAAAAAATGAACCGACTCAAAACAAAACGTAACTGGCAGTTAGTAACTAAACTAACTGTAACTGCGTAACTGGAGTAACTGCGTCATTTAGTTGCTTTAATTTATTTAAGCATGTCTATGAAGTCGGTTCTAGCCTAATTTAAGAAACGTTTATCTAACTTAGTAAAGCAGCTTGTGGGTTCTAGGTAATGTTCTTACAAGTAGAAACCTTGGCTGGCACCGACTTTATAATGCTTAAGTACATTAAAGCAACTAAATGATGCTTGTAGCCAAAAAGCTACAGACACTTAAACATAAACCGAAATTGCTGCAAGTGTGCCTATATTTGAAGAGTTCCTTCGATTTTCCAGGACATCATCACCAAATCCTCACATGATCACTATGGGACTACTTTGAATGTGTGCCCTTTCTCATAAAAAAAGAATTATCAAAATCGGACGACTCTGTATAAAATTAAGTTGGTCATACATAAAAAAAATATGCACATGTCGAATTGAGAAGCTCCTCCGGTTTTTTTCGTCGGTTAACAAAAAGATATGATGTGCCACAACGGTAGCAACAAGAAAATAGTGTGCACAAGCAAGTAAATGATGGACAACACCACAAATGAAAAGTTGTTACCTATCACGTGCTCAGAACACAGCGATGTACATTGTCTGTAACTGCAACCACTACGTCATTCGTCAATAGGAAATATTGTGCTCTGCCTGTCACTGCTCCAAACTTGTATGAACAAGTTTACTTTAACATTTACAGAAACATTGTTAATAAAAAATGACTGTTATTTAATTTACTCAAGCATGTCTATGAAGTCATTGCCAGGCACTGCCAGCCATGTTTAAGGAACATCTATTTAAGTAGTAGTAAAGCAGTTTGTGGGTTCTAGGTAACATCCTTAAAGTATCTTAGTTCTTATAGTTATCCCAGGTGAATTGTGAGCCAAATGTTGATCCTTACTGAATACTGGCTCAACAAGTTCACAATTCGTATAAATCAATGTCAATTTTTTATATAGATAACTACACTTATATAAAAATTCACTTTACTCTTATAGAAAAGAAATTCAGCTTACACATGCTTCTTGCTTTTTAATCTAAATGAGGTTTCAAATCATACTCTTTTACTTTCTAAATCCTCCGAAGGGTTATCGCAGCTGCCAGCTCCCCAGCTCGCTTGAACTCGTTATTACATACATACAAACATACCAGCACAACATCGCTCCTCATTCCCATAGGGGAAAGCAGAGATCACATCCTTCCATTTGCCACGGTCCTTGCATAGTTCCTTAGCTTCTTCCACTCTCATTAATCCTTTCATACAAGTGCGTCGGTTTAGAGTGCTCTTGATCTGGCCTACTGTACTGTAATTAACACTAAAGAAAAATAATAAATGGCTAACAAATAGTAGTTTCGAGTTGATATGTTCGCAAATGGTTCACAATTAGATAAACTCAAACTAGGTACATTCGAAGCTATATATTTACATTACAAAAGTTTTCCCAATAGTAATGTTACCATCTAATAATGTACATATTTAGTATTATACATAATACAATATACATTCAGCACCGTCACTGCACAGCTAGTGCGAGGCAATCACCGCAACTATTCTCTAACATTTACAGGATAAAATATTACATCAGTTTTTACATATATGCATACATATTGAAAAAATACTAAATAACAACCACTTTCAGGTAAAAAAGTAATGAGTTTCAAATAAATCTATCAACCCTACGACCTCAGGGATACAATTTGAACATCATTGTCACATTATATTTTATATTTATTTAGAAGTTTTTATAACAACTTTCATAAAACATAACTTAGAAAATGAAGGACTTTCCATACAAACTTTCAAGTCTTTTTATTTCAACTTGCACAACAAAAAGTTTTCTATAACCTTCTTCGCAGTATAAAGTGAAATTGTGCTGAGTTTCATTTCAATCAAGTAATTAGTTAGTATTAGTTTCATTTCAATAAAGTTAGAGTGGCCAAGATAATAGCAGACAGACTCCACAGAGTTAACCGATATAGAGCTTCCTGGCACAGATGTGTACAACACACTAGCGGTCCTTGTCGGGGTCGGAGGGCGCGGGCGCGGGCTGCAGACGCGCGCGCGCCAGCCCCGCGCCGCCCAGGTAGCCCAGGCCGCCCGCCGCCAGCCCCACCGCCAGCCCCGCCTTGGCGCCCAGCAGCACGCCCGCCGGCCCGCCCAGCAGCGCGCCCGCCAGCGCGCCGCACGCGCCCCACGCGCCCGCGCGCAGCCGCTCCGCCGCCGCCAGCGCCGCGCGCGCCGCGCCCACATTGTCCGCCGCCGCGCCCACGGCCGCGTCCGCCGCGCGCACGGGTTCGCGCGCCGCGTGCGCCGCCGCGTGCACCGCGCGCCACGCGTCGTGCAGCGCGCGCACCTCGGCGTGCAGCTCGGCCCAGCCGCGCAGCGCCTCCTCGCGCGCCGCCAGCTGCAGCGCGCGCTCGTCCACCTGCAGCTGCAGCCGCGCGCCCGGCTCGCAGTGCGCCACCAGCCCCACCGACTCTGTGGAAGCGGCGCACTGCTCTGCGTCTGCGCGCGCGCCCTCCGTCGGTATCGCCATGGGCGAAGAGTCTGGAGACAGACAGACGGTGTAACAAAAGCGCACGCAACGAGTGATCTTAATGCTTTCCAACTGACTCTCCCAGATCAAAGTAACAGCTATACCTGTGGCGAGGCAGTAGGTACAGCAAGGCACTTGGCACTTATTGGTAGCATGCAAGCCGCCATGATGGAGAATTTCAAATCATACGTGAAGGTAGTGTCCATTAATATATTGAACTATATTAATGACACATGGTTGGACTATATCAAAAGACTATAAAATTTCAGAACATTTAACTATTTCGACATTAAGACAAGACATTTTCTTTTTTAAACGACTTCAAAAAAAGAAGTTTTTAAACGACTTCATAAAAAGGAGTTTCTCAATTCGCCTGTATATATTTTTATTTAATTTTTTATATGTTCGCGCATAACTTCGTCGTTTATGTACCGATTTCGATAATTCTTTTTTTGTTGGAAAGGAGATAGTCCAGTGGTGGTACCATGACAAGGAACCCAGGATCTGATGATGGGATCCTGGAGAAACCGAGGGGAACTTACAAAAATTGTAGGGACAACAAGTACGTTTATTAATTTTTCCGGTTAGTATTTAAAAGCACTACGATTTGATGAGGGTCTGGAGTCGATCTGATGATGGAGCCGATCTACAGGTAAAAGAACTCCTTGACAATTTACTGCAGTTACCTTAAGATAGGCTCGATTAATTTGTCGCGATGGGAACTTTACATTTAGTTGGGCTGTGACTGTCATTGAAGGTCTGGTGATGAAGACGAAGAACAGATAAGGGAGTTCCGTAACGGCTTACAACAGCTACCTTGTGATTGGGCTTGATTAATTTGTCTCAAAGAGAACTTTAAATTTAGATGGGCTGTAACTGTCATTGAGGGTCTGGTGATGAAGACGAGGGACAATTAAAGGAGCTGTTTAACGGTTTACAGTACCTACCTTGTGTTTGGGATCGATTAATTTGTTTCAATGAGAACTTTACATTTAGATGGACTGTGACTGTCATTGAGGGTCTGGTGATGAAGATGAAGAACAGTTTAGGGAGCTCTTTAACGGTTTACAATAGCTACCTTGTGTTTGGGCTTGATTAATTTGTCTCAATGAGAACTTTGCATTTGGATGGGCTGTGACTGTCATTGAGTGTCTAGTGATGAAGACGAAGAACAGTTAAGGGAGTTCCGTAACAGCTTACAGTAGTAGTCTCGATGAGAACTTTACACGTAGATAGACTGTGTCTGATATTAAGGGTTTGGTGAAGAAGACGAAGGACAGCTAAGGGAGCTCCTTAACGGTTTACAGTAGCTACCTTGTGTTTGGGCTTGATTAATTTGTATTGATGATAACTTTATACCTAGATAGATTGTGACTGTTATTAAGGGTCTGGTGATGAAGACGAAGAACAGTTAAGGGAGCTTTACGTACCGTAACGGTTTATAGTAGCTACCTTGTGATTGGCGTTTTTATTTTTTTGTTAAAAATTTTTTTTCGAAACAAATTAAATGTATAGTACTTGTTGAGCTTACAGTGCCGTGGGAAACAAACATCCCTAAAGACCATGTATTCAAAGTGAATAAATATTATGATCTTACAAATGAACTAACAAAAAATGACTACCTGTTTGGTTAGTTTATATGAAATAGAAGTGGGTGAGCGAGGTATAACAATACAACTGTACAGAACTGCAGTAAACTTCATTCTAGAACGAGTGTCCAAAGCTGCCCAAGCAGGATCCTACCAGATTTGGTTGGGAAGGGAGAATGATTCGAGAGAGAAGACGAGCGGTGAGCGGTCACAAATGGTACCCTTGAGCCTACATCCATGCTTTAGCTTTAAAATCTCACTTTGAGTAGTATGTCTAGGCGGACAGCAGATGGCTGACACTGTTGTGGACGTTACCAGATGGATGCGTTGCGTTATTATACATACTATATAGTTTTAGAGGCTGAAGTTTGTTTTAGGAGTAAACCTTGTCTCTGATTTCAGAGAAAGCTAAGTTCCTGTCTACATTCTGTTAACCCAGTGACCTCTTAGAAAATTCTTGACATTTTATACCATGTTTGTTTGTACAGTTGCATATGTACAGAGCAAAGTTCATTAGTATGTGCTTTGTTATTCAGATTTGTTTGTAGACGCAACAGGAACGTCGCGGCGAGACGTCTGTGTGAGACGAGTGTTAGCGTACACACACACACTCAGCGATGGCAGCTTTGCATGATGTTAGTGTTTGCATGACGTGGAGCGAGCACACACACGCGGCCTCACCCCGCACGCCTCGCCCCGCGCCGCCCCCCGCGCCGCCCGCCGCCAGCGCGCGGCAGCCGCGCTCTATCGCACCTGCGGGCACAGCAGAGCGTTCAGACGATGTGATCACATGCGGCAGTGGTGCAGCTGCGCCAGCTCGCGCGCGCGCTCGGTGCGGCGGTCGAAGAGCGGCACGTCCGCGGCGCGCACCTGCAGCAGCGCCTCCACGCGCCGCGCGTGCTACGTACCGAGGTAGTCCGCGGCGCGGCGGGTCAGCTCGCGCGCGCGCTCGGTGCGGCGGTCGAAGAGCGGCACGTCCGCGGCGCGCACCTGCCGCCGCAGCGCGCCCAGCTCCTGCAGCAGCGCGCGCAGCTGCGCAGCCACGCGCCGCGCGTGCTACGTACCGAGGTAGTCCGCGATGGCGCGGCGGGTCAGCACGCGCGCGCGCTCGGTGCGGCGGTCGAAGAGCGGCACGTCCGCGGCGCGCACCTGCCGCCGCAGCGCGCCCAGCTCCTGCAGCAGCGCGCGCAGCTGCGCCGCCACGCGCCGCGCGTGCTACGTACCGAGGTAGTCCGCGATGGCGCGGCGGGTCAGCTCGCGCGCGCGCTCGGTGCGGCGGTCGAAGAGCGGCACGTCCGCGGCGCGCACCTGCCGCCGCAGCGCGCCCAGCTCCTGCAGCAGCGCGCGCAGCTGCGCCGCCACGCGCCGCGCGTGCTACGTACCGAGGTAGTCCGCGATGGCGCGGCGGGTCAGCTCGCGCGCGCGCTCGGTGCGGCGGTCGAAGAGCGGCACGTCCGCGGCGCGCACCTGCCGCCGCAGCGCGCCCAGCTCCTGCAGCAGCGCGCGCAACTGCGCCGCCACGCGCCGCGCGTGCTACGTACCGAGGTAGTCCGCGATGGCGCGGCGGGTCAGCTCGCGCGCGCGCTCGGTGCGGCGGTCGAAGAGCGGCACGTCCGCGGCGCGCACCTGCCGCCGCAGCGCGCCCAGCTCCTGCAGCAGCGCGCGCAGCTGCGCCGCCACGCGCCGCGCGTGCGTCTGCTCCGCCCGCACGCGCGCATACTGCCCGCTCTCCTCGTACTGAGTGGAACGATTACAGTATTAAAGTAAAAATTGAGCATTTAGTTAAAATTCTTGATTTTAAATTTAAATCGATTTGCTAGTCTATATTATGTGACTTTTTATAATATTTCTTATTACTGTATTTATTTAGTAAATAGTTATAGGTACCTACTAGTAATTTTACATTTTGTTTATTTATAAAAGTATTATAATTAGTTTTTACAAATAAAAAAATATATCAATCAAAATATTAAACTTCACAAATGATTCATTATTTGGAGTCAATATAGTCAATTCCTAAAATAATAAATACGAAAAAAATTAATAGGCAGAATTTCTATTTGAAAAATCAAATATAATAAATAGATGTGAATATACACCCGAAGTTGTGAATGCAATCAATTTAACATTTGTTACATCACTGATAGTTTATTCATAAACTATTTCCTTCATAAAAATGCAGAAGAAAATACTCCTTCTTCTTTCATTATAGTCATAAGAGATTCACATACACTACCTGTAACAATATGTGAAACAAAATTTAAGGAACATTTATTTAACATAGTAAAGCAGTTTGTGGGTTCTAGGTAATGGCCTTAAAATAGAAACCTTGGCTGGCACCGACTTCATAGATATGCTTAAGTAAATTAAAGCAACTAAATGACACAGTTATTTTTTACTTTTTAGTGCGTTTTGAGTCGGTTCTATTTTTAACCCCCGACGACGTGACGACGCAAAAACGACGGGGTGTTATAAGTTTGTTTGTTTATTTAAATGTTTTGATTTGGCACACGCTTTTAATGAACCCACTAGAATAACAGCTACTTCAGCTTCCTGTTTAGACAAAATGTTTTTCAATTGTGGTATCGTTGACAGGATGATAATAAATAAATTAAGCTCTGATCATTGTGGTCAACTTATCCCTATACCAGCAAACAAATCCAAGAGTAAGCAATGGCTAAAGATCAGGCCAATAACTGAGGGTAAACTAGAGAGATTTAAAAGCGTAATTTGTAGCAAAATTCCAAGTCTTTCTTTTGATAATCGTTACCCAGATGTGCTTTTTGGTGCACTTTTTAAAACAATAGATATTGCCAACACTAAGTACGGTTTTGAAAAAGTAATTTTCAATCAACTTCTTATCCTATCTATCCCGACCAATATGGTTTCACAAAAAGTCGCAATACAACTGATGCAGGTGCAGAACTATTAAAACATATCTTTGATGCCTGGGAAAGATCTAAGAATGCTATTGGCGTATTCTGTGACTTGTGCAAGGCATTCGATTGTGTTGTCCATAAAACTCTTTTACTTAAATTGAGCCACTATGGCATTAAAAATGTTGCACTTAATCTCATTGCCTCTTATCTTAGAGATAGAACTCAAAAGGTATGCATTAATGATATAAAGTCGCGTGGCTCATCTCCTAAAATGGGCGTTCCACAAGGTTCAATTTTGGGTCCTTTTCTATTTCTAGTGTATATTAACGATTAACCATACCATATAATGTGTCGTATTGGTTTACTGCAAATAACTTACTCTTAAATGCAAAGAAAACTAAATGTGTTGATTTTTCATTACCAAATGTAAAAAAATAGATAAGTCTTTATTGATACATGGTGAAACACTAAAGATGGAAAGTTCGACAGTCGTTTTAGGAGTAACCTTGGACTGTAAACTTCAGTGGAGCGCTCATATAGAGTCTTAACTGGTAAGCTTAGCTCAGCTGCATTTGCAGTGAGAAAAATAAGACAGTTTACCGATGTAGAAACTGCTAGACTAGTTTATTTTGCGTACATCCACAGTGTGATGTCTTATGGCATTTTATTGTAGGGCAAGGCTGCTGACATAAATTCTGCATTTATACTTCAAAAACGAGCAATGCGGTCGATATATAAACTAAAACCCCGTGAGTCCCTTCGTGATAAATTTAAAGATATAGAAAAAATCTTATCTCTATAATATCCTTGTGATTATTAAGCAATTTATTTTGATAAGGATTTAAGTTTAATTGTGTAAATAATGACGTAAACTTAAGCATATGAATTAAATTATTTTTTAAAACACAAAAAGTTATATATCTGCCAAAATATAAAAGATAGATATATGCTATCGCGGACTTTTTTGTAGAACTTTTTAAGATGGATAAAATTTTCATACAATGTTTTCAATTATATCCAATATCTAAGGCAGCGTACGCGCCTAAAGCTAAATTAAATAAACTTCACGGTCCGACTCGCGCCTCAAAAACTGTGATAACTCGGGTAATGTATACAATTTAAATATAGAGAGACGAATATCTTAGCATTCCATGGATTCACCGTGCGGGTGCCGGGTCCATCGCGTGGCTGAGAGAAAAACTCCAAACAGAGCCCGAGACTTGTGACTCGGGTGTAGGTTTAAGGGTACCCTTTGTGACGCGCGTCAACACTCACCTCCTCTGTTCAAGTTATTCTCCCTGCCCAACCATATTCGGAAGGACCCTACTAGTGCAGCTTTGGATACTCGTTCCAATATGGAGCTTACTGCGCTTCTAATAAGGCCAAGGTCTTTTAGCAGGTTGTAGAGAGACTTCGCTGGTATACCCCTCGCACCCACTTCTACCGCGTATAAACTAACCACATAGCCATTTTTGGTTAGTTCATTAGTAAGGTCATAGTATTTATTCACTTTGAATACATGGTCTTTAGGGATGTTTGTTTCCCACGGCACTGTAAGCTCAACAAGTACTATACGTTTGATTTGTTTGGAAAAAAGAAATATGTCCGGTCTAGATGTCGTAATAGCTAAGTCTTCCGGGATTTTATAGTGCTTATCATACGTGTCCATTAATATAGTCCAATCAGGAGCAGAGCCCAGAATTGAATAAGGCTTGCTGGTGGAATTTGTACTTGAGCCTGAAAAACATTACCCTCCTTCTAACGTAATCGGGTAAAAATTAAGTTTAAAACACAAAAAAAAATTAAAATTCATTGCATCATTTAGTTGCTTTAATTGCATGATGCTGGTGCCATCCAAGTTTAAGGAACTTCAACTTCATAAGGAGCTTCAAATTCCTTAAGCAATTGCATTTTGTAGGTTATAGGTAATGGTCTTGAAAGTAAAAAGTTTGACTTGCACAGACTTCATAGACATGCTTAAAGTTTCACAGCCCCCTGGCAACCGTCAGGCAAATAATGACAGCTGTCATTATAGCTCCGTCGCTACCCGGGTAGCCGCGGGCCTCAACGAATGTTTGAATGTCAGGCCCCCAGGGGTTAAGTAGCGGTATTGTTTTTTAGAAATTTTGTAATATCTCCAAAACTAATTAACATACAACAATTTCACGGTCCGACTTGCGCGACAAAAACTGTCTTAACTCGGGTAATATACACAATACAAATATAAAATATAGCCTATAACACTCACCGATAACGTAGCATTCTACTAATGAAAGAATTTTTAAAATCACATCAGTAGTTCCGACGATTAGCCCTGATAGATCTTTATTTACAAACTTTATCTCTTTATAATATTAGTATAGATATGTTTAAAAAGCCTAATCTTGCCTACCCACATTGGCACAGCATAGTGGGTCTAAACTCCGTATCGTCTCCTGTGAGGATGGAGGCTGGTAATGATCATGATGATGAATGGGTACTTTTTACTAGAAATTGTGTCTCTGCAGTGGAATATATTTTATTCAGAAGTAAAATACTTTATAGAACTTGCGTGTAAATAGAAATAGCCACAACTGCGTACTCCAATGATATTCGTAACAAAGAAAAAAATAATAGACAAATAACGCTGCTTAACCTTGTTCAAAAACTTTATTAATAGATCTCACGACGTCACGCGCTTTACTGCTGATACCTGAGCGCTGAGTTACAGTTGGGAGTAACTGACTGCCTGCTCAATATCTGTGGAGTTAGAGGAACTGCTGGAAATCCGTACCTTTATAATATTAGCTTTGTGTTGTCGCAGCAAGTCCAGATGGTGCGGGATGGCCACTTCGTTGAACTTCGTTAGCGACAACTCGACTCGCTTCAGCGGCAGCTTGTTCTCCTCTTCCATCATACGGTCAATTTCAGTCAGTCTACATTAAGTGAAAATTTGTGTTAAAACTTAAAATGAACTTTTGTTTTTATATTTTTGTTTTGACTTTGACTAAATTTTTTTTATTGACCACAACAGATCTTAAAAATTAATTAACCATAGACCATCGGCAACAGCGACGAGCAGCCGGTTTTGATTGACATACTATGGACCCTATGGACATAGTAGTATCCTCTAGAGATGCTACTAAAAGTATCGCGGCTGACAAAAATACGGACAGACAGACAAGAATTTAATAAATTACATTTTTGGATTGAGTACCGATTATCCAAAAACATTTCAAAGTATGTTCAATGACAGTTTTATTGTAAATATTGATTAATTTTTCAAATCCTCAGCAGTAGCTATATTTAAATTGTCTTTTCTGTTGGGTTATAAAAATCCTGATGCTGATAAGCATCTGATAACACAACCATTGCATCATCTGTGAGATGCCAAAAATGCCAGTGACACTTTCAAACAAAAACAAAAGTAATGAAAATTTTTAACAAAAAATAGAACCGACTCAAAACGCACTAAAAAGTAAAAAATGCGTTATTTAGTTGCTCTAATTGACTTAAGCATATCTATGAAGTCCTTGCCAGCCAAGTTTAAGGAACATTTCTTTAACGTAGAAAAGCAGTTTGCAGAAACCTTGGTTGGCACCGGCTCATAGATATGCTTAAGTAAATCAAAGCAAGTAAATGACGCAGTTATTTTTTACTTTTTAATGCCTTTTGAGTCGGTTCTATTTATTGTAAAAAAAATAATTTCGTACTTTTTAGTGATTTATCGACACGTAACCTACTCGTACTATACTCTCATAGTATATTATACGGCACTGGTAACCAAAAAGTTACCAATACTTACATAAAAACCGAAATGGCTGCAAGTGTGCTTATAAAATTTGAAGAGTTCCATCAATTTTCCCAGGATATCATCATCAGATCCTAACATGATGACTATGGGACCATATAACTCTGTAAAAAGTTAAGCGTTGTCATACATAAAAAAAAACATAATTATCTAATTAAAGTCGGTATAGACATGGTACATTGCTGTATTTTAGGCCAATAAAATATAGTATATTTTGTGGTATTAAATAGTAGTGTAAGTATTTGGGAACCAAAGAATATTAGAGTAAGTGATGATAATGATGCCTCAAAGGCGATTTCGACTATAGCGACGCTTCTGACTCCTCAAGTCTGGGTATTAGAAACTAGACTTTGATGGTTAGTCCTCTGGTGAGCTTTCCAGTGACTAATGTACCCTATTTTAGCCTTAAAGGTGAGACCACATAGGGCAGCACCTCAGTATTGCGCACCTGATCGAGCCATCGGATCTTCAATATACTCCTGAGACACCGAAGGTGAAAACGGTCTAAAGTTGGTATGTTATGTCGATACAAGCACCACGTCTGAGCCGAATATAAAAGGTTAGGCAATACAACGGCCATATAATCGAGTCCTTTATGACCGCATGGTAATTTGTCAAAGAAGACAGTTTTTCACATTATTATCTACGTTGTTATTCTGTAGATGGTAAATTTTGTGGTAAATCAAAAAGTAAAGTAATAGCTATACTAAAATTTAAAGTTGTATTGTTTATTGCAGTGTAAGTTTTATTTTAAAATTAATACTACTTCAAAAAAGCGTACTTCCAATTTTAATAAAAAATAAAATAAATGTCTTGATTAAATTAATACAAAAATATAAGAATATCATAGAAAATAAGCGGATAGACAGAACAATAAATGCTAGGAAATCACTACAAATCAAATATAGATTAGATAACTTAGAAATTTATCTGTCAAACTCTGTATCCGAGGGATAACCGGGGAATGCGAGTCCGGTTAAGATAAACGCCCGGTTTAAGTCCTTAACCGGCGTGTGGGTTGTCGTGAACAGTAATTTATAGTAACCGACGGTTAGCTTATGATAACCGTTGGTTATGATAACCAAAATCTTGGTGCACACAGGCCTGAGTCTGAGCTGAGAGTTATTAACTGTGGTCGTGCTGTGGCCAAGTTTCGTATTAATCTGTGCTGGCCATAAAACCAATGCACGGAATTCTGTGAACAAATTAAAAAAAAAAAGTAATCTTGAATTGATTTGGTTTGATGGTATCTGGTCAAAACTATAATCTAAAAAATTTATATTTTATAATCATTATTTAAATATTAATTACTTTGTTCTAGTAATTCAAATGGTGTTTCCCAATGATTCATTTATTTCATCGTTCAAATATCTGAAATACATATAAAGCGTGGCTGCTTTCCAGATTACTTAAAGCTTACAATATTAGAAAACGATGGATGTTGATACGGGTAAGCCTGTTTTTTATTTTGCTGTGTACTTTGCGCTCCACTTTTCTGCTTAGAGCATTGCTATGTATTGTGTCTGCAGACTTCTGTAGGTTTACCTTTTCAAATTTACCCGAATCAATAGATGTGTCAACTAATTTGAAAATCATCCAAGAAAAGTGAACACACTTCGATACGGAGTTATCGCATGCGGCGTGGAAAGTATTGGAAGTGCGAGTCTTCAAATTTATCTCTGCTAAAGAACATAGCAAAAAGCAAACAAGCAGTGACCTTGCCCGGAGTTAACCTCAAATAATAATTCTTTATAGAAATTACTGCTTATCGTAACGTAAATACAATACTGAAAGCTTGAAGCTCTCTCAGTCCATCAACTGAACTCTAAATTCTAATGAATACATGTCCTGGTAGAAAGAGACTACACTGTAATTAGTAAATAATGACACAATTTACACTACATTTTATATGTCATGATATTACCTGTTGATGACTAGAGTGTGTATAGAGTATGTTTACTCTGTGCTGCTCCTGAACTAATTCTACCGTAACATTACAATTTCTACTCACAATACTTTAATGTTGTTTATTATACCATATTATAGAAGACCCCAGTAGTCTGACACACATTTGGAGGGCTTTGGGACTTTTGAATATGTCAAATTACAGAGTATCTAATCCCCTTTAATCCAGAATTTTTGAAAAAGAGAATTTTTGTAATCCTACACATTACAGATCAAAATAATTTACAAAAATAATTCCAAAATACATGACCTGCATTACTGAAGATTTCCTAATTGTTTATGAACATTTAACAGTGATAGCCAAGTTGGATTGCAGGGGGCGTCAGGTTGGACAGGGGCAGGATTACTTGAGGTCTAATGTACATAAAATACTTTAATGAGTTTGAGCACCAACTTACTGAAGTCAGTGTATAAATAAACTGTGTAACATTCTCACAGAGATACTCTGAGCATAGGTCACTGCTTCGCCCCCTGAGTGCCCATAGTTATTACATCAGCTGTCACAAATATATCTATTCTTTCAGACATTTTAGTGCATAGGTACTATTTTATTAGTAGATCACTAGTAAGTAGTATGGTAGCAGGGTTCCGTTGTCTAACGGCAAAAAAGGATCCCTTATAGATTGGTGAAGTGTGTCTTGTCTGTCTCTTCATGTCACAGCCACTTGTTCTTGAAACTATAACAACTACATTGTTGAAACTTGGTAAATAGATGTATTCTGTAAATCGTATTAAGATTTTTTATACAAAAAATAGAAGAAAAGCAATAAATATTAGGGGTTTCCATACTTAGAACTGAATCTCAAAATATTTTTTCTCCAAACTATTTATTATGTGTTAAAATGGTTCAGGTTTCTAAAATTATTTTGTCCAACCTGAAAAACTTGTAACAAAAATTGATTTGAACTACATGTAAACACCAGCATATTTAGCAGAACTTAAAAAAAAGATCCATAATTAATAAAATATGGTTTTATTTTAAAATCTACTTACTGCACTTCTATTGTTATTTAAAGTTTCATTTGTTTTACTTAAAATGACATCACATTAAAAACAGATTTTGCGAGTTAAGGCTATTTGTGTACAATACTACATTTTTGAACTTTTCCGGGAACCGGGAAGAGTGAAAATTAATATTAAAATAACAATTAATTAAATTAGAAAAATGGTGATTAATATTGCGTATTTCCACCATATTCGCTCGTAGGTTTGACAACTTGCAGCCTCCCAAACTTCCCGGTTTCCGACAAGACTTTAGTACCATAGACCACATCCATATGCTGTGGCAGGACTTGACTGCTATTACACCTGATGTTAAGTGACAATGCAGTCTAAGATGGAAGCGGGCTAACTTGTTAGGAGTGGGATGAAAATCCACAGCCCTTTCGGTTTCTACACGACATCGTACCGGAACGCTAAATCGCTTGGCGATACGTCTGATTCGGTGGAAACCTGGGCTGTGTTAAGGTCATTGCAGAGGTGCCAAATCGACTACCTGTATATCCAAGAGTTGCAGTGCCTGTACGAAAATGCCACCAAGTCAGCCCATATACAGGATGAGACTATGGGGCCAATCCAATTGCAGCGAGGAGTGCGGCAGGGAGATGTAATCTCCCCGAAGCTATTTACCGCCGCATTGGAAGACGTCTTTAAGCTCTTAGACTGGAACGGACTTGGCATCAACATCAATGGCGAGTACCTCACTCAACTGCAGTTTGCCCACATTTAGTGATCATGGCAGAATCTCTAAATGACCTTAATATTATGCTCAATGACCTCAGCAGAGTTTCTCAACAGGTGGGCCTTAAAATAAACATGAGCAAGACAAAGATTATGTGTAATGCTCATGTTCTTCTGATGAGTTAAAAAGGTATATTTTGTCATGAACCGAATCTGCATTAAGTATACAGTCCCAATCAATGTTACCAAGGTCAGACATAAACAAATCGTTATTGAAATTTTTAAAGCTACGTCTCAAGACAAGGAAGGGTTTAAGTTTAGGTGGACGAATGTTGTATGATAAATAAATAAGATCATGATACGAAAAGCCTTCCGCACCAAATTGGCCGTGGATGGAATGGATGGATGGATTTAATAAATTTGACGGTCCGACTCGCGCGATATAAACTGTTATAACTCGGGTAATATATACAATACAAATATAAAATATAGCCTATGACACTCACCGATAACGTAGCATTCTACTTGTGAAATTTTTTTTAAATCGGATCAGTAGTTCCGAAGATTAGCCCCAACAGAACTTTATTTACAAAGTTACAAATAATTTGAAAATCATCGAATATTAGTATAGATGACATCATATATATTAATATAGATGAGATCATAATATTAGTATAGATGACAGTATAGTACGAGTACGTTACGTGGCGATAAATCACTAAAAAGTAAGAAATAAACAAAAATAGAACCGATTCAAAACACATTATTTATTTACTTAAGCATATCTAGGAGTCGGTGCCAGCCAAGGTTTCTACTTTAAGGACATTATCTAGAACCCACAAACTGCTTTACTACATTAAATAAATGTTCCTTACACTTGCTGGCACCGGCTTCATAGATATGCTTAAGTAAATTAAAGCAACTAAATGACACAGTTATTTTTTACTTTTCAGTGCGTTTTGAGTCAGTTCTATTTTTTATTAACTCTGCCACGCAGTTTTAACCCGCACATACTCCTCAATGCTCTCATCTCTACCACATTTATTTTACTTTTGTGCTTCTTCTGCCACACGTAACTTTCACTACCATACATAAGTGTGGGCACCAACACACCTCTATGCACAGCCAGTCTTGCCTTTTGGGACACTTTCAGGCTATTCATATATGCATGCAGAGCACCATTCACCATGTTCCCAGCATTTACTCTTCTTTCAATATCACCCTCACACTTTCCATCTTTCGCCTACCACTACCCAGGTATACAAACTCTTTTACTTCTTCCACTTTTTCTCCATCGATCACAATATTGCAATCATGTGACAGATTGTAATATTGTGATATCATATTCATCTCTTTCAAAAACCATTACTTTCGTTTTGCTAACATTCAGTTTCATTACTTTCCTTTTCAAAGCTACATTCATAATAGTTACCATTTTCTGTAACTCATTAGCAGACGATGCAAGTAATACTTGATCGTCGGCATAGAGAAAACATTTCATGAGTAACTCGTTCATTCTTAAACCAAATACACTTTTTTCAATCTGTCAAGCAGTTGTCCATGAATAAGTTAATCAGCCATGGCGACGCTACACATATCTGCCGAACCCCTCGCTCCACTGGGATCCACTCAGTGTATGCCCCATTTATTCTTACACAAGCACTGGAATTTTTATAAAGCGACTTATGCTCGGATCAAACTGCTGCTCATCTTATACGTGGACAATGTTGACCTTAGTTCATTCCTCACCACACGGTCATAGGCCTTTTCCAAGTCAATGAAAGTACAATAGACTTTTTGGTGTTTAGCTAAAAAATTTTCAGCTATTACGGCCTTAATCCAGTCTTCTGGAACTTGCCCTTTCGCCCAACATAAGTTAAAGGCAACTGACTTGCAACAATACCGCGTCCAGCCTTCAGCATTTCGATTGACACTCTGTCATACCCAGCAGCCTTACCTGATTTCATACATTTCCACGCTTTCATAATCTCTTCCATACTAATCTCACTGATATTGATCTCACTTTTATTATTTTCCACAGGGTATATGTCAGGCCCTGCTTCATCTCTTTCAAATAAACTTTCAAAATGTTCCTTCCATCTCTTCAACGTGCATTCTTCATCTTTTATTATACTACCATCTGAATTTCTGATTTCACTCAGATTCGAGGTAGTGGACCTTCCTTGAGCATACGAGCACCGTATGGATTTCCAGAAAAACTTAATGTTAGACTAAAAATCATCGTTAAGTCTCCTATCATACATATCTCTAGATTCTTCTTTCTTTCTTCTAACAGCTTCCTTAACGCTCATTTTCACTCTTTTGTACTTCATTCGTGCATTCAAAACATCATCATTTGTTGCTTTTTTCATTCTTTGGTTCGCTTTTGTAGCCAACCAATCTAACCACGCTTTTTTTTCTCACATACAACTGCCTGTATATGTACTTTATATGTACTTATGTATGTATACTTTTATCCATCCACAGATTCTTTTCTTTTTTACTTTTCCTCCTTCTAGACATTCCGCATGCATCAATGGCAGCACTTAATTTTTAAACTTACTTCAAAAACGTTCAATCTCTTTCACTTCATCAACATTCATAACACGATCATTCATATTTTTAATGTATTTCTCTCTTACATCATCCTCTTGCAATCTATCAACTTTTATCCGTTCTAGGATGCTCATTTTTTCTTTTAGTCTATGCCGCCACCGATTAAAAAGACCGCTAACTTAGCAAATAACGAGATAGTGGTCCGTATCAGTTTCGACCCTGGACGCGAGCATCTAGAAAGTTTTTCTTCAGTCTTTCATCCACTACCACAAAATCAATCATACTTCTTCCCTTGTGTACATATGAATCTTTTTGTGGGCAAACATAGTATTTGCCACAAAAAGATTATGTTCTAAACATAACCCTAGCAAACTTTCTCCATTTTCATTCGCTCTTTCGGAAAGGATGATACCTACGCCCTGGCAGCCGCTTCGGTCTCTAGAAACATCACATCCTTTCCTTTTTGTTTCTTTTACACAGAACACATCTATACGTCTGGCATTCATCATCTGGCATACTTCATCTACCTTTTCGTTCATTCCTTCTCGAACGTTTAATGTGGCAAATCGGCTCTCCGTGGCCCGCTTTTCGCCCCCATGAGGAACGAGACGTGATGGACCGCGAATCTTATCGTTCCCACGAGTAGTAGCGAGGGAAAAACTGAGTCCATTCTGGCAGAGCCCCGCATGCCAGAATAAGGTTAGCCTTTTTCTGGGTTCGCTCTGTCCCAGGGCAACCGCTCGCGACTAGGCATGCCCCTTGCCACGAGTCGAGGCACGGCAACCTTGGGTAGGAGAAAGGAATTAACGGAAAGGTAAATTAAGTATGCCAGATGATAAAAGGTTAAAGAGAATGAGAATAGGGAATAAGTAAGGTAAAGAGGATATTACTGACTCGGTTCAAGAAGAGTCAGTAACAGCTCGGGGGAGCCGGGTCGCTGGCCCGTGTACCATACTGTGACTATGGGACAGATAGACACGATGAGTACCCCCTGACGGTAAATTTGAATATGCTATTTTGCTTACATAAAAACTAGAAATTAATGTAAAACCTAGTAAAACCTAGTAAAGTGTATTAGTAAAATAGTTTTTTAGTTATTTCGAATTACTAATTTTTTTTGTCTAATCTATAAATAAAAAAAAACTATTTTCGCAATTGGTTGAGAAATAGTGGAATTATTATAAGATAAATAACATTGAATGTGTGAAATTGAAAGCCTCCTTCTTTGTCAGTTCAAAATAGTCCATGTTTTTTATTAGTTTACATTTGTCTCTGTACTAAAATCCATCAAAGTTAGTATAGTGGTTTAGTTGGAAAACATCACAGACACTGCAGTTCACATTTACACCTCGCGTTGCGTACGGAGTCTGGAGTGTTGAGTCGGTTCGTTTGTGTTGCAGACGGCAGGCGCTCGCGGTCCCGCAGCAAGTCGGTAAGTGTCCGTTGGCCCTCCCCGGCCCCCCTCGCTCACCCTCGCTCACCCTCGCCCTCGGTGTCGCAGGCTGAATCGGAGTCCCGGATGTCGCACGACGGCTCGGTGCGCTCCAAGTCCGGCTCCCGCTCCCGTTCTTCGTCGCGCTCGGCCAGCGGCGGCTCCAGGAGCGGGTCTGCCGGATCCGCCGGGTCGCCGAGGTCGCAGAACCGGTCTCGGAGCGGCTCCCCGAGAAACTCGAGGTCCAGGAGCGGCTCGCCGAGAAATTCGAGGTCCAGGAGCGGCTCGCCGAGAAATTCGAGATCAAAGAGTGGTACGCCACGGAAATCTAGATCCAGAAGTGGCTCTCCGAGAAAATCCAGATCCAGATCCGGAAGCGGCTCTCCCGCCAAGTCCCGTTCCCGAAGTGGATCACGCAAGACGCGCTCGAGGAGCGGCTCGCGCAGTCGCTCGCGTAGCGGCTCGCCCCAGCGCTCCTCCAATGCCGGCACACCCAGGAAGTCTAGATCTAGAAGTAGATCAGCCAGGTCCAGGTCTCGAAGCGGGTCGAAAAGCCGATCGCGTTCTAGAAGTGGTTCTCCTCTTACTTCCTCTTCTAGAAAATCGAAATCGAAGAGTACCTCCCCGAGTAAAACGAAAATAGGGTCTCCGAAAAAATCCAAATCGCGCAGCGGGTCACCCGAAAGGTCCAGAAATAAATCTGCAGAGCGGCGCGGATCAGTTGAAAAGATGGAGGTCGACGGAGAGGACGCCAATAGACCGCGGTCCGCCAACGGTACGTACTTTTCTGACTTAAATATAATGTACTTACACATAACTTTGTGCTTGATAAATGTTTTATGTTTTGCAGCAGGCGATCGAGCGAGTCGCTCGCGCTCCAGGTCTGGCTCGGTACGCAAGTCTCGTTCGGGATCAGCGCGCAAGTCACGCTCGCGATCCCGGTCAGGATCAGCGCACAAGTCACGCTCGCGATCCCGCTCGGGATCCGCGCGCAAATCACACTCGCGGTCCCGCTCGGGATCCGCGCGCAAATCACGCTCGCGATCGGGATCAGAGCGCAAATCTCACTCGCGGTCCCGCTCGGGATCTGCGCGCAAATCTCGCTCGCGGTCCCGCTCGGGATCCGTGCGTAAATCACGCTCGCGGTCCCGATCGGGATCCGCGCGCAAATCACGCTCCCGGTCTCGGTCGGGATCCGCGCGCAAATCACGCTCGCGATCTCGGTCGGGATCAGCGCGCAAATCTCGCTCGCGGTCTCGCTCAGGATCAGCGCGCAAATCTCGCTCGCGGTCCCGCTCAGGATCCGCGCGCAAATCACGCTCGCGGTCCCGCTCGGGATCCGCGCGCAAATCACGCTCGCGGTCCCGCTCGGGATCCGCGCGCAAATCACGCTCGCGGTCCCGGTCGGGATCAGCGCGAAAATCTCGCTCGCGGTCCCGATCGGGCTCGCGGTCTCGCTCACGCTCCGGATCCCGCTCTCGCTCCGGCTCTGCCAAGTCAAGATCCAGGTGAGACATTCCAAACCATTCCACGCTCTATAGTAATACCGGCTT